>CM067221.1:92743408-93058373 GCA_034190945.1 Octodonta nipae
CACATTAGCGAATATTCGCATTCGCATTCGCCAATATTCGCGTCTTTTTTAATATTCGCATTCGGATTCGCGGTTACATATGCGAATATTTTGTGAATGTATTTGACACTGAAAAGCCAAAATAGTTTACAAATAAGAACGCAATTGCTGAGAATTGATTATTTCAGGTTGATAATGTTACTACCTACTTTTTAACTTACTTGTCAATTCAAAAGTTAAATACAGTAGGTATTTACTTGTACTTGCAATGTGAAATAACAATTGTATGATGACATACATTTCTTTATAACTTTAATGAAAAATACACTCGTTGTGTGTCAATAACATATTTACATTTGTTCTCGAATTTTATGGATGACAGAGACTCGAAATCGGTAGTCATATTCCATATAACGCCGTTTCCTTGTGATTTTTAGGAAAAAGAATTAGTAGATTAACTAAAACCTATGAAAGAAATTATGATACAATCTTTTGGAGATTTAATCAGTTGAGGAAAGCGCAACTGATAAAGGTTCTCAACTAGAAGCAATAAATTGTCTCGCGTTCAATGAATTGAAAAATCTCAAAAAGATGGAATTATATAAAGGTGTCCAAGAAAAACAAAATGTTGTTTTCTTTTTATAAAATTTTTGTTTGTGGACTGATTTTAAATAAATATGACTTATTTAAAAAACTGATGAGGTCAGAGTGCAGACTTCATTTTTTAAAATCAGTTTTAAAAACAAAATTGGAGACGTCCCAAAACTTTGGCAAACTTTAAAACATGACAATGTGAGGTCGCACTTAAGATTCTGTCAAAAAATAACTGTCGCATTACACTATAAAGGTACATATGTTTTAATATCCTGAACAATTTTGTTTCGTTGGATACCGCTGCTATTTCGAATTATAGACAGTTACGTCAATGGTGCAAGCTAATGACGATACAATTTTTATTAAAACTTTAATTTTGAGAGGATATAGGGTGAGTCAAATACTGGTACAATTTCAAACCGTGCGATGTAAAGAAATACCGCAATAATTTTTTCGAGTTTAGCTTGATTCCCTGCTCAATAAAAATTAAATCAACTTTATAATTTCTTGAAAGTTGCGCAGACACCATTACATTAAGTTACTGAACTTATCTCTTTTTCTAAAGAAACGGTTTATGGTGTTCACTTTTTTTTGGTTGAAGGATATATAGAACCTATCGTTTTGTGTTGTTGTTGGGGATTTTTCGTCAGTAAACCGTTTCTGGATATATCTCCTACTTAAAACTTTTTTAAAAGGTTTCGACACCTTAATAGTTTAAATTTGAGATTTGTGGAACGTTCAGACTATTCCAGGCCTTTCGTCAGTGCTAAGTTCCAAATTCGAAATACGCAGAATATTTTCCTAAAGGTGTTTCCCACGTAAACGAGATTTGCGCAGTGAGGGCCGTGCGTTGCGTCAAAGTGAGTTAGATAATGGAAATAACAACACCATAAATATCGTTCTTGCGTTCTTACACTTCTTGGGAACCTGCCTGCTTTGCGCCTCGCAATTGTTAGGTGAAATTTATTGACAAAATTGCAAGTTGTACTTTTTTTATTACATCGCGTAGCAACAAATTCTAGCAGAACTTGCCATGTATGCCTTTCAAATTTAAACTATTGATACAAATTTTATCCTCACTAGCTAGTACATTTTCGCAGCTGTCAATTCTAATTAACAACGATACCCAATAAAACGAAATGTGTTATTACACCTAGTTAATTTTGCAAAAGAGATAAATTAGTTATCAGGATGTTAAAACATACCTACTTTTACCTTGGCATGGGTCAGTTATTTTTTGTCCGATTCTCATGCGCTGCATCTCATTTTACTCAGAAATATACAAACTTACAGAATCCTCGTCCGTCACTTTGTTTTTAAAATTGATTTTAGAAATATGTAGTCAGCACATTGACACTATCAATTGTCTCCTAAACAACCAACTTTAATTTAAATGTACAATAAATAAAATAAGTTATAACATGGCAATAAAATTCCGTTTTTTTTTTTTGACAACCCTATACAATTTTAGTTTTTAATTGGCCCATAAACTTAATTACACAATTTTTCTGTTTAATTAAAAATAAATACAAGCGAACTTCTAATAACGTCTCATAAACCAAAAAAAATATTATATAAATATCACAATTTTTTGGTTCACTCTAATATGATGACAGCTAAACTGTTGAAACTGCGTTGAGGATAAGGGATTGGTGTTAGGATACAAAATTTTGTGTTCATACATATGTGACACAACAAATGTTCCACAACTATTTCAGTTTAGGCATTAAAAAGTAGAAGAGATGCTTTATATAGTAATTACGAAAATAATTTAGAGTATAATATTTTATTTAACCAAAATAAGTAAATTTTATTATTTCTGTTTTAAACTGAACGGTCGTAAATGGGCGATCAAAATGTGTATGTGTGATTGCTTGCTTTGGGCAGCATATTTAAAAATCTAATTTTCGTATTTGCACTCGTATTCGCGAATATTGGAAGAGAAAATTCTTATTCGCGATCTTCGAAAATCGGACATTCGCTCCATCCCTAGTTGGTACTATCAGCGGCCTAACCTACTAGAGATTATCCTTTAGGAATAATTTTTTATAAAAGTTCTTTTTAATGAGGAGGCAATATTTACTTTCAACTGGAGAAACAGTCAAAATTGAGATCTTGAAAATCCCCATCCATTTCGAGAATCACAATTCCAACAAGTTAAAAAAGCATCAATCTATCCCCTTAATCATTACCAAACTGTTAATTCGAACATTTAATTTAGAAAGAAATTATTTGATTTGTTTTCTATAAAAGTTCCTTATGTAACATTTATTTAGTTTACTATCTCGTAGGAAAAAAAAGCTTTCTAATTTTGCAATATCTGTACATTTCAGTCTCATGTAAAAAAAACTCTAAAATAAAACCAAAAATCGACTGGTTTACGCGTTTTGTTTTTACTATCCCGTGCTAAACATTAATTTACTTTATGAATGTATAAGGCTTTTTTATAACAGTGTTGATGAGAACCGATAAAACCATTGATTGGTTTAATTTTGTTAATTTTTTAAAGTGTACGATAATACCTAAATGTGCATTATCGTACAGCCATTATTGAATATCGTACCTGATAAAAAATATTGTACAAAATCGATAATCGTCTGACGCCTGGTAACACTCAGCTGGAATGGATAAAATGACGCGGAAACAACAATTGACTTTTATTTTTTTTTACATGGTATAAGAATTTAAATACAACTAATTTTCATTCTAGAATGAATTTCATCTTATCTCATTCTGTTAACTTTGAATAAAAAGAACTTGCAAAACAAAAATAACAACAAATTTAATGCATGTTTTATTAATTTAAGTGCATGTATTATTAATTTAAGTGTGAGTGTATGTGACCATTATGTATTGTTACTGTGAGGTCCTAAAGTAACACATAAATTAATTGTCTACCTAATTATAACTATAAATGAAAAATCCTGAAACAGGTCAATTTTTATACAGGATACTACACTGTTTATGTAGCATTGTTCACCTGCCCCTTCAACCCTCTAGTGGAAGTAACTACCGCTAAAAAAGTTTAAATGAAAAAGGACAGCGTGCGATACCGCGTTTAAAAGGGTTTTCAATTTTCTATTCAGCAATACCTATAGGACTTCTTGATTTTTGGACGTTGGTAATAAAAAAAGATTCAAGTAATGCCCAGTATTTACAATAATGAGAGTCATATGCTCAAACAGCGCACCCCTCATTTTTTGACAAAAAAATAGTCGGTCTTGAAATTCTGCGATAAAGTGATTTTAAATCATCAGTATTAGTTTTTGATTTTAAATAGTCCCGCAACAAATAATCCAGTGGCCTCGGATCTGAATAACGCGCTGGCATTTAAATTTCGCTACATCTGCCAATTCATCAATGAGTAAAAGCAAAACTTGATTGAGATAAGCTCGTACTGCTGCTACACAATGTGATGTGTTGAAACCATATGTTTCTATTAAGTCTGCGGAGCTAACAGTATTAGGAAAAAGTTGTCTTAAGTCAAGTATTGAAACATTTTGTAGAAAATTCAAGCCACTCTTCCCAGTTAATACTTCCTAAAAAATGTGGTTTAATTATTCTGTTATTTATTGTGTCAGCCCAAAGGTTCACTTTAATAGGTTACTGAAAGTGACCATTTCTCATCCAGTGAGGATTTTGCATGCACCAATCCCGATAATTTTGCTTGTTGGCCGTTCCATGTTGGACAAACGTTGCCTCATCTGAGAAAATAATATTTTTGGGAATCATCGAATTCCCTTGGCATCAAATCGTAACCATTTCACAAAATTTTAATCTAAGATGAGAGTCATCTTCATTTAGTTCCTGAACCAGTTTAATGTTATATGGATGGTATTTCCCTTATTTTCAAAATTCTCAATACATAGAGAACATCCATAAATTACGTAAGATATTTTAGGGTAGGTGGGGGTCTACTAATATCTTACGACATCTTATAAGGAGGTAGGTGGGTGTTTGAAAAGGATTTCAAGTAAGATTTTTTAAATATTATTATTTTAATGCTTATGACTTTTATCTAAGTAATTCAGTAAATTGACTATTATCCATACCCACATTAAATTTAAATTCTACTTGAAAATCATTTCAAATATAAATATAGTTATAAAATTAACTGTATTTAATTAATTATATAATTATCATACCCTTACTTTTTATATGCATTTACTTACAATAAAATTAAAACATTTCAAGGAATAATATCTTTAGAAATTGTAACATCTATACTATTATAAAATTGTAAGTTTGTCTGTTTGTTTGTTTGTTTGTTTGTTCGGGCATCACGTAAGAACTACTTAACTGATTTTGCTGAATCTTTTTTTGTTGCGAAGCCTATAGTTTGACTTAAAATCTGGTAGACACTTTATCTCTCTAAACTGACTGAAACGGTAGATATAGCGAAAAAACTTCTACCATGTTGGGTAATTCAATTACTCAATTGGTTCCACCGCATGTACAAAATATTAGATACTGGCATCAGCTTTGCTTTTATTCAAAATTCGGAATGTGCAAATGTAACATGTGTCGATTTAACAAAAATCAATATATATCAAGTGTAATTTTACAGGGTGTTAGTTATACGGAGTGGTCCAAAAAAGTTATATTGAGTGGGCCATAAACAGTTCCATATACTACGTGGTTAAAAAAGGATCTTTGAATTATATTCATAAGATACTATAGTTATGAAATGGGTTGAAGAAATATTAGAAGTAGTTGTTTATACAGGATGTTTGAAATATAAAATGGAGTGGAATTATAGTTTATGTTGTGGTTAAAAAATTGTTTTATATCCACAAGTAGTTACATATATAGGATGGTTGAAATATGTTGCGAAGTATAATTACAGCTATACAGGTGGGTTTAAAAATATTTTAAGCTGTTCCATTAACTGGATGGTTGAAATATAGGGTGGGGCGGGATTCTAAGGATACAGCGTCTTACAAAAATGTTATATTTGGTGGCAAATAAGTAGTTGCATATAAAAGGTTGTTGAAATATAGGGTGGCTTACAGTTAGAATTATACAGGGTGGGTAAAAATGCTAGAAAAATTTTGTTATATAGTACTTGTATATATAGAGTACCTGAAGTATGGTGCGCAGTAAAGTTATAGTTATACAGTGTCATTCAAACAAGGTTAAAAAATGTTGTAAATGAAGGGTGGTTTAAACGAAGTGTGGAGAGAAATTATACTTTAATATATCTTGAAAAAAATATAAGGTAAAATATGAAATAGCGTAGTTCATAATAAGTTGCAAAGATATGATAGTTGAAACACAGGGTGAAGAAGTGTTATGATAATTATTTAAAAAATGTTATATTGGTTGACCAATAAGCGTATATAGGGTAGTTGTAATACATACAAGGTGCTTCAAAACATGTTGAACAAAATTGTTATTTTCGGTACCCCTTAAGCAGTTGCGGTTTTGGTGAAATATATTTGCATTGATGGATTTATAGTTATACAGGGTGGTAGAAAAAATGTTATATTGAGTGGCCGATAAGCAGTTGCAAATACAAGGTGGTTGAAATAGCGGGTGGAGTAGATTTAGAACAGGTTGGATAATTTTTTTTGTAGGATACAACATGAGCTGTTGCATATATTCAATAACTGAAAAATGGATCGAAGTAAAATTATAGTTCATAAAGTCTGATTAGAAGTATTTAAAATTTTATATTTTTTTACACCTAAGCAGATACACATACAGGGTGGTTAAAATATTTTGTAGAGTAAACTTATGGTTATACAGGGTGGTTTCAAAGTTGTAATGTTTGACAAATTGGCAGCGGTGTATACAGGATGGTTTTAATGTAGATGGAAGTAGAGTTGGTTATACAAAGCGGTAAAAAAAATTTTTTAATAAAATTGTTATATAGGGTGGCCAATAAGCAGTTGCAGTTTGGGTGAGGGTTTAAATAAAAGTTTGCTGTTAGGGTGCAAAACTGTGTTTTTATATTTGTGACTCACGAAGGGTTCCACATCATTTCCATTAGGATGGATCAAAAAAGTTAAAAAAAAATTATATAGGGTAGACCATAAACAGTTGCATTCTACTATATGGAATATATGAAATATGAGGAAAAGCAAGATTATAGTTTTAGGGTGTGTTTAACACAATGTTAGGAAAAGCTGCATATAAAGGTTGATTAAATTATAGAGTAAAGAGAAATTTTACTTTAAACGGTCGTTCAAAAAATATCAGAAATAATTGTATACAGCGTAGACAATAAGCAGTTGCATAGCTGAAATATGGGGTAGAGAAGAATAAAGTTATATTGGGTGACAAATAAACAGCAGCATGCAGGATGGTTGCCATATAGGGTGAAGTAGAGTTACAGTTATTCGATGTGACTAAAAAAAAATGTCGAATAAAATTGTTATATTGGGTGACCTATAAGTACTTGCAATTTGGGTGAAATATATTCGAGTTTGGTGGATTTATGGTTTAGTAGGGTGGTTCAAACAAGTTAGAAATTTTTTTATATAGGATAACTCATATGTTTCGTACGTTATTTTTTTTTGCTTGAACATTCCGTAGGCGGGTGAAACCGCGGGCAATGGCTAGTTTATAAATAATGTTATAGTCGTAACATGTAAAACTCTCGAAGTCAGTTTTCTTCGGAAACCCTTCCGAAATTAAAATTATCGATATGTATGTTAGATTGGGTCAAAAAATCGACTGTTTACTTGAATGGGATACCGCAAATAATATTTAGGATGACAGCAAAAGTTTAATCCTTTTTTGAAGGAAATTAAATTCTCAATAAAATAGGTAAAATTTATTTTTATTCTATCTTGAATTTCGAATAACGTTTGAAATAGTGGATTTAAAAGAAAATATAATGAGACCTTTCTTGTAGATCGTCCAATTTCATACAAAAATATGTATTTTCTGTATTTATCAGATATATTGTTTAAAAGATTTGAGTAGAGGATATTTGTGGAGTAAATAAATCGAAATTCCTGATGATGGATAGACCTTTTAATATTAAAATTAAGGGCTAAAATTTTGACATAAATTTTTTGGTCATCCTAAATAATATTTTCGGTTTCCCATTAAAAAAATAATAGTCGTTTCTTGTGGCGCCGTATAATGTATGTATATTTAAATGTTCTTTTTAATAATTTTTACACACACGGGTGGGTGGTTGATAAAGTTGTGTATTACAGTTTGGGTGGGGGACAGAAAAACGTCAAAATGCATGTTACGTAATTTATGGATGATCCCATATGTTTTACTTACATCATTATCACTCGATACTTCTCTTGTAGGTGTGTGAGAGTTTTATTCAACATTTAGCTATATATCCAATTTCGTTTCAGTTTTGATATCCCAGGCTTGGGAACTTCTTTGATAGTTCCAAACTGATAGAATTTGGTTCTATTCTACTCACCGTAGACTGGAAACTGTGACGGTTAGTATTCTTCTCATTAAATATTCTGCATCACTCAGAATGCATTTTTGTTTTATCATCCACTCCAATTAATAATAATATCTCAACTCTTTCGGTCTGAGAAAGTCTCATTAAAAAATAAAGTTTTTAAATAAATTTCTAAATAAACGATTATTAACTAAAAATTATTAACGAAAACTAAATTTTAAAGACGACATAAATGTAACAATAAATCCGATTTTACTTTCTTGACAAAAAGATAACTAATAGACTAGTAAAAAGTGACAAGTATTTGATTCGAGGGCTACTTGTGTATAAAATTAAAATTACTTTTGTCTTGAGTATCCACGTCAAGATAATCTATATTGCTGAATAGAGGATTGAAAACCCTTTTAAACTTGGTATCACAGGCCACCCCTTTTAATTTTAAAATTCTTTTGAGGTTAAGAGGTGAAAGGGTAGGTCAATAATTTTATTCATAAATAAAAATTTACCTGTTTCATTCATAATTAAGTAGAAAACAATTTACCCGTTAATTTAGGATCTTACTGTATTTTATATATTTCTACAAGTTTAAAGTGTTTGTTTTCAATAATATCTTGAAACTTTTTTGTCTTAATTATTTTAGAATTATGTAATTATTTTCAATATATTACTTTCAAATTTACTGTTTTTTGCATAAAAGGCCCACTTATCTCATATTTGGACAAATGGAGAATTTAAACAATGGGCACATACGTCCCCTATGGGACTAAATATGTCGCTTGATATATTAGTGTTGTTTATGAGGTAAAATTAACTGCAATATTAAATAAGTATATTTTGGTAATTTATCGGGAAGTGGACAGCCAGGAGTTTCAGGGATAACTAGGTAACCGAGATCACAAATTGTTATCGTACAGGATTGTAAAATCTCGAATGATAGTGCCATAAGTATGCTTTGTTTTAAAATAATATAAGATTTACTTATTGGGCATGAATATGCAGATAATACAAAAGGTTATAAAAATTCATTTGGATGAATTCAATTTATAAGTTACTGAAAAGTCTCTATATTTCAAATAGTCCAAACATTTCAGGGTCTAAATCAGACCCGTTTTCAATGACTACAAAAAAAATAATTCAATGGAATTAAAAAGTTGGCAATCATATTTCTAGCATTAACAATTTGACATTTAAATATTTGACAATATAAACGGATGTAAATATATACAGGGTATAGCACACAAAAAAGATAATATGAAATAATAAAGCTTCTTTCAAATTGGAAGAATTTGTAATTTAAAAATTTAATGTGGCGCATTCGCCAAAAATGAGACCCAAGAATTCTGATGTGCCAGAGATCCTATTAAAGACACAAGGGGAAACCTAGAAAAAACCTTGTGGACTATCCCAATAGAGCCATGTTTAAAAGGACTTCATTATTGAAAACCAGGAACGCCTGAATACTGCAGAAGTACTAGCGATACAATCGCTTTCATTAAATACAATTAAAGCAGACTCTTTCAGCTTCTGTTTTGATACTATTTGTGTAATATCGTTGAACTTTGAACTTGTATGTTATGACCAAGGCTCCAGTAATGTTCACAAATTTTTGATTTTTCACATTGACGTTTCTTTATGTAATTTTTGTATTCAATTATTCGAACATTTAGAGGTGTAGAAGTTTTAGACCAATCAATAGAGATTTTTTCGTGCAAAAAATACTATCAGGATACTGCCTGTGCCATCACATTAAGAATGATTTGTAGTGATATTTTGCTACCTTTTCCACTCGCAACTATGGTTTTTTACTTTATTATAAACAATTGAAACAAGAAAATTGCGTTTTTTTACGTTGCATGTTTATAAAATGAAAAATAATAAACTAATCTCAATGGTGTCAACAGGTGAATTGTAAAGCATGGAAATACCAATAAAATGAGCCCAGGATCGATCCGATAAGATCTTTAGTAACAGGGAAAAACAAAAAATACTGGAAAATTTAGCGGTTTACTTTATATTATCATAACTCCGTCAGTATCAAAGTTGTAGAACTGGGCTTGTGGGAACTGGTAGTAATTGATATCTACCTTATGCGTGACTAAACCAGGCGCTACCAGTTTATTAGTTTTTGAATAATTGCGATCTGAAGTTTTTAGTCTACTTTTCTTGCAGTGTGTCTCCATGCGACATGGATCATCAAATATCAATTCAGAATATAAATGTTGAAAGTAGAGGTATCATTCTACAACGCCTCTATTTTCATTTTTCATTAAATGTCTGTGAAATATACGAAAAATGTTAGCAAAAATGACCAAAATTTGGTGAGCGTATGAATATGTTCGATTAGTGGGGAGAACACGGTTGTTGAGGGGAACTGCTAACAATAATTATTATCGATAGTAACTGTCACTCTGACAGATGGTGAAAGAATCTAATCGCTAAAAAAAATTCTATACAGAGTGATTTGTTCGATTTTATTATATCAAATGAGAACTGTGTGTTTATTAATATATTTATAGGTAAATGGTTTCTCGTTTTTGCTTTAATTTGTGGATTTTTGGGTTTACGGAACATCGAAAGAGAGCGGTCATTAGAAAAATTCTTATTTGTGAGGATTTTAAATATTAAAACGATCTATGTATGTGCCTCTACTATATATTACTATACGCTTCCCCTCAACAACCGTGTTTCCCCCACCCCTTGAATACATTCATACGCTCGCCCATTTTTTGTCATGTTTGCTAACATTTTTCAGATATTTCACAGACATTTAGTGAAAATGAGAATAGAGGCTTTGTAAAATGACACCCCTGCTTTCAACAACTTTTTTCAAAATTGAAATTTGATTATCTATGACGCATGGGGGCACAATGCAAAAATAGTAAACAGAAAACTTTATATCACAATTGTTCAAACACTAATAAACCGGTAGCGCCTGGTTTTGGCATACATAAAATAGATGTAAATTACTATCAGTTCCTACAAGCCCAGTTCTATAGCTTCTAAAGTGATGAAGATACGATTTAAAAAAAAATGGTACATTTTTCAGTATTTTTTGTTTTTCCCTGTTACTAATGATTCAATCGGATCGAGCCTGGGCTCATTTCATTGGTATTTTCATGCTTTACAATTGACCTGTTGACACCATTGAGAGTAGTTTATTATTTTTCATTTTATAAACATGCTAAGAAAAAAAACGTAATTTTCTTGCTTCAATTGTTTATAACAAAGTAACAAACCATAGTTGCGAGTGGAAAACATAGTAAAATATCGCTAGGAATCTTTGTTAATTTGATGGCACAGTCGGTATCCTGATAGTATTTTTTACATATTATCAGTTAATTTTTGCTCAATTGATTGGTCTATTTCTCCAATATAAAACCTATTATATTCGCTAGGAATTTTATAAACTTAATTTATTGAGTTTCTGGGTTGTGTTATTTCATTTAGTTTTTGATATATTTGATATTAGTGTCTTTCTTGTTTTGAATGTTAGTTTAATATTAAATCTGTTGCCCATTCTTTTTAGTCTTTCTGAAAGACCCTGTATGTATGGTATGGTGTAATAATGTAATTATCATGGGTTTGAACCAGCATGGTATTGAATGCTTCAGATTGTTTTGTTTTCAATTTTGTCTAACTTATTGATGATTTTTTTACAGATAATTGTTAGCAAATAATACATCTTTTATAAATATTTATTCTTCATTATTTATTGATATCAGATCAGTTGGTTTTTTTTCAATCACATGAAGATTTAAAGATGCCCCTGTTTACGGTGTTTGGATGATTAGGGTTAAAATTGTGAAACCTATTCTTTGGCTTTTGTAGACTTCTGTATCTAATGAAGATTGCGTTCTTATTATTAAAATAGCCTAAGAAAAGTAGTGTGTTATTCTACCCAGTTTCTAATGTTAATTGTATAGTTCGTTCTTTGTTGTTAATGTAGTTTACGAATTCATGTACGTCTTCAAGAGTGTTTCTAAATAGTGCATAAAATCTGTTGAAAAAATAGTTTGTTCTTCAAA
This sequence comes from Octodonta nipae, assembly GCA_034190945.1. NCBI lineage: Eukaryota > Metazoa > Arthropoda > Insecta > Coleoptera > Chrysomelidae > Octodonta > Octodonta nipae. Next base: position 92,755,388 of record CM067221.1, read on the forward strand.
TTTTTCCACGAAAATGTTACTTAAGGCAGGGGACAGCCATGAACCCATGGTCATACCAAAATCTTGTTGCTAGAAGTTATCGTTGAGTTGGAAAAATGTTTTCGTACAAAATGTTAGTAATTTCTTTATTGTATCAATGGATAATTGCATATTGATTTAATAAAGGATCATGTTGCAATCGTTTTTTTACTATAGAAAGTTTTGGCTACAGGGACATTATTGTGTAGGTTCACGATGCCCAAACTTATATATAATTTTTTAAAGCTTTGATTGCAAATAGTTTATTTTTATATAGATTATTTTTGATATGTGTAGGGTCTCCAACTTAAAGTTTTGCTCCAATACGATATTTAATGAAGCTCCACTAAAGTTTAATGTGTTTGAAGTTTCTTCGATAGAACTGATAATTATTGTGTCTGTTCATTGGGTTTTCTCTCCTCTAAAATTTTTTCCTGCAACAGATAAGTATTTAAAAATTGTATATGTAGAACAAAGTGTAGTAAGGCAATTTCGTAAAATTGCCCGGATTACTTGCTGTCCGTACAGAGATTCTTCCTCACAGTTATTCTGAGAGAAAGAGATGACACTGACAATTTTCTTGTTTGTTAAATTTTGACAAACAAGAAATTCAAGATCAAAGCAAAAATTTTGTAGAAAAAACCTCGAAAACAACACTAAACGATTGACAATGACTCCAGACTCGGAGGTGAAACGTCTCCAAACACAGATTAGTATTACACAATATACAATACATTACTTATATACAGGAATACTGGTTGATCATTTTGTAGACATCTCTTTCTCTCAGAATAACTGTGAGGAAGAATCTCTGTACGGACAGCAAGTAATCCGGGCAATTTTACGAAATTGCCTTACTACACTTTGTTCTACATATACAATTTTTAAATACTTATCTGTTGCAGGAAAAAATTTTAGAGGAGAGAAAACCCAATGAACAGACAAAATAATTCAAGACCTCCTCAACAATCTTTTCGAAATTACTTAAGAACTGATAATATCAAAATTTTAAATATTTTTTTAAGCGAAATTTAGGCTTGTTTGTAGAACTGAGGTTTCTGAAATTCTTTTTTTATTATTTGATAGATTAATGACAGTTTTTCTTTGATCAAAAATTTGTGTTGTATATTATTTTTTCTGTAGGAATACCATTAAAAATGATTCAAATTCTTGTTGATCACTCTTAAGTTTATACTGTACAACACTTGAGTCAATACATTCTTAAAAAATTTAAAATATATGTCACTTTTAACGCCCTGATGCAGTATCGATATTTTACTTGTGTAAGTTTATATTAACTAGGCCTATTATTATTACCTTCTTCTAGAATTGCTTAATTATGGGACACCTTGTATAAGTCATCCGATAACATCCAACTACATTTTCCAGGGATTATGTCTAATATTACATAACATCGGCATTGAAAAATTACATTTGCGCGGAATCTTCTGCAATTTATACTTTCTGTGTCTTAAGAACATTACAGGGCACAAAGAAACTTTATCCACTTAATCCATTAATTCATACGTACAGATCCCACGCTAATCTTCTACCCTTTAAAATTTACACTATATAACTTTAAAATATTATAAGATATTAAAACGAACACTAAATATTTAACGATGTTAGGGAATAATTACTATTGTTATAAAATAAAAATATATTTGAACAACTTTGAAACTGATATGTCCTTCAAATATATATATTCATTAATCATCTAAGAGTTTTTTTTTCATCCAGCCGTTATACCATCCTGTCAGCAAAGACAATTGTTTCGGCTTGGTCGAAGAAAAATGCAGAATGTCAAGTTAACATTTTTACACTTATATTTTTTAAACACTTTAAAAATACAGTATATACACAATAGCGAACTACAGAAAAATCGCGATAAATTTTTGTAATGCATAGATATTATTTTCTATAACTTCACCTCCTAATCGGTATTTTTACAAATTCCTATTGCTTAATATTTCAAAATCAAGTACATCATGTACACGACTTCAGTGAGAAAATGTCCATGCTCAACAATCGCCCATAAAATCTGAAGCTGTTGCATCTTTCAATAATTTGAGAAAAATCTCTAAGACGTCGTAAAAAGACAAAGAATTCAAACACATACGTATTGAAATGCGATACTTATTAATAAAATGCATTTCAAAAAAGTCTGACAATGCGATAAAATGAAAAGATAAAACTAATTACATGTCATTACACTATTTATATTAAAACTGAATGAATCCCCTAACAATCTAACCAATTTAGAAATGTGCAAAGTACATACCACCCTTGAGATCAATCCAGAAGCATCGACGCTGAACATTCAAACGAGGCAAAAATTTTCCGGCTAAATTTTAAGAGAAAAGATTGAACATTATTTAGATCATACCCAACGAAATGCTTCTAACCCTTCACGGCATCAACTCCAAAATTAGCTTCGAATGTTTCACAGAACTAACAGCTTCAATAACCAAAGTTAGTTGACGACTAATGATAGAAATTGCAATGGTACTCACCACGTTATTTTGATGTTTTTTTCGGAACTTTAAACGTAAGGACGGACACGAATGTACCCTATAATGGCGGGCATCGTCACATTTAGGTCACTATGATCAATTTGCGCGCGCGACTTCATTGATTCTCCTCCGAGGACCTGGCGAGTGACGTCATGACCCGTGAAAAGCTCGGGAAATTCAAAGGGAAATTCCAAGACACCTACCGCTCGATAGCACAACTAGGTTCTATTCGCAAAAATTCCATTAGTAGGAGTTTGAGATCTTCTCCTACCATGTGGGATGAAAATGTAAAGGTCAAAATAATTATTAAAATGCATAACATTATGAAATGTTCAAGATGTGTTTTCTTTCGTAAAGGTGAAATTTAAAAACATTATGTGCTCCGTTATGATTTTTAAAGCAGCAACTATTAACACCGATAAACATGGCAGGTTAGCATATCTTAATTTCATTATTTTTGCTTAATTCGAAATTATGCACTACAAGTTATAAAATTTTTATGTGTAAATTTAAAGATATAATAAACAATTTATTCCTTTAATAATTGCTTTATATTTACGACCCATTGAATCCACGTAAATTATCTTAAATAGTCTTCTAAATGTTATTTGTGGCATATTCTTGATTATTTTTATGTTTTCTTGTGAAATAACACCACAATCGAAATAAAAAGTCGTATATTGAAAGAAAAACCAAACGTTTCAAAGTCGATTCTGACTTCGTTGTCAATGACTTTAAAATATGTATTGAAAATGTAAATTGCAAATTGAAAGTTTGATTTATGACATTTAAGTTGAGATAAGAAAAATGTATTTTTTAGACATACAGCTTGCACAAAAAATTCTAAAGATCATGTATTATAGTTAAACAGCTTTCAAGTTGGAAGAATTTGAAAGAGTTGTCTTTAGAATTTATAAGTGTTACAAGATAGCACATTCGCCAAAAATGCGATCAAAGAATTCAGCGGTTTCAGGAAAAACCTTATGAGCTATCCCGATACTGGGTTGTTCAAAAGGAGATGACCATTAATAATTTCTTCCTTAATTGTCGGTAACCAGATATGATTGAGTTCTACAGACGTAGAAGCGATACAATGGTCTTCATTCAGAAGAATTAAGGCAGACTCTTTTATTTTTCGTTTTGTATTATGTTGTTCATTGTAAAATATGATTCAATTGCCAATTGTATTTTATGGCCTAGGTTCCATGCACGTTCGATTTTACAAACTGTCGTTTCTTTATGTAATTTTTGTGTTCATTTATTCGTACGTTTAATGGTCTCGATGTTTCTCCAACTTAAAATTTATTGCATATACAAGATTCTTTGCGAATTTCTTCTTTCAATTTGCAATTTACATTTTCAATACATATTTTAAAGCCATTGACAACGAAGTCAGAATCGAGTTCGAAACGCTGGTTTTGTTTCAATATACAGCTTTTTATTTTGATTGTGGTGTTATTTTCCAAGAAAACATAAAAATAATCTCAGTTTTTTTTTAATTCACTGACAAATAAAATCGATTACTTACACTTTTACAATTTTATTTTCCGATATAAAAACATAACTTTTGGACTACATCAAAATAATACGATGCAAAGTATAAACATCAAATCTTTTGGAGACATTATAAAGCCAAATTTGTTTTATTCATACGGAAAATATTTCATATAGTAAAAATATAAAACATATACAAACAAACGCAGTTACTATTTGTAAGACTTACAAGTAAATTAAAAGTAACAAGACAAAAAAAGAAAACAAAGTTGTATAATTTTAAACCAAAATGAAAAGGAATTACAAGAGTATGCATCCATTACATTAAATTATTTGAAAATTTTGTCCCCTTTCGTTTCTGATTTTATTTTGCTATTTTAACAGCTCCTGGTAAAAAAAATTGTGACTCTAGGTAGATTAAAATTGCTCATACCCACTCTTTGAGTTTATTTTTCCTAGATTTTATTTTACTTGGCATTTTAAGTGAATACATTGAATTTTTAAGGTTATTCAGGGTAACTAATCTCCATCTAGTTAGGTTTCTCATAAGTCCATTAGCTACAATTATACTGATTCACAAATCCATTTAGGTAGAATGTTTTTAACAAATTTATCGGGATAATTATTGTTACCATCATTCTCTGAAAAAAGTGTACCGTTCTGTCAGAATCATCCCCATGTAATTGGTGTATTAACTGTACTTTCTATGGGTCACTTATTTCTACAAAATGTCTACCTTACTGATCTGTCGCTAATATTAGGACCTAGCCACTGTTGGTGCAGACGTTTTTGGTTCTTCTTGTAGATAAATAAAATTATCCTGTACAGTATCTTCATTTTAGCCGTCTTAGGTGGACCGAATTTTTTTCCAAATTTTAACACTTCGCTTTTTGAGAAATCCTTGAGGCTGTTGATTTATAAAAAAGGAATGTTGCATAAAAAATGTAAATTAAATACATTAAAATAACAAAAACCGACTTTTAATAAAGAAACTTAACTACAAAACCATAAAATTTTTTTTCCTGCAACAATTGAATACTTTTTCTAAAGACGGTACCAAGTTAAACAGCAAAGTTGCAAAGTACAACTCATAAATGTATTTGCCTTCTAAAAGTTGTTTCTGGCATATTCTTGATTACTTTTATGTTTTTTTTGGGCAATTACACCACATTCGAAATAAAACGACGTATATTGAAGGAAAACCAAACGTTTCAAAGTCTATTCTGACTTTGTTGTCAATGGCTTTATATTTATTAAATATAAAAACGTTTGGTTTTCCTTCAATATACATCGTTTTATTTCGATTGTGGTGTTATTGCCCAAAAAACATAAAAGTAATCATAACTTCCCAAATTATTTTCACTTTAACTTGGCACCGTATTTAATTGTAGCAAAAAATATTTTTTGCGTTTTAGGTAAGTTCCTGATTTGAAGTCGGTTTTTACTTAACTAATGTATTTATTTTATAATTTTTAGTGATGTAATGGCTTAATTGGATATTGTTTTAAAATCTAATTAACTTTTTCGATATTTCCAAAAATAAAGTATATAATTTACTTTTAAGCAACATTCATTATTTTGACAAATCTCTTCTGCTGTTGAGTTAATAGATTAGAGTAACTTATTTTCTGAATAGTTATATGTATTAAGAAACTTTTGCATATGATGCCCACTTAGGTGCACTCACTTTATTGTGGACGATTTGAGAACCTTTAACTTTTTCAGGTCTGGTTATTATCAGACATTTTGATTTAATTCCAATTACATTTATTTAGTAGTCTCTCCTCCGAGAAATTTTATAATAAATCGGATTTTGCATTTAAAAAACTATTCATTACACAGTTTTTAGTGATATATCATAATTATATGCAATTTTCAATTATAATAAAAAATAAAGGTATTTCACTTTTATGCAAAATTGACATTTTTTGTCAAATCATTTAAAAAATTAACATGAATATTTCTTTTACAATTTTTTAGTGATATGGCATAACTAGAGGCGGTTATTAATAGTAAATACTTCTGTGTGATAACAATTTTAAAAATTAAGGTATATCACTTTTAAGCAAAATTCATATTAGCTGACAAACCCTGTATACAGTTGAAAAAGTGCACATGTAATGATTACAGTATATCAAATTATTTTTTCTCTATATATTATTCATAACAAAGTTTGATTTCAACTTATAAAGACACACTGTATATGGACACAAATTGAGCACCTCCATCTTGAAGTTGATTAACTGACATTTATTTTGATTTAATTCCAATATATTTTCAATTTATTACTCCCCGGTTCCGAACGGAGACATTTCGTTTTTTAAAGGGAATATTTTGGGATCCCCTTAACAGAATCTAGTTTAAGTTATCCAAATTCCTTGAGCTAAATCGCTGAACACAAGTAAAAACCCCACATACAGACTGTTAAACATAATGTGTGCAATATCTCTGCCTGTCTCCACAATCATTAATAACTCAATTTCAGTTCGCACAAAATCTATCTAGAGTATTGACAAGTGCTACTAATTATTTCATTTAAATCAAAAAAGTTTGCAAAATACGAGGGAACAAAAACACTAGTACTTGGTGTGTCACAAAGTTTTAGGACATCCACGCTACAAATTTACTTGAAATTTGGTATCCGGTGGTTTTTGAGGGTGCTGTATTACACAAAATTAGTGACAACGTCTAACGTCCTCTGATTATACTAGAAATATACAGGGTGTCTTGTAGAAGGTTCGCCAAACATAGAGGGCAAATAGGTGGGCTCATGTGCTATATTATGTAGCCCATATAACATCTAGATAGCTCACGGGTTTTTTAACTTAACTATAAATCCACCAATCCCGAATATATTTTACCCAAATTGCAAGTACCTATGGCCCTCCCTATGTAACAATGTTATTCGACATTTTTTTAATCACTTTGAATAACTGTAACTCTACTTCACCCTATGTTGCAACCATCCTGTATATGCTGCTGTTTATTTATAACTTTTTGAACACCTGACTATAACTCTTTCTACCTTATATTTCAGCTATGCAACTGCTTATGGTCTACGCTGTATAACAATTATATCTGATATTCTTGAACCACCTTTTTTTCTATTTACTCTATATTTTAACGAACCTTTATATGCAGCTATTCCAAACATTGTGTTAAATAAACTCTAAGACATTCTTGCTTCTCCCCATTTTTCAGATATTCCATATAGTAAAATACAACTGTTTATGGTCTACCCTATATAACATTTTTTTAAAACTATTTTTGATCCATCCAAATGGAAATGTCAGTGGAACCCTTCGTGTGTCCCAAATATAAAAACACAGTTTTGCACCCTAACACCAAACTTTTATTTAAACCCTCACCCAAACCGCAACTATTTATTGGCCACCCTATATAACAATTTTATTTAACATTTTTTAACCGCTTTGTATAACTTCCATCTACATGAAAATTTGTCAAACATTACAACTTATTTTTGAACCACCCTGTATAACCATAATTTTACTCTATAAAATATGTCAACCACCCTGTAAGTGCATCTGCTTAGGGGCCACCAAAGATAATTTTTTTAACACTTAACTATAACCCTGGTCCACTCACTATGTTATATATGCATCTGCTTATATAACATTGTTTTAATCACACTGTATGAAGTATAATTTTACTTCAATCCATGTTTCAGATATTGCATATATACTCATGTTCTATCCTATAAAAAAGATTATTCAACCTGTTTAACTATAAATTTACTCCACCCGCTATTTCAACCACCTTGTATTTGCAACTACCTTTCGGCCACCTAGTATTACATTGTTTATACCTCCCTGCATAACTATATCCCATCCATCAGTGCCCAATATATTTCACCAAAACTGCAACTGCATATAAAATTTTTGTACACCATTTTTTTTTAATCACCTTGTAGGTATTACAACTACCCTGAATACGCTGCTGCTTATTGGTCAACCAATATAACATTTTTTAAATAATTATCATAACACTTTCTCACCCTATATTTTAACTATCCTATCTTTGCAACTTATTATAAACTACGCTATTTCAGAACTTTTCCTCATATTTTTCAAGACATATTAAAGTAATATTTTCACTCCACACTTCATTGAAACCATCCTTCATTTACAACTTTTTCTAACCTTGTTTGTATAACTATAACTTTACTGCGCGCCATATTTCAGGTACTCTATATGTTGCAACTGCTATATATCAAAATTTGTCTAGCATTTTTTACCCACCCTGTATAATTATAACTGTACACCACCCTATATTTCAACAACCTTTTATATGCAACTACTTATTTGCCAACAAATATAACATTTTTGTACCACCTTGTATTCTTAGAACCCTACCCCCTATCCTATATTTCAACTATCCGGTAAATGGAACAGCTTGTAGATCATATTACTTATTTTTTAAATCCACCTGTATAGCTGCAATTATACCCCGCTAAATATTTCAACCATCCTATATATGCAACTACTTGTGGATATAAAAAAAGTTTTTAACCACAACATAAACTATATTTCAAACATCCAGTATAAACAACTGCTTTTAACCTTTCTTCAACCCGTTTCTTAACTATAGTATCTTATGAACATAAATCAAAGATCCTAACTGCATACCTAACACATTTTTTTAAGTATTTGTATTCAAACTGTATAAATATTCTACCCTTTTTCAACCACTTGGTATTTGGAACTGTTTATGGCCCAGTCAATATAACGTTTTTGGACCACCCCGTATAACTAATTCCTCTCTCCCTTATTTCCACCACATTGTATATATGCAGCTGCTTATAGGACACCAAATATAACTTTTTTTAGATTTTTTAAATCCATGTAATTCTACTCCGCTCTAAGATTCCTATATACAGAACACCCTGTAAAAATACGCTTGTTATATCAGTTGATTTTTGTTAAATCGTAACATATTACATTTGCACATTTCGAATTTTGGATAAAAGCTTAACTGATGCCAGTATTTAATATTTTGTGCGTGCGGTGGAACCAATTGAGTAATTGTATATTACCCAACATGGTAGATGTTTTCTCACTATATCTACCGTTTCTGTCAATTTAGGGAGATAAAATGTCTACCAGATTTTAAGTCAAACATAGGTTTCGCAACAAAAAAAGCTTCAGCAAAATCAGTTCAGTGGTTCTTACCTGATACCCGAACAAACAAACAAACAAACGAACAGACAAACTTACAATTTTATAATAGTGTTACGAAATTTACCCAAAGCCGACCCTGTGTCATTTCAGCACGACAACAAACGCTTTATGATAAAAAAATACGATTCTCGAAAAGACTCGGCAGCGGAAGGAACGATGACGTTTTATACTGGAGAATTCAACGCTGGTGATATAAAAGAAGCACACCACGATCGCCGAGCAGTGATACCGCGACGACTAGCTTATATGAAAATGTATTGTGAATCAGCTGTTTTAAATGTAAATAAAGTTCTAGAAAAGTGAAAGTAAATATTAGTTGTTATAATTTTTAAATTGAACCCACGAAGTACATAACATTTGGTGTTAGAAGTGAAAGATTAAGTGCAGTTAACATCCTAAATTGATTTATGGAAACTCGTAGTATGGAAAAGATAGACGAAAAAATTGCACAGATTCTAGAAAATTCAACAAAGGTTAGTGAAATCTTTTGATGACAAACTTAAAATTGACTTAGGAAATCTTGTCACTACAATGGAAGAAAAACAACAAAATCTTGTTTCCACGATGGAAGAAAAACAACAAAATCTTGTTTCCACGATGGAAGAAAAACAACATAAATTAATCGAAGGATTGTTCTCGAAATTTAAATTATTAGATGAACAGAGACAAGAGAAACAAGATCAAACGGAATTAAAACGACAAAATGAATTTAAAATAACTGAAGAAAAAAGACAAATGCAATTTGAACAACTAATGCAAATAGTAAGACAAGTTAATGAAACAGTTAATGAAAGAATTCAAATAGTTGAGTCCGATATAAAAGAGATAAATGATGACATTAAGACCATAAAAAATACCGTGGACACCCTTGAAATAAAAGTAGATGACCTCGATTCCATCCAAAGCCAGGTAAAAGTTGAAATCAGTTCAATTCAAAACACAGTTCAAGACCAAATCAGTGCCATCCAAGACAAGGTAGAAACAGAAATTAAAAAAATGCAACAAGATTTGCAGAGAGGAAAATACCAGCACACCGTGAGTACCAAAGGTTCCGTTAGCAAACCACCCACATTTGATGGCAGTTCATCTTGGCCCATGTATAAACGGCAATTTGAGGCTGTGGCTACAGCTAATGGATGGGACAATCAAGAAAAATCTACTTCTCTGGTAATTTCGTTAAGAGGTCCGGCCCTAGAACTCCTCCAAAGCATTCCAGTCGATGAACAAGGCAATTTCGACAAGATCATCACCATCCTAGACAAACGATACGACAATCAATCCTTGAGCCAGGTATACCAAGTCCAACTCAGTGGAAAAACGCAAAGATCCGGTGAAAGCCTTCAAGAATTCGAAGCAGAGATTAGACGGTTAGTACACTTGTCCTACCCAGACCTGCCAGAGGAAACGAAAGACCAGTTGGCCACACAGAGTTTCATAAACGGCATCAGAGATGTGGAAGTTCAAAGAAATTTAAGACTGAGTGGCGTCAAGAAGAGTAATGAAGCTCTACTTCGGGCTTTGGAAGTAGAGGCCGTCATGAACATGTCCAAGCCGAGGGTCCGAGCAGTTTCCTTCAACCAGGAAGAGTCAGAGTCACCACTTCAAGCGCTGCTGGCTGGTCTGAACAAAATATTAGACCGGTCACAAAGAACTGGCACCAGAGGAGCATGTTACGGCTGCGGACGGACAGGGCACTTCCAACGTAATTGTCGAGTGAGGCCACCTGAACGATCACCGACCAGGGGTAACCAACAGAACAGCCACATGTCCAGGGACCGTCAGTCAGTCAGCATAGAGGGGCGAATGCTGACTGTCCCTCCACCAAAACCCCAGCCCCCAAAACGTTATCCATCCGGGGATTTTGCAGAGATAGCGGCAGCCTAGTCATCAGAGGCACCATCAACGGGCGAGCAGTTACCATCACCATCGATACCGGCGCCGCTGTGTCCATTGCCAAGTCCAGGGTCTTGAGAGCATCAGAAACTCGGCTAGCTAGCAATAACATCCAGCTCAGAATGGTCACCGGCGAGTCCATGTCAATACAGGGTGAGGCAGATGTCGTGCTACAGATAGGGGACAACATGATCCGGCATAGCGAATATTGAGGACGATTTTATACTGGGAATGGACCTAATTAGCCAGCATGGATTTATGTTTGACCCGAGATATGATGTTCTTCGGTTCCTAAATGAGGAATTTGTATTGACACGGCCCGTCAACACATCAGTCACCCCCATAAAAATTGTGGCAAAGTCTTCAGCTAGAATTCCCGGTCGAACGGAACAGATTATTCATGGGCAGTTAGACAGCAATCCTGGGAGCTGCGTTGGAATGGTGGAGCCAGTACACTCAGCTCATGACTACTTGGTTGGACGAGCTATAGTTAAAACCGGACGAGATATACCAATCAGAGTCCTGAATTTGTCCAACAACGACATCAGAATTACCAATGGTCAAGAGATAGCTTGTTTCGAGCCAGTAGACACCATCATCAATTGCGAAGAAGAGTACCAGACGTCGGTGAAGGAGACAGGGCCCGATAAAGAGTTTCTATAACAGTTTGCTGACAACTTGACACACTTGACACCAGAGAACCAGAAGAAAGCCAAACAATTCATCACAAAACACTGGCAAATTTTTAACAGTAAAAATGGAACCACCGGTCGCACCAACATCATCCAGCATCGAATAGATACCGGAAAGGCTCAACCCATCAGAATACCACCTAGGCGACTACCATTGGGGCAACAACAGGCAGTCGAGGAAAACATCGAGTCCATGTTACAAAATGGAGTTATTGAGCCATCCATCAGCCCATGGTCTGCTCCCGTCGTGCTAGTTAAAAAGAAGGATGGAACCACCCGATTTTGCGTGGATTACAGAAAGCTCAATGACGTCACGAAGAAAGACAGCTATCCACTACCCCGAATCGATGACACTTTGACCACACTAGCAGGCTCCCGTTGGTTCTCCACACTAGACCTAAAAAGTGGATATTGGCAGGTTGGTCTACACGCAAACGACAGAGAAAAGACAGCGTTCTCCACCAGTAAAGGGCTGTTTCAGTTCACGGTCATGCCCTTTGGGTTATGTAATGCACCCGCTACATTTGAGAGGCTAATGGAGTATGTACTGAGCGGGTTAACCTGGAGGACGTGCTTAGTATACCTCGACGACATTCTAGTCATGGGCCAGACATTCGACGACCATCTGAAGAACCTGGGAGAAGTATTCTCCAGAATTAATAACGCCAACCTGAGACTCAATGCGAAGAAGTGTTCCTTGTTTCAAAAAGAAGTAGAGTTTTTGGGCCACGTAGTGTCCGAGTCAGGAATCCGCACCAACGAAGACAAGATAGAAGCCATCCGTGATTGGCCAGTTCCAAGAGACAAACATGAACTCCGAAGCTTCTTGGGCCTCTGTTCATACTACCGGCCTTTTGTTGAGGGATTTGCCACCATTGCCGCCCCTCTACATCTGCAGACCACAGAGAAGGAGACCTTTCGTTGGAATCAGGATTGCGAAACATCATTCAGGCGACTGAAGGCAGCACTATGTTCCAGCCCAATCCTAGCCTTTCCTACACAGTCCGGCAAGTTCATCTTAGACACCGACGCCAGCAACATAGGTTTGGGGGCCGTCCTATCCCAGATGCAAGATGGTGAAGAGAGGGTGATCGAGTACTACAGCCGTGGATTCTCGAAGCCAGAAAGAAATTATTGCGTCACCAGAAAAGAACTTCTTGCAATAATAAGGGCTGTAGACCATTTCCACAAATACCTGTATGGTCGCCATTTCTTAATCCGAACAGATCATGCCGCACTCAAATGGCTGCTGGGCATGAAGACACCGGAAGGACAACTGGCCAGATGGATGGAGAAATTACAGCAATACGACTTCAAGGTGGAACACCGTGCCGGCCGGTTGCACAATAATGCCGATGCCCTATCCAGAAGACCCTGTAGAGCGGAATGCAAGCATTGTCTGAAGACGGAACAGCGAGAGGGTATCTCCATCAGGCAGATCCGAGTGCAGGCCAATGAAGACTGGACAACGGAACAGTGCATCCAGGACCAAATGGCTGATCCAGACATCGAACCAATCTTGTCACTCAAAATGAGAGGGGCACCCAGGCCACGATGGGACGAGGTGGCTAGATACTCCGGCGTGCTGAAATCGTTATGGGCTCAGTGGGACTCTCTAAGAGTAGACAATGGAATGCTCAAGCGAGTTTGGGAAAGCGCTGATGGACGAGAAACCAAGTCCCAACTGGTAGTTCCGAAGAAAAAGGTACCAGCCATCCTGACCGAAGTACATGATGGAATTACCGGAGGCCACCTGGGCATGAATAAAACCCTAGACAAAGTTCGCCAGCGGTTATACTGGGTGAATTACTTCGAAGACGTCAGAGCTTGGTGCCGCAAATGTGCCACATGTGCCGCCAGTAAGGGCCCGAAGACCCGGACCAAGGGCAGAATGCAGCAGTACAATGTGGGCGTCCCATTTGAGAGAATTGCCATCGATGTCACCGGTTCGTTTCCCGAGTCTGAGAGGGGGAACAAATACATTCTGGTCGCAATGGATTACTTCAGCAAATGGCCTGAGGCATATGCGATACCCAACCAAGAGGCAACCACGGTAGCGACGGTGCTAGTAGAACAACTATTCAGCCGGTTTGGCGTCCCGATGGAATTACACTCAGACCAGGGGCGTAACTTCGAATCGAATGTATTCCAGAAGGTCTGCACGATGTTGGGGATCAGGAAAACGAGAACAACACCATTACACCCACAGTCAGACGGAATTGTGGAAAGATTCAACAGGACTTTGGAACAACACCTATCCAAGGTCGTCAGCAATAACCAGCGTGATTGGGATGAGCATATTCCCCTATTCCTGTTGTCATATCGCTCTGCTTTACATAATAGTACAGGCCTGACCCCAGCCAGGGTCCTTTTCGGAAAGGAGCTGCGATTACCATGCGACTTGGCATTTGGCTCCCCCGAAGAACCTCCCCAAGACATCGACGATTATGCCGACCAGCTCCGACATAACATGCTGGCAATACACGAATTAGCCCGAACGCAGATGTTGGCCACCAGTGACCGGATGAAGACGCGATACGACCTCAAGGCCAATTCAGTCGGGTTCCAGGAGAGGGACAAAGTCTGGTTGTACAACCCGCAACGGAGCAAGGGTAAATCCCCAAAGCTTACACCCGCCTGGGATGGTCCATACGAGGTGGTCAAGAGGCTTAATGACGTCGTCTACCGGATCCGTCGAAACCCCAAGGCTAAATTGAAGGTGGTTCATTTAGATCGACTAGCTCCCTACCATGGAGAGGATGTTTCTGATCGGGACGATCAGAATTAAAGGGGGGGCAGTGTTACGAAATTTACCCAAAGCCGACCCTGTGTCATTTCAGCACGACAACAAACGCTTTATGATAAAAAAATACGATTCTCGAAAAGACTCGGCAGCGGAAGGAACGATGACGTTTTATACTGGAGAATTCTACGCTGGTGATATAAAAGAAGCACACCACGATCGCCGAGCAGTGATACCGCGACGACTAGCTTATATGAAAATGTATTGTGAATCAGCTGTTTTAAATGTAAATAAAGTTCTAGAAAAGTGAAAGTAAATATTAGTTGTTATAATTTTTAAATTGAACCCACGAAGTACATAACAATAGTATAGATTACTGCTAATTTAATTTACAATTAAGTTACTTTGATACAACAAAAATATACCTTTCAATCCAATTAGGGGTTCCAATACGCATCCATAATAGTAAAATCTAAGTTTAACATCCAGTTCAGAAGATGAATGGTAATATATCGACAAGTCGTAGTTTATTATGTCAAGATGCTAATCCTGGGTATCTTTCATGTATTAAATTCGATTTTGTGCTGCAAATCAATTTCAAATAAGTAAAAGATAGCTCGCTTGGGCTATACAAACAAAAATTACTTAAACTTACTTATTATTGGGATTGAATAGAGGAAAATAAGTGAACGTGGGGCATGAGGAGTGTTTGCTCAACATTACCCCAAAAAAGAAACAAAAAAGGAAAAATGCACTACAGTCTTAATCAACCAACCAATTAACCATGGAAATTTTCGACCGGAAGTTTATAATTAACCACAAAAAGTTAGCGCCGAGGACAACTCAATTCTTGGCTTTTATTGTCTATCCAAATCCGTCACTACGGGAACCAGAAGAGGATATGAGGCAGTCATTCAAAACAGTCCACGGATTTTTAATAAAAAATGTATGGAAACTGTGTCATTGCACTTTGGTTCATCATGTAAAGCTACATGATTAGAACTATTTATTTTTTTTTTCCAGAGAACATATAACTCACTACTAGTAGTTATGGTAATTTAATAACGTCGAAGAAACATATGATGCTTCAGGTTAATTTTGCTTTTAACATCTGTCTCCTGCAAGTATTAGTGATTCAGAACTATTAAAGAGTTCACAAATGCTTCAAAGTTGAACCTCTGATATGGATATTTAAACAAATCACGGTTACACGCAAATAAATAAAAATCTCGTAAGTATCTAGAAAAGCGTAAGAGTTAGACTATAACATCTTTATAAAACTCGTTTTTATTATTTAGGTAAAACATGACACATCCGGTATTCTTAATCGGTTCAATTCAAACTAATCTAACCTTTTAAGTTATTATTTTCCCAAATACAGAAACAATCTGGGATTGTACATCTACCAAACCATATATCATTGTTGTGAAACTATCTTTTTGAAAATGTAAAAACATGTAGGGGATCCATTTAACGCATCTACCGCTGACGTCATATCTCAAAACATGCTATAGTTATTCGAGAGCAACATCTACCACAGACTAGAAAATACTACAAAAACTTTTGTTATGGACATTTCTGAAAAGAAGTTGTACTTTAACCAGGATTGAGGGATCCAACCCTGTATGTGGGTCAATGTCAGGTTTTCAAAGAAAAGCAGGTTGCTTTTATTCGCTTTCTCTCTTTTATTTAATGTTAAGTGGAACACACTGATTAAATAAATAATAATATGTTATAAGATCTAATTATTAATAAATCAGATCTACAATGAGTTGGACAAAGAATAAAGAACATTATTGCCTGTAAAATGGTAGAATGAAGTTAACATTTTTTGAAATTTGTTATTTTTTTATTGGTAACTAGATAAAATATTGGTTCTAAAATTATTTTTTATCTTTCATTTTATAGTTCAATGAAATAACACGCTTTTATTTTGAATTTGTAATAAAAAAACTCTATCCTTTATTAGAAAAGTCACTATGGAGACCAAATTGATATTTTCGCAGGAATTTTCCCAGCATCTGTTGTTACGCCTACGGATTTGAGCGTCCGCCTACTACTTCCACTGAACAATAGCAGTTACTACTTATTTTACTTTTACATTGCTTTTTTAATATTGCAGAAGGTAATTCCGAATTTAGTTCCTGAACTTTCATTATTGCCTGCAAAATAAATTCGTCTATACTGTTATTATTGGAGAATAATGCTGAAAACCATGACAAAGAAAATATTGAAAAAGCTTTCCATAAAAGAGAAACTGTGATGTCATTAGATTGAAACATACACCTAAAAACACCATATATACATGGTTAATATTTTAATTTGTCCTGTTACTTATTTATTGACTAATGTAGGTTAATTAATGTCAATTATTGAAACTAAAAAATTTACGCATTTTTCCGAAAAGTTGAAAGAAAAAGAAAATTGTTTTTGTCGATTTTTACCAGAAAAATATTGCCAGTAACAAACGATGGAATGAATAAAATACCCTTATTTTCTGATTCATTAATCTAATTTTTAAGTTTGTAGTTTTTACTATTAAATAAATAAAAGATAAACATGTTCCATTTGATTAAATTCAAATTCCCTTTCACGGAATATTATAATTAAGGAATTCCTCGATTCGTAATTACATCAAGAAAGTTTTTAAAAAATGGTAAAAGTTATAAACAATTTTGTTAAAAAGTAATAAGGGTTTGTTTCTCACAAATATCCCATAAAACTACTGCAATTAGAGAAATAAAAAGCAGGATTTTAAAAAAAAAACCGTATCTCCCGGGACTCGAACAGCAATACTTATAATTTTAAATATGAGATGAAAATAGTTTCTGCATGCGCCATGCTATTCGTAAACTAGTGGAAATGATGTGGATCCTTTGGTGTGTCACATATGTAAAAACACAGTTTTGCACTCTAACACCAAAACACTCAATGCCGTTTCAACAACTCTCAAGTTGTCATCATCAAGGGGCAAAACAAACAGTTTGGTTTGGAATATACGATGTAAATAGAGTAATGTATCTTTTAGATAATATGGTTGGATGCTTGGTTCCCGAGTGTTTTGAAGTCAATCCTTTTTTGACAAGAATGGGGATAAGAAATTTTATGGGTTTTCGGTATACTTTGTTGCAAAGGTTGCAGTCGTTATTCTTCGAAACTGGAACATCTAGAAAAGCCACTTTTCCAACTTTTTCTTTCTCTATGATAAATTTAATATATGGATGAACGCCGCACAAAGCTGTGTAAATTCCACTAGTGAGTCTTCTTCGTGGCTCCAAACCACAAAAGTGCCATCAAAGTAACGGAACTAAATGACTATTCGGAGAAAGGGGTGTTCATGGTTAAGGCTTCGAAAAACTATATGTAAAAATTAACTATGACTGGACCTAGACAACTTCCTATGGCTACACTATCAACTTGCTCATAAAATTATTGATTGCACTGAAAGTAAGTAGTGCTTAGAACATGTTGTAAGTGTTCGATTAATTCATTTACTGGGACCGTGGTATATAATGTAAACTACCTCGAAACTCATTAATATGTCACCAGGCTGTAACTTGAGTCTTGGCTGGAGTCCCTAATGTACGAGTAGGTCTTTCCAATGTAAGGTTTTAGGAGATCGGTTAGGTATTTCCCAATGCTGCATGTTGGAGAGTCAATGATAGGGAGAAGAGGCACATTGAGTTTATAAATTTTAGGTAAACCACATAATCTTGGTGTTATGGTCTCAGATTTCTTGATTTTTATCTGATTCTAAATGCGTATCGAACTTACCCATTTCTCCTTTTACCAATTCTCTAGATCAAGCAAATCACAGAAAGGCAATGCCTATGTTCTCTAACTATAGTCCTCAGTGTCTGTGGGGACAGTATGATTCTCAGATAGTTATAGAAAAGTCCCATTTGAACAAATTAAAAAATATTTGTCACTTTTTTATAGAAATTAAAAGATTAGCATTATTTTCATCAACGATTAAATTTCCCAACCTATCTTCAATTATCTAATAAACAATTGATAAGTAAAAATTAAACAAAAAATTATTTTCATACAGTATTTAATGTGTGAGAAGGGAATTAGCTTGGGTAGAGGGTAGCCTACTAAACAACGGCTACAGTAAACGGGAGATTCGCAATTCAATTTCTCGTCACTAAAATCCCCTTCCTAAGAAAGAATTGTTACCTAGTAAATCAGTAGCATATTTCCCATATATCAGCAAGGTCACGGATAGGATTGGGAAGCTTCTCCATAAGCACGAGGTGAAAACAGTTTACAAACCACTATCCAAAATCTCACACATGTCACACTCTCCAAAGGATAAACAAAATCCTCTTTCATCTAAGGGTGTTTATCCATTCCATGCTCGTGTGGGGCGGCATACATTGGTGAAACAGGTCGATCTATAAACAGTCGTCTATGTAAGCACAAACGTTATTTGAAAACGGGCCTGCTTTCAAACTCTACTGTAGCTGAACATTATCACGAAACGGGCCACCAAATCATCTTTGACAGCTCCTCTGTCGTGGCCATTATTTCACCAGAAAATTCCGTGAGGCCATTGAAATCGCCAAAAATCCCAAGAATTTCAACCGAGACAGAGATTTTGAATTTTCGCCCATCTTGCAACCCTGCATCAACATTTCAACAGAAATCTCATCAACAAAATAAATCACTTACATAACCTAATTTGCGAGTTGGATTCACATACTATGGATTCCGTCCCACTTATGGCATTCGTTAAAATATTTTTTTCTCGTTTGTAAAATAAATGAGGACATAATAGCAAGTTCAATTGCAAGTTCACTTACATGAGGCAGTTAGATAAATTAGTTCTAGTGATGTAATTTTAATATTTTAATTTGTTAATAGTATTAAGTGTTTTGTAAATCATGTTGTCATTTAATTTACAAAGGAGATTTTTTTTAAAAGACCAAGAACTGGTCGTAAAATATAATAATTACTACGAAAAATTAAAATTCTAATTAATTTTCCAACTTGCTCTTAAAATTCGCTTAGGTTTTCTTACACTGTACGTAGTTTCGAATATTAGCACGGGATTTTTTAATATTTTTCTTAATATCGTTTAAACTATGCGTTCAAAATTATAAAAAATTTACACTTTTATTTCTCAAAACGAGATTTTTCATTTCATCTGCTACATAACATTTATATTTATTTTACTAATTGCGTCCCCAAAATAAGTTTAGGATTTTTGCTTTGTTTTTTTTTTCTATAAACATTGAATGTTAGGTTTTTCCAAATTTTGTGCTCAATAATTTTTCTATATTTCTTATATCTTTTGAGCAAGTAAATAATGGGGAAAAAATGTATTTATAAACTACATAAAAAGACACCTTGATATATCACAGAATGTGCTTTAATATTTGTTTTTCAGTTAATTTTATAAAATTAATATTTGGATTTACGTTTTATTTTTACTGCAAGGTTTGAAAGGCCATATTTTTTTCAATGTTTTAGACTCAATTTTGGAAAAAAGATTCAGGCGAAATGGATGGATTTTTGTTCATTTTCATTAATATACTTTGGAAATTTTTTTAATTTGAAAAATATATATTCAAATACGCCATAATGAGCCCTCTCATTGGATATGTTACATTATGGTCTTGAACAAAAATTGTTCTTATGTTTTTGATTCAATTTTATAATTTGTCCCCCAAAAAGAAGGTTTTCTCTTTATTTTTCTGTGAACTTTAGGTAAGCCTCTATATTCCTCTTGAAATGGAATGGGGTTTAACTATGATATGTTGGTAACAATTTAAAGAACGATCATGCCAGAGTACTTACGTTTTGTCTTCGCTTGCTCTGCTGACCGCTCTGTGTTGAAGTGGACTGTATTTTGAGGAGTTGACCCCGCACTGCCCTTTAGTAGATTTTACTGTGTCTATTTCACGACTGGTCTGATTTCACTTAAAACTATAGCAATGAAGAACTAGAGAGATTAGTTCTTTTACGAGCGAGAGTGTCTATCCGTCCCAGACGGTGGATCAAGCGACTCTGGCAATGAGTGTGCGCGTAAAAATCACCAACAAAAACAAAAAAATAAAAAAGAAAAGATTCGGAATTACACTGCTAATCCAAAACTTTTGTCTCAACTAAATATACTAATCTACTAATAAATGTTAATGAATCCTCAACATAAACCGCCCACCGAAATACAAGGTATTTCAGCCAGCTAACCCGGAGGGCGCGGGTAGTGGACATAATTTTACGAAAGGTCTTTGTAAAGACCCAGTGGCTGTACGCACTGTAGCCACTCTCGAGATCCCGTCAGAGCCCGGATGGAGTTCTTCAACTCTCCCTAACTGCCATTTGAGTGGCGGTATATTATCATTCTTAATAAGTACTAAATCGCCAACATGTAAAGACATGTCATTCCACTTCTGTTGTTGCTGCAGCGTGTGTAAATATTCGTTATGCCAACGTTTTCAAAAAACCTGATGTATTTTCTGGAGCAATTGCCATCTATTCAATCTATTACAGGGAATGTGAGAAACAATAGGCTCAGGAATAGTAGTTAACGGAGCTAAAGTGAGAAAATGTCCGGGAGTAAGGACTGATAAATCATTAGGATCCGAACTCATGGGGTATAGAGGTCGTGAGTTTAGGACGGCTTCGATCTGGGTAAGAACTGTATTGAATTCCTCATATGTTAGAATTTGCGATCCTACAATTCTTAAAAGATGCGATTTTACTGACTTCACAGCGGATTCCCAAAGGCCTCCAAAATGTGGAGCCGAAGGGGGATTAAACGCCCAAGTAATATTCTCGGTAGCTACGGCGTTGGCCATATAATCATTGAGGATTTTATATGCACCAACAAAATTGGTACCTTGGTCAGAGAATACATGAGAACATCTTCCTCGTCTCGCTATGAGACGTTTGAGACAACAAAGAAATGTTTCAGCTGAGAGACTAGAAGCCAGTTCGAGATGAAGAGCTTTCGTAACAAAACAAACAAAGAGACAAATATAAGCCTTTTGAGGCTGGACACCTCGTCGTTTCCAAGGAGTCACAAGAAAAGGTCCAGCGTAATCAACACCGACAACTGAGAAGGGTTTGACTTCTGAGATCCGTGAGGCGGGTAAATTACCCATAAAGGGTTCAAGAGCTTTGGGCTTAACCTTAAAACATCGTAAGCAATTAGAGAGAGTACGCCTAATTACTCTACGAGCTGATAAAATCCAAAAGTGTTGAGAGATTAAAAAATACAGAGTTTGAAAACCAGGATGTAGGTTTTCTATGTGGTAATTTTCAACAATCAATTGAGTTAGACGATGATTTTGAGGCAACAAAAGAGGAAACCTTTTTTCATAGGGAAGTTCAGAGGCTTGTAAACGACCGCCCACCCTGAGGAAACCATCACTATTAATGAACAGGTTGAGTTTTCTAAGAGTTTTAGGTAAGCGTCGTTTATTTTCTAATATGCCAAGTATATCTGAAAATTCGAGATGTTGTACTCTTTTAACTAACATGAGAAGTGCTTGAAATAACTCGAGTGAACTGAAATGAGTAAATAACTTAGAGTTGGGGTTTTTGCAATTGTATATAAAGCGTTTACAATATGCCAAAATTCTTTTGAGTTTGTTCAAAGAGGAGAAACGATTGAGTAATGTGTCAATAGAGTTTAGAGAACAGAGAGTTAAGAAAATATGTGGTTTTTCTTCTACCGTACATTCTGTCTGAAGCAGAATATCCTTTTGAGGCCAACATTCCTTTGATAACAATAACCATGTAGGGCCATTTCACCAAAGTTTCTTTTCTACAAGGGGTTGAGGAAACAACCCGCGACAAGCACAATCCGCCGGGTTGTCTATTGAGGGCACATAAAACCAGTATTCAGGTTTAACTTTATCCTGAATATAGGAGACTCGGTTACTAACGAAAGTTTTCCAGCGATGTGGAGAGGATTTGATCCAAGTGAGAGCTACCATTGAATCAGACCAGGCGTATACCTAATCTATATTCAACTTATTTTTGTAAGTATGGACAACAAATTCGATCAAACTTGATAAGAGGACAGCACCACATAATTCCAATCGAGGAATGCTAAGGGTTTTAAGCGGTAAAACTTTAGATTTTCCGTATAGTAAAGACACTTGAGCAGGGCGATCAATATAAAGAAATTTAAGATAAATTACAGCAGCATATCCCAACTCAGAGCTGTCAGAAAAACCATGAATGAGGTCGAGACTATTTTTCGAGGTATCATGAGATTCGAGAGAGAAGGGCATTCCTGTTTATATCGTTTCCACTTTTCACGGATATCTGGAGGAGGTGAGTCATCCCAATCACATTTTAGACACCACAATTTTTGAATGAGGTGTTTAGCAAGAAATGAAAGAGGGGATAATAATCCGAGGGGATCAAACGTCCTGGCTAATTCGGAGAGCATATTCCGTTTAGTACAAGAGAGATCTAGAGGCGTAATTTGATATAAGAACGTATCCAAGTTTGGTTGCCACTGCAGACCTAAAACTTTCAGGCTAGTATCATCATCCGAATAAAATGACATGGGATCTAATAATCTACAATCCTCAGGAATATTTACGAGCAGTTCTGGTGTATTATCATTTACAAGAATTTGTCGATACATTTGTTGAATGTCAGCGGTGAAAACAATAGAGTGTAAACGAAAACGTAAGAAAATAGAACTAATATCCTTTTGAAGTTTAGGTCCGACTAAGAGAGTGTCATTTAAAGAGAGAGTATTAGAGGTTTTTGCAGAGGCATCGAATACTACTCTGAGTTTCGTAGTTTTACTCTTATGCTGGATAACAGCATGGTGAGGAATATAATAATAACTCCGAGGAGGAGTCTTTTCTAAAACCTTTTCCATGTGTCCTTTGTCGAGGTAATCCTGCCTGAAGATTTTATAACTATTATAGAGAGAGGGATGAGCTAATAGACGTCTTTCCAAGGCAAGGAATCTGCTAAGTGCTAGAAATCGAATATCAGGAAAAAGAGGTTCGAGATCACGAAAAGGAAGAGAGACAATGTATCTACCACAAGGGGTTCGAGTTCATACTCACACTCATGTGTCAGCGAAAATTTTTTCACATTTTAGATCCTCCGGAGAAGATGTAATATAGTGGGGAACTTCCTCTAACTGCCAGAATTTGGCGAGTGTGTTTTCTAATGTACAAAAAAAGGAGTTCAATTTTGGAACAGAGGCATTGACTTTACCCATAATAATCCAGCCAAAAACAGTATTTAAGGCAACAGGACTGTCTATTCGACTTTGTATTTTTCCATCCTTGAGAATTATTGAGAAGAGATCTGCTCCGAACAACATATCTATCGGACCAGGGACACCAAAATGTGTATCCGCCAAAATGAGGTTAGAGAATGAATTAGGGCTTTCAAGAGATATAGGTACTTGAGGCATATCTCCACAAATCTTAGGTATTACAAGAGCTTCAATATCGAAGGTAGGAGTTGCTTGAAATACAGGTCTTATGGTGGATGAGAGTGCAGTTGAAGTTTTCAAACCCAACTGTCCAAGGCCATCAACACTGGTAGGAAGTTTGTAACGTTTCAAACCTAGTCGACGGGCACATGGCTCGCAAATGAAATTTGTTTGACTGCCAGAATCTAATAAGACCCTAATCTTTTGGTAATTTCCAAAAGCATCCAAAATTTCCACACAAGCAGTAGAGAGGAGAACAACCTTTCGACTAGTACTATCAACCGTAGGTACAGTACTAGTGAGTGTTTGAGAAGTAGAGGGCTGATTTTGCTGTAGAATAGCTGGAGTGCTAATGTGTGAATCTGAGGTAACCGTTTTTGCAGTAGTGCGAGGAGAGGTATCAAAGTGAAGCAAAGTGTGGTGTTGTTTGTGACAAACCCTGCAGCAAGAAGTGGAAGAGCACTGTCTGCTTACATGTGTGGCACCGAGACAATTAAAACACCAATTGCGCTGCTTCACTATTTCAAATCTATCTTTGCGAGACAAAGTGTTAAACGTAGGACATTTATAAATTTTATGTTCCTTGTTACAATAACTACATTTGTGTACAATACGAGAATCCGTATAGAGTTCTGCGTTACTGATTAATGCAGTTTTAGAGAACCGTTTGACAGGTTTTACTTGTGAGTGCTTCAGAGGAGGTTTAAAACCTCGTTGCAACATAGCGACCAAATCGTTAGCTTTACATTTTTTCTGGAGAAACTCATAGAGAGCTTGATACGTAGGTAATACTGATGATTCTATAGTGAGTTCAAAACTTTTAAGTAAACTATGAGAAATCTTTTTACTTAACATATTGAAAAGAACAAAGTCCCATGAATCAACGGGAAAGTTTAGATTCTTTAATACAATGAGATTGTCCTCAAAGGTGTCTAACAAAATATTCAAATCATTATCTGAGTTAGCATTATGCGCATCAACAATAGTTTCCCAATGAAGTGTCGCTAAAATTCGTTTATTCTGATATTTTTTCACTAATTTGTCATATGCCTTTTTGTAATTAGCAGGAGAAATTTCAAAATGCTTAATTTCCACTAAAGCCGAATCTGAAATTAACGAGAGCAGATATTGAAACTTATCCACCGGTGATAAGTCATCATTTGAATGAATGAGCGAATTATACAAACTAATAAATCGTGACCAATCTTTTATGTCTCCTGTAAACAAAGGAATATTTAACTTCGGAAGCTTCACTTTAGAAGTTTTAGTTTCTTGTATAGAACGAGCCGACACTTCCGTCTTAAATAACTCCTCGTATGTGCATCTAATTGAATAATATTTCTGATCGATATCTTTTCTAATATCTTTTTCTTCCGAAATGTCGGGATTTTCTAAGAGAGCATAATTACTTAAGATATTAGTATGTTGAGAATTAAACTCCGAGTAGAGATCGAACAAATTTTCATAACGAATTTTGAAATTAGAGCGTAAAAATACATTAGTTTTAGCCTTTTCTGCAAAACAAAAGAGTTCCGAAATTCTTTCAACCGATAAATCCCGGAGTGCTTTGGTTTGATCAATTCTTTTTTGTGCAGCCGCCGCCATCTTATTTACTTAAATGAGAAATGAAAGCGATATTTTTTACACTGTGTGTTGTAAAAAACCGAAAACAATAACAAAAAATGAGAAGCAGAGAAATTGAGTTATTTTACAAATTCGATGCAGTCTGTTTTGAATACTTTATTTCCACCAACGAGAGAGAGAGAGAGAGCAATAACCAATGAGAGAATAAAATAAAATATTCTTCAACTGCAACAAACTTGACCTATATTTCTACCGAGAGAATGAGAGAGAGTTGAAAAATCCGATTATACGAATACAAACAAACCCTAATTAAGTAAAAACAAAACTATATCCACTATATGCTAACGACAAAATATTAAATTTTCCACAAAAATGAGCGAGAAACGATTAGCGAAATCAAAATAAAATACTTTGTCTTGTAGCAATTTTTAATGAAACGTAGTGTACACGATGTTTACCATATTATGAGCGCAAAAAAACAAGTAGAGTTTTAAACGAGATTCTACGTTGATATTTTACTTAATTGAGGATTTTTACCGATCGCAAAATATGCGTGCTATTATCTAATAAAAGCAGTGCAAGTCCGAGCTCGAAGTGGCCAAAATGAAATGGAATGGGGGTTTAACTATGATATGTTGGTAACAATTTAAAGAACGACCATGCCAGAGTACTTACGTTTTGTCTTCGCTTGCTCTGCTGACCGCTCTGTGTTAAAGTGGACTGTATTTTGAGGAGTTGACCACGCACTGCCCTTTAGTAGATTTTACTGTGTCTATTTCACGACCGGTCTGATTTCACTTAAAACTATAGCAATGAAGAACTAGAGAGATTAGTACTTTTACGAGCGAGAGTGTCTATCCGTCCCAGACGGTGGATCAAGCGACTCTGGCAATGAGTGTGCGCGTAAAAATCACCAACAAAAACAAAAAAAAATACAAAAGAAAAGATTCGGAATTACACTGCTAATCCAAAACTTTTGTCTCAACTAAATATACTAATCTACTAATAAATGTTAATGAATCCTCAACACCTCTATTATATAAAAATTTTAGGCTCAATAATTTCAGAGATATGATGGTCGATTTTTGTAAAAAATGAGTCTCCAAAATATCAACTGATACCATATTTTTAATTCTCTGAGTTTTCTTTTTTAAAAGTTTATAGAAAACGATTTAATATATTTATTTTTCCAGTTTTCTACAAACTAGTATGTCTCCTCATGTAGCAGGAACGACTAAATTCTACGGAGGTAGTAGCGATACAATCGTTTTCATTTAACAACATTAGAGCCGACTCTTTTAGTTTTGTGTAATATAACTGAATTTTGAAACTGTATTTTATGACCAAGGTCCCAAGCATGTTCACAAATTTTGGATTTTTCAAATTTGCGTTTTTTTTGTAATTTTTGTGTTCGTTTATTCGAACATTCAGAGGTCTTGAGGTTTCTCCAATATAGAATTTATTACATTCACGCGAGATTTTATAAATGCAATTTTTTGTATTTTGAGTTGTGTTATTTGGTTTGGTTTTTGATATAATTGATTTTAGTATATTTCTTGTTTTAAATGATGTTTTGATATTATATCTGTTTCCCACTCTTTTTAGTCTTTCTGATAGACTCTGAATGTATGGTATAGTTATTGTATTAATGTGATTATCTTGGGAGTCATTGTTGCTTGGTGAAGTTTGATGTTGGTTGGAATGTCTTCGATGGCACATTCCATAGAGAATATTCAAAAAAAAATGTATGAATTAGATGTTGCGGTTTTAGTTCAATGCAGGTTCAATGCAAGTATATAATTGACGAAGGACCTTTAGCGGAACAATCAATAAACACGTGCCGTCACATAAACGAACCACCAAATAAAAGTTATCACTAACCTTTTATGTCGAAGCTCTGGTGTTTTCTTGGGTCTTCTTTCTTCGGAGGCTAGCCCCGTAACAGCAGGAACAGTTTCTTTTAGAGCTTCGTCTGGACAACACGTTACACAAAAAATAGCGACGTAATGTTCATTGATTGAGCATACAAAAAATGCGGGTTTAACAACTAATGATGCGCTTTTGTAAACACAAAAGAAACAAAATGAAAGCGGTTTAGCGGTCGTTACGAACGAAGCTACTAACTCGCGAAATCGTAACGCAAAAAACAACAATAAGCGTCGTCTCTTCAGACGGAATCAAAGCGACCGAAAAGTTCGGAGTACATTACACGAATCTCCCAAGCGTCCAAACAGCTAGGGATCCGAAACACGAATGTCAATACTGTCTATATTTTATACGCAAAAAACACTTACAATTAGCATTAACGCGACGGAGAGTTTTAGAAAAGGTGCAGAAGTTTAAAAATCAATGAAGTAATTCAATCAAATTGAAAACAATACACTAAACAAATTGTGGGAACGCACCATTGGTTGTTAGGGATTGTTTGGTATTCCATTTTGTTTAACTCGTTATTAATAAATTTATTTGGGTAACGATTGGCAGAAATTACATTTTTTTTAAACGTTTTTTCTTCATTGAATTTATTGATATTAGAACAGTTGGTTTTTGCTCTGTCATATAGAGATTTAATGATACCTCTTTTTACTAAACTTGGATGATTAGAGTTAAAGTTGAGATACCTGTTAGTATGAGTCGGTTTTCTGTAAACTTCTGTTTTAAATGTCAATTGTGTTTTGGTTATTAAAATAAGAATGGTAATTTGTTATTCTGTTCAAGCTTTAGTGTAAACTAAATAGTTTGTTCTGTGTTGTTTATGTCGTTAAGTAATGCGTGTAAATCCTCAATATTATGTTCCCAAATAACAAATATGTCATCAACATAACGCCACCAAACCAGAGGTTTAATCTGTTTTGAGAAAATTGTTTATTCTTCCAATTTTTTCATAAAAATGTTGCTTAAAGCGGAAAGCAAACAGGAACCCATTGCCGTGCCAAAATCTTGTTGGTAGAAGTCATCATTAAGTTGAAAATATGTTGTCTTTGTACAAAATGTTAGTAGTTCCATTATTTATTAATGGACAATTGAGTACGTTGATTTAGTAAAGAATCTTGTTCTAATCGTTCTTTTACTATTGGAAGTGTTTTGGTGACAGGAACATTATTGTATAGATTCACAATGTCAAAACTTGCTAGTGTGAAAGTATTTTTGTATTGTATATGTGATAATTTTTCTAAGAAATGTGCGCTGTTTTTAAGATGAGAATTAGACTTACCAGTAAGTGGTGAATTAATTGTTAAAATGAATTTTGAGAGCTCACTGCATGGAGAATTTATGGAGCTGACAATTAGTCTTAATGGAATGTTGGGTTTATGAATTTTAGGTAACCCGTATAAATATGTCATCAACATAACGCCACCAAACGAGAGGTTTAATCTGTTTTGAGAAAATTGTTTGTTCTTCAAATTTTTCCATAAAAATGTTGCCTAAAGCGGGAGACAAACAGAAACCCATTGCCATGCCAAAATCTTGTTGGTAGAAGTCATCATTAAGTTGAAAATATGTTGTCTTTGTACAAAATGTTAGTAGTGATGATCTAGAACACCGAATAAGGCAAAAAAATAAACGAATCTATTTTTTTGTCAGAAAATGAACTATCCCCAGTTTGAGCATATGACTTAGACTACAATTATTGCAAATATTGTTAATTACATTTTTAACCGACTACCAAAAAGGAGGAGGTTATCAATTCGTCGCGTATTTTTTTTCGCTTTTTTTTGTATGTATGTTACCTGATTTCATCTCCTGTGGTGTACCGTTTTGAATGAATATGGTCTTTTTAATAGAGTA
Organism: Octodonta nipae; assembly: GCA_034190945.1. Classification (NCBI taxonomy): domain Eukaryota; kingdom Metazoa; phylum Arthropoda; class Insecta; order Coleoptera; family Chrysomelidae; genus Octodonta; species Octodonta nipae. The sequence continues at coordinate 92,784,736 of CM067221.1, forward strand.
TATATCCGCATTGGTGAAACTTCAAATGTTGGAAAAGAATTCTATTGGCAAAGTGATGAAATTTGTGAATACACACATGCGTGCATGGAAATCGACCAATATCCCTAATATTTTAGTCAATTTTTCGATAACTCCTTATGGATGTGTATAGTTTTTTAACTTTTAATCTATTAAGGAAGATCCCTAGGTGATCTCATATACTTTTCGGCGACTTGCTTCTTGCAGTTTTGCAGAAAATCGCCGAAAACTCCAAAATTCTCATCAAAAATTTCATTGAAATGACATAACGGATATTCCCTCATAAATATTTTAATTCCAACGTAATAGTGCTGTAATTTTAGGCTCTGGAAGTTTTAATTGCAAATTTCAAAATTTTCTATTTACATCTCAAGCATAAAGGTAGTAAAGCATATTATTTTCGGCTCCTGAGTACCAAGCTCGTTTTGTTTGTATACCAGGCAAATACCTATTTAATAGCAAATTTTTCCATTTTGCGAAGACGGTGCTTTTGGTTGTCACATTCTCCCGGCCTAATAAAAAATTCAGTGACAACACATGTCAAACTTTAAACTGCTATTTGGTGCGTTTATACACAGGGTGTTTAGTTATAGCAAACAAAATCACAAAGTAAAGTGATAGAAGGAGTTGCATTTATATGATGATTGAAATATAGGGCGGAGTAGAATGATAGTGGTCCATAGGCAGCCGTATATACAGGATGGTTGGAATATAGGGTGGAGTGGACGTTTGGTGGTATAAAAATGTTGGAAAAAATGTGGAATAAAATTATATAGGGTGATTAAAAAACTTATATGATGTGGACATAAACAAATTATATACAGGATGGCTGAAATATATGCTGGAGTTGAATTATATTTATACAGTGTGATTAAAAAATTATTTCTTTTATAGCCCATAAGAGGTTGCATAAAATGTGGAGAGGAATTAATGTTACACAGGGCGATAATATTAATGATAATGTTAAAAATGAAATAATTTATGGTGGTAGCCCACAAGGAGTTATATACTATGATTGAAATATAAGACGGATTTGACTTCGTAACTATGTGATGGATTCTACTCCGTCCTATAGTTTACAGAAGGGAGCTAACAAATTTATGCTTGTCCGTGGCCAGTCGTATGTACATGATGGTTGGTACATAGGGCGGAGTGGACTTTATCTATAGTTGTAAAGAATTGTCAAAAAAAGTTGAAAAACGGTTACATGCTGTGGTCCATAAGGCATAAATATATTTTGGGCTTATTAAGTCAACGCGTACTACTACATTTTGTTCGTAAACATTTACCTGTCAGTTTAAATGAAAATGTATCATTGTTTAATGTTGAGGCTTTCGATGTTACCTGGTCCTGTCTATTAAGGTTATACATACAAAATAAAGAATGAAAACTACCTGAGTTCAAAAAACTAAAAAGTTGAAAATAAAATATTTTAAAAAAATATATAACCGACTTCCACCTATAACTAAAAAGCTAAAAATAATTATAACAAAATACAACTCTAGCAAATAAATAACACATTCAATGTTGTTAGGTACGTACCCAGGGAGTAAAAAATGTAAACATTAAAAGGTGCTCATTCTGTACAAATTAATTACCTACCAATCTAGTATATTTTTGAAGTCGGTGCCAAGCAACAATCAAGTTTGATGAAGTAGTAGCAATGAAGGATTTTAGATTTGCTTGGCACCGACTTCAAAAATATACTAGATTGGTAGGTAATTAATTTGTACAGAATGAGCACCTTTTAATGTTTACATTTTTTACTCCTGGGTAGGTACCTAACAACATTGAATGTGTTATTTATTTGCTAGAGTTGTATTTTGTTATAATTATTTTTAGCTTTTTAGTTATAGGTGGAAGTCGGTTATATATTTTTTAATATTTTATATTCTGTGGGATTATTAATTATTTTGCAAATTAAACAACTGAATATTGATTTTTCTTATTACTACGTCCAAAAATCAAAAAGTCATATATTGCTGAATAGAGAATTGAAAATTCTTTTAAATGCGATATCACAGGCTACCTCTTTTCATTTTTTACTGGTAGTTATTACCAGGGGCGGCTGTCCCTTAAGTGCACTCGTGCGCTGAACCACCAAATTAATAAGCTTTTAATTTTTAATGAGGTTAAAAATCAACACAAAATGTTTATTAAATATCATTTCAATACCAACGAATTTATCAAAAAACAATTTAAGCTCTAATCCAAACTTGTATTAAGACTTATATTCGCTTGAAAGTATATTTCACCGTGCACTTCGGCTAGCGCACAGTGAAACTTATATAGCTTCTATGAGACACGATATAACACCCTTAAAGCGTAAGATAGAAGATAGCTAATGCAAACTAAATGGAGTAATTAGCTGATTCTCGTGCGCCGCACGGGACACCGAGCTGTGTTGATATTGACCGGACCTATCAGAACGTTTGAATAATTCAAATTTTTGTTTACGTGATTTAATTAGTGGTTGCTTTGTTTTTGTCCTCGTACTCTATGAAAGAATATTTAATATACAGAGTGTGTATGTGTGTGTGTGTTTACATAACTGTGAAAATGAGTATCAACTTTAACACTGACTATATTAAAAACAATAATAAATCGTTTCAAAACAAATTAGATATAAAATTGGCTGGTTCACCTAGGCCATATCTTAATTGAAAACAAGAGTGCAAAATGAAAAATAAAGTATTTACAGGAAGTTTTAAAAGTGAAATTTTTAATAAAAAGAAATGGATGTTATCGCATCAATACATTATTTTGTTTTCCTTGCATTATTTATGACAGGGAATCAATTTGAACGGAAACTGGAGTGAAGGATTAAAACGTTTCTTCGAAATACGATGTCTCACGACTCAGGAAATATATTCAGTCAATGCCAGACTTTAATAAAAAGGTCATTGAACATTTCGCTTTCGAAAAAAGTCGACGAATATTTTAATTAATAAAAAATAAATGCAGTATTAGCAAAGCTATGGTTTGTTTAGTTGCATCTTTGAAACTCAATATTTGACCAGTAAAGTGCACCACCAGTTTCATAACCCACCAGCCGCCACTGGTTATTACCCCTAGGGGGTTGAAAGGGCCGGTACATTATTTTATTCAAAAAGTAAGTTTTACCTATAACAATTGACATGTTTCAGGATTTTTCTTTTACATTCACAATTACCTACAAAATGAATGTATCCCTTACTTTAAAACCTCACTGCATAATTTTTTAATGTGTAACAATTATTAATATTTTTTTCTTGTCATAAAATCGACAATTATGACAGCTCATACCGGAAAATCGAAAGCATTTGTCTGACAATATCTTGACAATATCAGCTGCTTATTAATAAAATTTCTCGTAGTCGTTTCTCCGACATGTTCAAAGAGGCGGGAACCGTCAATGACTCATAATTTTTGTCAGAACATTTTATCTTCCCGTTTGAGTTTTTAAGCTTTTCAATTTGAAACAAAAACAGTATCTGTAAATTCTTTATATGTGGTCAAAACTACATGTTTCGGACAAATAGGGAATAAAACGCCCACAAAACAAAAAGTCACAAAGGAAAATGGTTTCATACTAGGCCCAATGAAGCCATACAAGACTTTTGAATAGAGTATGGATCAATGTAATAATTTTTTTGATGACGGGCACTATAATTATAATATTCCATTAAATAAATAAACTTTTTAACGCATTTTCTGAAATTGTTAAACAGAAAACTGAAATGTTGACGTTATTACCTTGTTACCGGAAATGAGTATAAAAAATTATTATTTATCGATATAAAGTTTTCGCATAAAAAATGGAAAAAAATTAAATGGGATAAAATCCATCCGTAACACTAAGCTAAAAACTCTATTTGCACAATATAAAATGATGAATGGAAATTTTCAACAGCTTGTGTACTTACTAACGATTCAGTTTCCACCCAGTGGATAACAGTCATGATGTAAATAAACAGCTTTCAGAAACTTATGAGGTGATTTGAATACTTGCTCATCCGTTGTATAAAAAACACACCCGCGCTTTTAACATTTACTCGGCAAATATAATGAGACGCCCACGCTTTTTACGAGACAAATTCAAATATGTACAATGAGAACTCAGGCGCTTCTAGAATTAGTAGGGCGCAACCAACAGTGTTACAGTTTTAAAATACATGTACAGGATTATAAGAGAATCGTTCTTGGATGATAATTTTCCTAACAATGTTCTCTAATTTGAAAATCGGTATAAAGAGTGTTTGCTTAATGAGTCCTGTAACGTTTACCAATGAACGAATTTCTCAGGCGAAGTACAAAAACAGTAGGTATATTATCAAATAAGACTTGAAGTTTATTGAAGTCAGTGCTTCTCACCGGAGACCTACACTTACACAACAAAATTGATCAGTATGTATGGTAGTAAAATGCAAAAAATTGACATTATTCAGAGGCTTTGCTCTGACACTTCTTTGACCTTGAATTACGCGTACAACTTAGTTTTCATTGTCACAAACAGGGAACAGATTATACATTAAAAGTTTCTTCGATTATAGAAAATTAATACATTGTAGTAAATAAACAAATATAACGTCCATTTAATATATAATACTAACACAAAGTTTGTTTTTCGTTTTAATAAATATTCTGGTCCTTTGTTTGCAACTTTGCAAATTAGAGATTTGACGTACGTCATCAGTCAGAACACCATGAAAAGGGGCAACGTTACGAGCTGTGGATACCAGCTATCAAGCAGGTAATACATTTGTGTGCTGACCAAGTTAATATTAAAAACTAAAAATTTTTACATTCACACTTCTGAATAATATTTGAATCTAGAGTAAATATCTACCCTATGTTTAAATTATTTAAAATCGGACTTAAGAGCATGGTAGCGTGCAAAGCACGTTAATAACCTTAGAGCATAAACCTTCTGAAGGTAGGCTGCAATATACAAATGCGTTCCAAGGATAGAACGAGAGGCAATAGAGAGGGCAAGAGGCTATTTCACTCGATTCGTAGGTGCAACCACGGAACTCATTGGATGAAGTTCCCAATCGAGTAAAATAGCCTTATACCCTCTCTATTGCACTCTCTTTCTAGCATTGGCATGATATTTATGCACTGCAAGCTATCTCTAGGAAGTAGATGATTTAAGTTAAAAACTGACCTTACAGCATATAGGTACATCATACGACTTCAAGAACAAAAAAATATTTTTTGTGGTATTAGTGTGTGTTGTCACAAAATACTGAATTTGAAATCAAACGAAAAGTTTGTTTCTTTGCAGTTTTGTCTCTGTTTGAGTACAGTTATTGCCATAATTATAATAAATATTTCATAAGAATTAAATTATTTTCTATTAGGTATGTGAGAGGTTATTTTTAAGTATTCGTCTCAGGAAAAAATCGTTTACATATAGCTAACTTGATAGAGTTTGGAATTCCAGAGCGACGCCTGGTCGCCCATGTAGTTTTCATTAGTCAAATTTGTTCTACAACAAATACTTATTTTAATATGTACTACATTAAACTTAGATTAAACTATAGTACAACAGCTTTTTTGACGAATAGTATGGAGATGCTTTGATATTTCAAAAATATCTACTTAAATAATGTAAGCTCATTATATATTGCCTTAATATTAAATAGGTGAAGTAGGTTTCAATTATTATACATCAACAGATTTTATATTTTGATTAAAAATTAACGTACACGTCATATGTACTTTTGCAATTATATTTAAATTAAGAACGAAATTTCACATTAAGATTAATACTTGAATCGTAACAAATTCGTAACAATTATTTTTATTTTCCTGACATTTATGTCCATTACTAACAATGACAAAAAGAAAGAAAAACAGAAACAGGGAGATAATAGGAGACAGGAAGTATATTTCGTAAGAAACTTTCACTCCCATTGCCCAGTATCAAATAACATCGTTAAACATTATTTGAAAGTTGACATCGGGTAAAGCTCCATTGGTAAAATGTGTGTTCCTGTACGATAGAGCAAATATTTTCACAGCTCAAATTTCAAGACATGAATCTAACTTACATCATCAAAACTTCAATTACGTTGGTTCACTACTGAAGAGCAATTTGTAGATTTTCGTACTTGTATTTCTCGTGTTTGGCTTTGTCTGTTTTGATAAAAAAAATCGTGGACGTGTCGAAAAATCACATTCATCTTCTTTTGGATTTTACTGCGTTATTATAAATCTCAAATTTTTATTCTCTTCTAAATTAATTGTTTGATTTCAGCCCCATTAACAATGTTGTCAATGCGGTAAGGTTTCAAATTTGTTCCCGAATTTGTATTCCTCTAAATTACCCAGAAGAGACAACAAGGGAACCCGGAGGAAAACCAACAGTACCAAGCAAAGAGAAGACGAGTATAACACCCCTCCCCCCTCCCCCCCAACAAAATATCGAAGACAACGTGCACGCCCACAGAAGAGTAGAATACACTATATATTGTAATGTTTTTATTTTCACACTCGGGTTCAGTTCTTGAATTTATTTAAAAACACAGTCCACCTCACTCTAATTTATTTCCACTACTTTAACACAATTTACATTTATCTTAACTATACAATAAACCGTCGAAAACTGAATGCCTCCTATCGCCACCTGTCCCTATTTATATATTTCTCTACGAATTGTCTGGTAAGTCCACGAACCATCGGAAAACTCTTTCATGTTCTGGAAGCTTTAAGGGAATTCCCAGTAAAGGCAGTGGTCGGCTGTTGAGAGGCAAACATTTTGGATACCCAGAATTATCGGAATAATGTCCTTTCCACGGATTGGTTGATGGCCGATTGCACCAGCTGTCGGATGAATTCATGTAACATTGCCCCCTCCTTAAGACCATTTCGTCCCGGAATGTCTTAAAATCCCTCCTGGTGTGACGATATTTGCAGGACTCTCCATTTCGACAACGGGAAGTTTGGTGGAAGTAACAGTCAACGGTCTTCGATGTCGATGCCACTGAATCGAAAGATTGCTTCCATCATACTTCTCACCACCTTCCAATTCAGTCCATCCAACCCGCAGGCTATCTTTGGGACCGCCAATTTCATCATCACATTCCCCAATTCTACCAGAGTCTTCCAAAGATATTTTGGCTTGTCCTGCGAGAATGTTTTCGTTACCAAATAAATGATGTCTCTGGTACCCACTGGTTGTTTATCTTCGAGATAAAGGACCTTCCCTACCGCTGGATCTTGCTCCCGTAGCTTCTGGAATTGGCCGTACTTTTTGGCAAACACCTTGGCTATTCCTCTGAACATCCGGAGATCTCGAGCCACACAATGAGCCAGGGCATATTCTATGGGCACCTCAAACAGTTCTCGGGATTCCTCTCTCGTTACGTCGTGCTGCACTTTCTGGCCATCAGAGTAGAGTGCCATAAACTGCTCGAAGGTCATCTCGTCATCGGGTGGTTGAATGCTGCGGACTTGGGCTTGGTCAACTTCGCTGTCATGACTTCCGGCATAAGGTGCTAACCTGTTGAAATGTACCACCTTTGGTTTTCCTCGAGGTAGCTTCTTTATTCTGTAGACAACATCGTTGATCTTCTTTACAATTTAGTAAGGCCCCTCCCAAGATCTTTGTAGCTTGGGCGAATATCCATGACGACGTTGCGGGTTATACAACCAAACAAGATCATCAGCTTGGAATTCCCCGCCCTCCGCTCTGATGTCATAGGCTTCCTTCAATCGGGCACTGGCATTATCGATATTTAACCGAACTCATTCATGGATGTCGTTCATCTTTTGACGTAGCTGGCTGACATAGTCTTCATCTGCGGTCTCTTCTTGGGGGACATCCAAACTTCAAATCGCATAGTAGTTTTAATTCTCGTCCCATGATAATACTGGCCGGGATCTGACCCGTGGACTCGTGCACAGACGAACGATATGCCATTAGAAACAAGTGCAGATACTGGTCACAGTCTCTGTGTGGTGGTCAGAGACTACCTTTGACAAATGGCGGTTAATGGTTCTATTCATCCGTTCTACCATTCCATCGGATTGCGGGTGTAATGCTGTAGTCCATGTTTTATTGATCTTCAAGAGCTTGCAGACGTCTTGGAAAAGAGTAGACTCGATATTTCTACCTTGGTCTGAGTGCAACTCCAAGGGAACACCAAAACGACTGATCTATTCCTTGACAAGGACATCAGCAACGGTCAAGGCTTCTTGATTCGGGAAGGCATACGCTTCGGTCCATTTACTATAATAGTCCATCACCACCACAATGTATTTATTTCCAGAGTCGGATTCAGGAAATGGACCGGCAACATCAATAGCTATTCTTTCGAATGGACTGCCACGTTATATTGCTTCATGGGAGCTTTTGGTCCCTTCTGAGGCCCATTACTTGCAGCACAAACTGTACATTTCCGGCACCAATCCTTAACATCTGCTTGGCAGTACACTCAATAGAACCGTTCTCTTAACTTCCCCAGGGTTTTCGTCACTCCCAGATGTCCTCCAGTTGTACCATCATGTAGTTCTCGCAAAACCTCTTGTCTCCTATTTCTGGGAACTACAATCTGTGTTCTGTCGTTTCCCCCCTCTGGAGTCTCCAGGACGCGCTTCAGAAGTCCATTCTCCAGGATAAGACAGTTCCACTGAGCCCAGTACGACTTTATGGTTGGTGAGTATCGGGAAATCTCCTGCCACGTAGGTTTGCGGGCTTCTTCCTTCCACCGGATAACCTCTTTCAAATCTGGATCTAATCTCTGGTCTTTTCGGATCTCCTCAAATTGCCAATGGTCATCTACGGCGGTAGTTCTACAGAGAGCAGCTCTTTTGCCTTCGGTTCGCTGACCATGTTTACAATTATCAGGGCTTGGTCTCTTGGATAAGACATCAGCGTTCTTATAGCTCGTTTCAACGCGACGTTGTGACGAGAAAGTCGATACTCCGTTGCTCTCCTTGCAACGACTCTGGATATGGCCTACCTTACGACACTTCAGACATCTCATTAGTCTTTGTTTTGTAAGGACTTCCTCTAGTATCTTCCTTGCAGTGACTTCAACATTTCCGCCATTCTCTGATTCTCTTTCTCTGCCCTGACCTCTACAGGTATTTTTCCAGCCTCAAATTCCAGAGCTCGAGTCAGTGCATCCACTAATTGAGTCGGTCGAGCTAGTATCAATGCTTGTCTGGCTTCTTGATCTCGGAGTCCATCCGAAAACGCTTGGACTGCTAACCTTTCCATTACGTTTTCCGGTGTGGCTGGATAGGCAAGGCGAACGAGACGGGCAATATCAGCTCCAAATTCTTGTAAGGATTCATTCGCTTTCTGGTGGCGATGTTTCAATTGGGAGTGGTAGACGTGCTCCAAATGTGTCTGGACATACTTCAATTCTAAGTGTTTCACCAGCTGTTCGCACTCTTCTTGCTCCGAGGTATTCAATGTTTGCAAAATATCTGTAGCATCCCCTCTTAAGGCGAGTGTTAGTGCTTTTGCCTTCTCCTCTGCCGACCATCCGTTTAACTTTGCTGCAGCCTCGAATTGGCGCCTATAGTTAGTCCATGAAGATTTCCCATCAAATTGTGGAGGTTTCATTTTGTGTCTTGCTCGTTCGAGGCCAATTTTCGAATCCACTACTGCTGGACTGTTTCTGTTTTCGGTTTTTGATTGAGTATCTCCCCTTTGTATTGTGACTACCTGTTCTTTTATTTTGCTGATCTCACCCCCATTATATGCTTTAGCTCCTCTATCCGCGTTTCATTTTTGTCTGTCGTCTGTATCAGCTCTTCGACCATTGTCTGCTTTAGCTCTTTTATCCGCGTTTCATTTTTGACTGACTATTCGACCATTGTTTGTTTTAGCTCTTCCATCCGAGCCTCATTCTCGAATATTTTCTGTACCATGTTTTTCAAATTTTCTTCTAAGGGTTTAGAATTTTCTATTAATTTGTCTTCCAGGGTTTTAGAATTTTCTTCTAACGCCTCCTTCAATTTTTTGGAATTTTCTAGCAAGTACTCTTCTAGGGTTTTAGAATGTTCTAGTACTTTGTCTTCTAACGCATCTTTTAAGTTTTTAGAATTTTCTTCCATTTACTTGATCTTGATATTCTTGAGATTAGATTATGTTGATAATATTTACCTTCACTAATATTATACAGTAAACATATTGTACTTTCTACCTATATACACTATATAATATCTTCAGAAGTTTAGCAGTTAGTTTAATATTGAATTCTGACGAACCCTGTCATAAGAGCGAAACAATTGTCAAATAAAATATAATAAATTTGTGAAAATTTGTTTTAATAGCATGCTCATGTCCCCAGTACCAGAATTCTCAAACAAATAAGTATCGGGATCGTTACCTTCATTTATTAGAGCATCTCGTAGCCGTTGTACTAATTCACTTTTCTTTCCACTAATTTCTAAATCCCTTTCCTCAAATTCTTTTTTTAAGTCCGTCACTTTCAATTGGTCCAAATTCACGTTTTTAAATATTGTCAGTCTATTTATTTTCCCCTTCTAAAGTTCCAAAAATAAACCGCACAGCTGTCACCACTGTAATGTTTTTATTTTCCATTCGGGTTCAGTTCTTGGATTTATTTAAAAACACAGTCCAACTCACTCTAATTTATTTCCACTACCTTAACACGATTTACATTTATCTTAACTATACAATACGAAAACTGAATGCCTCCTATCGCCAGCTGTCCATATTTATATATTTCTCTACGAATTGTCTGGTAAGTCCACGAACCATCGGGAAACTCTTTCATGTTCTGGAAGCTTTAAGGGAATTCCCAGTAACGGCAGCGGTCGGCCTGTTGAGAGACAAACATTTCGGATACCCAGAATTATCGGAATAATGTCCTTTCCACGAATTGGTTGATGGCCGATTGCAACAGCTGTCGGATGAATTCTCGTAACAATATCATAGCAAAGAATGAGCCACGAACTACAAATAAGACAGTTGCTGTACTACCAATAAGGTAAAGCAACGGAAACAAACCAAAGCCAAGCTGTCCCAAGAACACAGCGATGATGCGTTAGCGTGAGGATCTGAGTTATTTCTCAAAGGGTGGATGGCAAGGGAGCTGGAAATGTCCTCAGTAATTTTCTGAAGGACAAATCCAGACCCTGGGCTCGCGCCAAGGATGTGTGGTGTGGCCTCTAAATTAGCTTACATATACTTTACTTTTCGACTATCATTGCAAACAATACTCGAGAGAGTTTAAAAATTTGTCAAAACCTCACAGTCACGTTCAGTTGTTGAACGTTTTTCTTGTGAAATTTTGGGAACCAATTTTTCGGTTCTCCAGTAAAACCACTTTAGTCTGTAGAAAACAAATGTTCCTTTTTTATTACTTGTTACTATTAAATAATTGGTTCATAAAATCATAATATCTTTTGCCATTATTCTTGAAGAAGCAATTTCAAGATTTCAAATCTTTCACGTTAGGTTAATTTTAGAATGTTTCATAAAATGACAGTCAAGTAGTCCCTGGATAAATACATTATCACAATACTTATCAAATGCCACAAACGGGTTTAAAAGTCATTTGTGAATTTATTTATCATACTGATATCTGTCCATTTGTTGATGGTGCTCTATTCGAACATACAATTTACATAGAATTTTTTCGGTAATAACAACAATTACATATGTGCGATACAAATTAAATTTCAACGTGTTCAAATAAAAGCTTATTATAACTCTTAAATATCAATTTTTTACTTTCTCATTGTATTTTTTTCTAATTCCGGGTCAGTTCCAAAAAATAATTACATGTTTATACGAAAGTTTTATTTGCAGGGTTAATATGCTTAATAATGGTGCTGAACATAATATGATACGTTATTTGGAAGTTATACACCTTTAGCAGATTCAGATGACGTAGTGATCGAATAAAAATAAATTAAATGGCACGTTAAATATCATATTATCTTTCACATAAAGTTTCATTACTATGTTAAAATGAACTAAAATAGAAAAGAGAGCAGCAGTCATTAAGACAAAGCTTCTTACAAAATATATTTCCCGTCTCTCGTTATCTCTCTGCCTTTGTTAATAATTATCATTATTTTGTTACATTTCAAGTATTAATCTTAATGTGTAATTTAGTTGTTAATTTAAATATAATTGCAAATTAACATAACTAAGTATTCATTAAAATAAAAAAATTGTTGAATTATATTGAATCAAAGTTTCAAACCTACTTCACCTATTTATTTAATATAATTAAGCACTTTTTAAGTGAATATCTTTTAAGTATCAAAGGGTCTGCAAAATAGCTGCTGTATACAGGGTGTCCCATAACTAATGGACAATACTGCAGTTAGAGGCGGTGAAAATATACAAATTAACACAAAAATGCCTTAGTAAATTATTTGTAGTAAACGATATACAGGGTCTTAAAGTGGGTATTTGGTATTTGAAAATTTGTGATATTTGAAAAACTGCTCCATATATTGAACTCAAATTTGGTACACGACAGTTTTCAAGTGCGATAAACAAGAATTTGTTATCATTTTTCATAGTACTCTTACAGCGTGTTTGTAACGAAGGTCGAATTAGGCAAATCCATGTTTATTTGTTTAACACCCCGTATTATTTGCGTTTCAGCGATAAATAATTTCAATACAAAAAACGTATACTTGTTGAATTTACATATTTCAAAGTGTTTTCGAGATGTTGCCATTTTAAGACTGGCGCTTAGTCATTTAAATAAAACATTAACGGTTTCAAAACATTCAATTTAATTATGAAAACAAAAAAAAACAGATACATTCACTTCATCAAAAGTTAAAACTGACCACCATTAGCATCAATGCATTTTATTATTACACTTTTTATAAAAGTCATCTTATCTTGAAAAAGGTTGCAATGTTATTTTTAAGAATATTCGCGGCTTCCTGAATTTTCGCCAAAAGCTCATTTCGGGTATTAACTTCAAATCTGTACACCAAAGATTTCAAGTATCCCCATACGTGAAAGTCACATATGCTGCTTTTGCAATAAGAGGAACTTCTTCGAGTAAATTACCCAAATTATTTTCCAAAAATACTAAATACTGAAATGCCAACAATTACACACCAGATATTAATGGAAAATTCATGCTGAAAATGAGCTTCACGATACGTATGAGGATTATCAAAATCATAATAGTGGTTATGCCTGCAACTGAAGACTCTTCGGCCTATGAATGTACCTTCATCAGAAAATAGGATGTTTTCAAAAAACGTTGGATCTTGAATGATTTTATGTTGCATCCACTGACAGAACTGTAGTCTACGTGATAAGTCATTGGGCAATAAATTTTGTACAGACCTAAAGTGATACGGATACAATTTTTCTGTACGTAAAATTCGTGATATACTCGATTTACTTGCACCAGTAGCTGCTTGTCAGCGCCGAGTACCTACTTAATGCAGGATTTTACAGAATTCCAACTAAAATATCATCTTTATGATCAGCTGAAATTCTTTTAGGTTGTGACCCAAACCTGGTATCCTAAATTTGGAAAACTCAAAAATCAACATAAAACCTACCTTGGTTTGTTCACATGTGCTAAGGCGGCTGCTGTTCACCGGGGAACATATGGGCGTGGGTAAGATAGTAAAACACAAAAATTTTAATTATAAATTAGGGCGCCATTTGGTTGAAAACCTATAAGTGAACATACCTTAAAAACCAAAAATAGTATGCGGTTATGATGTAATCACACCGGCTATAGTGATATTGTTATCTTCCTTATGAACAAACTGCTAATAATCTGATTCTGTTAAAAAAATTACTTATTCAATACTTTCAGTGGTGCTTCCAAAAATTCTTTCACAATCGATAGGTTAGGTATATAAAAAAATATGCAAAATGTAAAATAAAGAGAGTTTAATAAAAAATCAAAAAGAAAATATATAGTACAAAAAATCGAGATAAGAAGTTTGTTTCAAAAAAATTATGCCATTCTAATAAATGTAGCTAAAGAGTAAAATCTGCAATTTACATTATGGAATATTTAAAAATCTGACTTAAAAATCACAGTGAAAGTTTAGATATTTACAAAAAAAAATTCTGCCTGAAATCTACAAAAAATGTACTAAACTATAATCAAAATGATTTGATTAAAAAGGATAATGGTATAATCTGTCGACAAATTAAAACCTTACCTTATTAAACGTTTCTGAGATGTACTATCACTTATGATATTGACATGATTATCTGTACTGTGTTCTTGATTCTGGAAACTCAAAGCCAAATATTTCCAACTAATTCATCACCGACCGGACATCAGTTAAATTCCATCTAAACGGTTATATCGGTTCCATACCAAATAATAATTTCAAAAATCTCAAAAATAACAGTCCCAAAACGTAGAAAATTCTAACTTTAAAAATTCCAAACGTAGAACAATCTACCGTAAAACGAATCCACCATAAAACAGGATTCAAAACGTGGAAAAATCCACCTTAAACAGGATTCAAAACGTATAAAAATCCACCGTAAGTCAAATCCACGGTAACTCAAAATTCACCGTAACTTCCTTAGGGAAAATCCTACCTAAGAGTAAACTTCCTTAGGGAAAATCCTTCCAACGAGTAAACTTCCTTAAGGAAAATCCTTCCTACGATCCTTCACAACGAAGGGTTAGTCATATCCAAAGAAATCTCAACCATCAACGTCTCTTTATAACGGTATTCTTCACCAAATAATACCATCAATCAGCCATCATTTCCTGACGCGGAAAAATCGAACAACTAACTTAAGGGAACGCCATTTTGGTAGCCTACAGAAATCGCTCAACAGCGAGGCACGGCTTCACTCTCTTCGTGAGTTTGCGTTCTTCGAATCAGAAAATCACCCTACTCAAATGAACCAAACATGCGTAAATCTTAACAGCACAGGAGCGGCTTCAGATAAATTACGAATTAGAGTATATGAATTTTTAAGAAGAAAAGTATTTTATGGATGGCATCAAACTTAACTGACATTGTACTGTGCTAACAAAGAAGTATTCTCCTGGATATCGCTGACTTAGCCAAAAGTCGAACAGACAACGGACAAGGTACTCCAGGAGGCACCAGAACACCAAGTGGTTCAGAGAGCCTACAGCACTCCACCGCACCAGACGTACATAATCTCCATCAACTGAATCATAAGATTACTCAAGAAGGCTTCAATTTTTTTACACGTTACAAGGTCGGCCACAAGAATTTTTGGTGTGAAACGAGCCTATTTCACCTAAATTTGTGTATAATCGTTGGAATATTTTACGATTACGCACATTTTGATTTGGATATAACTGTTCATATCGTCTAACTGCAGCAATTGAATTATAATTTACTTGTACATAAACACAAATCATATCCCTTAGTTCACTATTTGAAAATTCTTTAATTCTATGCATATTTTATGAAGGCTTTATTCCAATTACTCACTTTAAAACATAGTAAATAAATCGGCAGTATGCAAAGAAGAAATCAATGGTTAAAAAAAATATTTTTTGAATCTGCTTGCGTTGATATGCAGTACTGTATTTGAATTCGAAAACGCCTAGACATATAAAGATTCACAGGTATACGTTTTTGCATTGAAATTATGGAAATTTCATTATGTATCGTCTTAACGCAAATTATACAGGGTGTTAAAAAAATAAACATGGATCTGCCTAATTCGACCTTTGTAACAAACATCCTGTAAGAGTATCATGAAAAATGATAACAATGACCCCAATGTCTACATTTACGTAGCAGAGGCCACTGATTCTCGGAATCACAGAAAAACAAAATTACTTTTAGCATAACAGAAAAAGAAGAAAATAACATCAATTTATAGCGGTGATCCAGATGGATTTCCCAAATGGTCTTACTAGCCTTCCATTCCAACTCTTTTGTCTTCGGTGAACTGAGAAAAATCATAGTATAGTTATAATTTATATTTAAACAAGAACCGACTTCAACTGATGCAAATTGAAAATAGTTTAAAAACTATGTGCAATCAATCACTATTTTCTGACATATATTGACATTTAAATTTGGAATTACATTTATTTCTTATTTACTTTAACATTTTCGGCCTTTTACATTTCCCTCTTTGTTTCTAATATGTGTTCATTTCAAAATTTCCAAATATTTTTAGACTTTATTTTTATCTATTTTTTATTATCTGGATCACTTTGTATAATTATAACTGTAATTATCCCGGTATATGCTTCTGTAGTCACCTAATATAACTTTTTTGTCTATAATTTTCTGAATCACCTTGTAAAACGATAATTAAACTATATTGCAACCGCCCTGATATTTTTTAAGCCACCCAGTATAAGTATAAATTATCTTCACCCTATTGACTGTTTCTAATATTGTTTCAATCACCCTGTATACCTATAATTTTACTTCATCCGAAATTTCAAGAATTCCATATATGCAACTGCTGATGATCTACCCTATATAACAAATTTTTTCACATTTTTGAGCAACATTCTATAACCATAATTTTACTATACCCTTTATTTCAACCAACTTGTATATGCAACTGCTTCTAACATTTTATGAACACATCTCTATAATTATAATTATACTCAGCCCTATAATTCAAGTATCCTAATTGCTTATGTTTTTATAACAATTTTTTTATTTACCAATTACCCTGTATAAGTATAATTCTACTACACCTTTATTTCAGCCAACTTGTATACGCAACAACTTATTTTCTAAACTATAATATTTTTAAACCACTCTATATAAATATAATTATACTGCACCCTATATTTTAACCATCTTGTATGTGCAACTGCTTCTAAAATTCTTTGAACTCTTCTGTATGTATAACTGTAATTGTACTCCGCCCTATAATTCAAATGTTCTAACTCCTTATGCTTATTTAACGATTTTGTTAAGAATTTTTGGTCCACTCTGTATAACTATAATTCCTCTCCACCCTTATTTCAACCACCTTGTATACAATACAACATTCTTTAAACCATCCTGTAGAGCTATAATTCTATTCCACTTCATATTTCAACCATCCTACATGCAACTACTTATGTACAGTATTAAATTTCATTTTAAGATTATTTGAACCCAGCGGTATAATTGTAATTCTACTTCTCCCTGTATTTCAACAGCAAACATTGCTTGCTCCTTAAATATCAATACTTGCACGCACGACGCGCGCACACACCTACAACCGTATTCTGTATAGAAAAGATCGCCGACAACATTTTTTTGTTTCCATACAGTAACTGCTATTTCACTCAATCGTAAGCCACGTAAAAGAACTTCGGTTCAAAAAGAATGAGTGACTTCAAATGAATCAAAATGAATGAAAACCGTTACAAAAACCCTGTACGATATACTTTTATGACATATCTTGACATTTTAGATACATATTTATTTAGAAAATTTGATATTTACATTGATGTTTACCTTTTTTTCACATATTTTACCGATTTTCTGAAAAAACGGTGGGTTTTACGTTATAGAAAAATATACATAATAAAGCTGAAATATATTTCTGTTAGAATACAATTTAAAATTCTCAAATTGATTCAGTGGTTTTTGAGAAAACAGTGAATATTCATTGAAATTCATTGAACTGTAGTCCCTTAATTACTGTTTTTTTTTCTGATATTCTGGAAAACCCTAAATCTCACGTTATAAAAAATTATATGCTACATTTCTGTAATATTTTTTAAATCATCAAAATTTCTGAGTGTATATATGCCGACGAATTGATAATCTCCTCCTTTATGGAAGTCGGTTAAAAATAGTGTTTATTTTTCGGGTGAGCAAATCAGAATCTACATATTCCATGCATATATTTTAACAGCATTTAACAGCCATCTTAGAAGAACGCGCTTTATAGTCAACTAGCACGCTTGGCAAACGTTCACCATTGGCCCTGTTGACTTTGTTCTTCTTTTGGCTCGGCAAAAATCGATCATTTCTACATTTGGCCCCCAGAAGCCTTTGGCTCAGCAGACTTTATGCCCTTGGCACAGCAAAAGTTGACGTGACAAACAACGTAACTACCCACACAGCATGAAATATTTCTAAAATATTTATGCAACATTTCTGGTTTGATTTGAAACATTTCAAAATATTTCTTGAAATATTTCAGCAATATTGCTATGTCCGCGACAAAACCCCATTTGAAATAATTCATGAAATATTCCTGTAATATTTTATGAAATCTTTGTGTCATATTTCATGATATATTTCAAAAGATTTGTTTGTCGTGAGCATACGAATATTTCAGAAATATTAGAGTCAATTATTTTGAAATAGTGCTAAAATATTTTATGTCTAAAGTATCTTTTGAAAATGTTTCCAAAAATATTACTATATTCACGACTAAACTTCTCCTGAAATATTTCATGAAATATTGGTGTAATATTTCACGAAATGTTTCTCTAAGATTTCATGCAACAGTACATGTTTTGTCGTGGACATAGGAATATTGCAGAAATATTTTGGTGAAATATTTCTTCAGATATTTCATGCTCTTGTGGGTACAGCGCCACCTAATGAATCATGAGATAGCTAAAAACCATTGCCTTGACAAAACATACATTGTGTGAATATGATTTCCAACGGTCAATCAGTTCAAAGGTTACATGATCACTAAGATCTATGCAGCGCCACCGATGGGGTCCCGGCATAGCTATATACCATTGTTTTGACAGAAAACATATTGCTTGAATATGACTTCAGTCCGTGAAGCCGTTTAAAATATACACGATCTCTGAGATCCGTACACCACCATCTATCGAATCCTGGTTCGCTAAGAAGTCTATGTTAAGTCTCTAAGCTACTTCAATCTAAAAACTACACACAAACTGGTAGTTCCAGAGATTAGCGCGTTCAGTCAAACAAACTCCTTCGCCTTTATTATATTAGTATATACCTAATTTAACCAACCTCGTTCCTCTAGTAATAAAGAAATTAGTAATAGTGTCGACTTAGTTGGAGGCACCCTTTATAAGTTAGTAAATATATAATCTAAAATTACAACTAAAATGTATTTTATTCACAAAAAGCTTTAAATGGTTGCCGCTCGCCTAATAAATACTGTTAAAACCTACATCTATTAATTTTCAATCCCTTGATACTGAATTGGGTACAATTATGAATTTGTTTTAAAATTATCTACATAATAACTTTTTTCAGTGTATCATACTATTATTAAGCCTACCTTTTCATCGTGTGGGAAGCTAATAATAGCCAAAGGTATATTGTAAACCATAGTTCTCCTTTTCTTTCCGTGCCACCATTGTGCTAAGCTCGTTCTAGTTCTGGAGAAAGCACTCAAATTCAAAGAGTACACTTGAGTTTTCATCAATCTACCACAGCAATAAGTCATTTTTCGCTTTGAAAGAAAATTATATTGTACACGTATCTCCATTTATATACACTGCCGAATATTATATTTCGATTTGATTCGCATTCGTAATCTGCACAAAAGATTTTTCATTATTTCTTTATCAGTTTGTTACGGATTATTAGATAAGTTTATAGTGAATCGTTATTTTATATAGGATAACAAAGGATTTTTTACAGTAAGAAGGCGCAAAGCAGGTGAAAAAAATCACAGTTTGAATTCTTATTGGTATTTATTTGTCATTGAAATGTTTTCCAAATCTATATATAAATAGGCTAAGACAAAACGATTAGGTACCATTTTCTCCTCTGTTTCTCAACCGATTTTCTTCATTTTTGTTTTGTTTAGTAGCTACTGACGACCTTCAGTGCAGAATGCTAATCTTAATTTATAATATTGGTTCATTCATTAAATATAATAAAAATTCATTATTTACGTCAATAATGTCAATGCCAAACAAATGAATGTGCCGCGTGCCGCTGCCGCCAGACTCAAACCATTGAGTAATTATATATAGACAGACCAATGCTATTATATACTTAGAGCATGTACTTTTGGAGGTGGCATGCAAGCGTTGTTATTGTTTAGTGGGTAAAGTAATCGTTGAATATCATAATTATACAGGGCGATTCCAGATATGTTAGAAATAATTTTTTTAATGGGTGGCACATAAGCAGTTGAATATTTAGGGTGTTTAAAATATAGAGTAGAGTGCAATAATAACTAATAAAATAATTATATAGGGAAGCCCATTAGCGGTTGAATTTACAGGGTTCTTGGAATAGAAGGTGCAGTAAAATTACAGTTATACAGGGTGGTGCAAAAAAAGTTATACATAGATGCGGAAATGGAAATGCAACATTTCGTAACCCATAAGCAGTTGTATATATAGTTAAGATGAAATATAGGGTAAGAGGAATTATAGATATACAGGATGGTGATAAAAAATTTTAGAATAGGAAATGATTTACAGAGTAGACCACGAAGAGTTCCATATATATAATGATTGAAATATAGGTTGGAGTAGAATTATAGTTACAGAAGATAATTAAAAATTTCATAAACAAAAAGAGTAAATATGGTGGGTCATAGGCAGTGGCATATACAGAATGGTTTACCCGGTGGTTGAAAAATGTTAAAAAATATTATGCGTGGTCCATAAGCATTTGCATATAAAGGGTGGTGGAAATATATAATGAGATCGAATTATTAAAATGAGGATTTTAATAAATGTTAGAGAATTGAGTGCAATTATAGCTATACAGGGGTGTTAGAAAAAATAAATATGTAGGGTAGCCCATTAGCAGTTGAATTGTTGTCATATTAAATTAAGAATTACGAATTTGAACACAAATAAAGTTCTATGAATTATATCTGAAAAAAACTTGAATTTCGTTACTTATTTGTAGAAGCGAGATGTAAGACCGACATCTAGGATTTTCGAGGAAACTATCACACAGAGGTTCCGAATCTGGATCCGTTCTGTGTAATTGCTGTTCTCCCTAAAGTCCTAGGATAGAATGTCACGATAAAATTTTCATGTTACTTAACCTGCCAGAGATATTGACACAATTGGTCGAATTTCGACCACTGAGCGACAGCTAGTTATATATAACGGGTGATCACCAATGACTACTGATATAAATGGACATGCCTGTTTACGTTAAAAATAGATTGATAGATATTTGCCGGAAAATAATAAATAATTGCTAACCGATGACAAACTTCTTTCCATTGTAACCATTAAGACGTAAATCTAGACATTGTAAGGATTGACTGAACGGCAATACTTTACGCCGATTATAACCAACAGGCAGCAGTGCAGGTCTGTTTACATTTTGAATTGAGGTTAACTTCGTAATAGATATTGTGTGTTTTGGGTGGTGAACTTGTTTGAAATCAGTGATTATTTTGTATAAGTGTAAAAAACAATAATAAGTGTTATTTCAGTGTTTTACATGCAGGAAAACAGAATATTCGTTTACCGTTTATCTTCTCACCGGTAAATGTCAGATCATAAACGTAGTAATTGAATTTTACAATAGATCATTTAACCAGTAAATAATACTACCGTGTACGTGAATAAATAAATGTTTTGATAATTACTGTTACATATTAGTAATTCAGCCTCTAATTGTTTTCGTTATTGTGCACATCTAATGGATTTTAATATATTTATATTTGTGGATTAGGTAAGTAATTGTATTATTTTGGATCTGAATAATATGACTTTTAATTTAATGCTGACTGGACGCTACTGTGGGAGCCGGAATATTTGTAGCAAATAGATCTGTCTCTCTTACTATTTTTGTCTCAAGTTTCAACCCATTTTTCGTTTGGTAATATATAAAAGTGCCGGGTCCATTTGTATTAGTAGTGTATCGGGTTGGCAAAGCAAATATCCGAAAATCAGAATATTTGTCAGTTCGTGTATTGAATATTCTAGATGTTAAGTGTCAACTAGATCGTCATCTGTTTCATTTTTAGAACAATTTATTGTTGAATATTCTGATATAGAAATTACTATTGAAACGTTTGCACATCACAGCAATAGAATTTTCAAGAGAAAGCATATTGCGACATCGATATTAATTAAACAATTTGTTGCTTAGTTTTTGCACCTCAAAATAACAAAATTATAGAGATTTAATGCAGAGATAAATACGTTTAAGATTATAGATATAGGCAAGTCCTGCCTAGATGGAGTAGAGTGGAGTTCAACGAAATCTTGTTGGCTAGGGTTTTACGAGAAGACACGACCTGGATCATTTAATGGATCTCATCTCAAATTAAAAATTATTTCGTCAAGTGCGAGTTGGACTCGCATACTAAGGGTTCCATACCATCTTCAAGATTCTAATATTCCAGTTTCAGACAAGCAGGGAATGAGTGCATTATCTTATATTTGTCATATCTTTTGAAGGAAGCGTTTTAAATTTATAAAAAATATACACTTTGATTTTCCACACATAGACTTTTTATTTTATCTGCTTTAGGATTCGCTTGATTTATATCAGAATACATAAGTATTTAATTTTCTAATTTGGCCCCCAAAAATTAACATTAGAGTTTTATTTTACTAATAAACTTTCAGGGAAGCCTTTAATAATCTACTGTCTGAATTTTGAGGCTCTGTAGATTGGAAGATATGGGGCAAAATAGATCAAGTTTTAAATTATAAATTATTAAATCTATTATTCAAATTATTTAAAAATACTAGTAAAATATATATATTTTTTTAATTTAGATACTGTAGTTTCTAAAGTGGGAATTAAGTCGATGTTTAATATTTTTGTTAATATCTTTTAAACAAATGATTTAAAAATATGATATATTTGTAATTCACATAATGAGCGTTTTATCTGATATGATGCGTTTGAAAATTGGTTTTCTAATAATTTTTCTTATTAATTTGAAGTGAGCACCAGTACCCCTAATTATTTTCACAATTTTAGGTAGTATGGTTTCGGAAATAAAGCGAGAAATGAGAATTTTTTATATCTTTATGTTAATATCTTGTAAACAATTAATTTTAAAAATATGAAAAATATGTATTTGTATTCCTCATAATAAACCCTTTCATTTGATGTATTGCATGATGCGTTAAAAAATATTTTTTTATTTTCCGTTTAATTCTATAATTTGGCCCCCAATATTAATATTAGGAATTTCTTCGTATTTTTCCTGCAAACAAGAAAATTTAGGTCTTATAGTTTGGGCAATAAAGGGGGAATGGGTAATTTTTTAAATATTTTTTTAATATATTTTTTAAATATTTATTTAAAAAAATAAAAAAATAGAAACAATTATAATTTTTTATTTTCCATTTAATTCTATAATTTGCCCCCCAAATTGAATATTAGGGGTTTCTCCTTATTTTTCCAGTAAATTTCAGGTGAGGCGCTATACCTGTATTTTTTTTAAAATTTACAGCTTATGGTTTCGGAGATACGGGGCGGGGAATGGGTAAATTTTTTTATACTTTTGTTAATATCTTTTAATTAATTTATTTTAATAATATTGTTTTCGTCATAATGAGCCCTTTTATTTGATATATAACATGATGAGTTAGAAACAATTTTAATTTAATATTTTCCATTTAATTCTGTAATTTGTCCCCAAAGTTAAAAGTAGGGTTTCTCCTTATTTTTCCAGTAAACTTCAGGTCAGACCCTATACCTCTAATTTTTTTCAAAATTTTACGTTTCATAGTTTCTGAGATAAGGGGGGGGAATGGGAAAATTTTGGTATATTTTTGTTAATATCTTTTTAATTATTTTTTTTTAAATATGAAAAAAATATATTTGTGTTCCTCAGAATGGGACCTCTCATTTGATATATTACATAATGCGTTTGAAAAAAAAATTATTTTTAAATTTTTATTTAATTATTTCTCCTTATTTTTCCTGTAAAGTTCGCGCAACGATCTATATTTCCTATTTTTTCAAAATTTTAGGCTCAGTAGTTTCGGAGATTTTTTTAGTTTTTCCCCCCAGAAGTACCTCTAAAATCAAAATTTCATTTACGATATGTACTCCGGATCGGGTCACCAAACTATACATTGATACCAAATTTCAACCTCTTCCGTCCAGTAATTTAGGACAAAATTGCTGTGATGTGACAGAGGCAGAAATCCGGAGTGATATTATAAACCCTAAAAACTCTAGTTCCGTCTCCACCTCGTGCCGGTATCGAATTAATTTGGAAAAAGTCCATCGCTTTCAATGATCTAGATAAACTTTTTACGTGTGAATGTAATAAGGTTTGTTCGTACAGACCAGTTGCGAATAATTCTAACAGTTAGAAAAATTCTCCACCAATCGATTGTTGGCACAGTCAATTGTCGAGATCGCTGATTCGCTGAAACGTTATCAAATCGTTGTCAACTAGTCTCTTCGAACCTTAGAGCATGTTCTTTCTAGAGATAGCCTGCAGTGCACAAATGTCGTGGTAAGACTAAGGAGAGAGAGGGCAATAGAGAGGGCAAGAGGCTATTTCACTCGGTTGGGAGCTGCTTCCAATAAAGCATGTCGTTAATTGGCTGCGTCCACCGACCATCCACCCACTAAGTGAAATAGCCTCTTACTGTCTTATTGCCCTCTCTTTCTAGCGTTGCCACAATTTTATGCTTGACAGGCTATATCTAGATGGTAAATGATCTAAGCTTCTAACAAACCATATGTCATTATAACACAAAGATCGGTTGGGCGTCACAAAACATTCAATAATTTAGCGTTCTATCGTTATTTTATAACGTTAACGACTTACAGAATACGGCTGCTGTGCGCTTTAGACACTTGTCTTTGGTTAATATAAATGCTCCGGGTGTATATAAGCCATTGGGGCCTCTATTTAGTACATTGTATATTACAATAACAAAACTATATAAAGAGAGAGAGAGAATAATGTCGTTCCTTCTAGTGAGTCTACTATTCGGTTGAGGGTAATATGAGACATTTTAGCCAAGTCCCTGTGTGATATTGTCTTTTAATTTCTGACTGTTATTACACTGCCACTTACAATTAGAACGAACCTAATTCAGGTATATATACTTTGGCTGTGGTTTTTCCCTATTTATTATTGATTTTCTACTGAAGTCTTAAATATAAAATGTTTAGTTGATAATATAAATTTTAATGCCAAGTTGCCTTTATGTGTAGTAATTTCTGAAGTATAGACTTATCACATGACAGAATTGGACGATATAGAACGAAAAGCTAATTTTTGCAGGTATTCTATATAACTTGGATGTTATATTGGTTTTTCCCTATTTATTATTTATTTTCTATAAAATTATTATTCAGAAGTCTTAATATAAAATGTTTAGTTGATAATATGAAATTTTAATGCCAAGTTGCCTTTATGTGTGATATTATTTTTAATTTCTGAAGTATGAGACTTATCACAATGACAGAATTGGAGTGTTTATTAGAACGAAAAGCTAATTTTGTGCAGGTATTCTATATAACTTGGATGTTATATTGGTTTTTCCCTATTTATTATTGATTTTCTATAAAATTATATTCAGAAGTCTTAATATAAAATGTTTAGTTGATAATATGAAGCTACTCAATACATACATTTAATGGCAAATGTCAAGTCTCTAATGTATCGCAAAGAGAGAATTGCAGTTTTTATTAAAATAAACAGCAGATTTTGTTTATTTTCTTTATATTATTGATTTTCTATGAACGAAGAGACTCTTAATATATGACCTGGTCCCTGTTTCTTACACAGAGAACTAAATTGGATGGGCATTTCAAGATCGAGGCAATGTGTAGTGTCGGTGTTGGTGGCGAAAATCCAGTTATCCAATTCACTCCCTTGCTCATCTATTTTCATATGTGTAAATTTGGGCCCTTGTTAAGATGCTTTCGCTTCAATAAAAACTATAACCCCCGTTTGCTATTTTTTTCGGATATCTTCGGCAGTATTCTGAAAATTTCACATTTTAATAACGATATTTCTTCAAACAATAAATTACACAATTTATCTCCCGTTTAAAGTTCTTCTCCTCTTCTATCTCCTGTTATTTCCGTTATCCCAATGGTGAGGATCTAATTTGAATTATCTAGTATAGAGATATTTTCAAACTCGAATATCAAATAGAAATTAATTGAAAATATAAAATTCATTTCAGAATACGTTTGAGTCAAATATGCTTGGTAATTAAGTTAAATTATGTTAAAGGTTATAAAAGAATGTGGTTGAGGAGCTTGATTATGTTGCAGTTTCTCTCCCTAGATTTTTCCTGCAACAGAAAAGTATTGGAAATTGTAAATGGAGAGCAAAGTGCAGTGAGGCAATTTCGAAAAATTACCTGGTATGAATTTTCGAAATTGGCTTCCTACCCTGTTTTCTCCATTTACAATTTTAAATACTTATCTGTTGCGGGAAGAATCTGAGGGGAGAAAACCTTAATGAACAAGCGACATAAATAGAGGTTATATATATTTTCATATTGATTTAAATATAACTAATTTTACTCATAATTGTAGACAATGGAAACATATACATATTCATTTCTCTTTTGATAAACAATCTTGATGCATCTATCGATTTATAAAATATTATCTCTAAAATTTGATAAGTACTGTTCACAATACCACAATGTTTTGTGCCAATGTGGTTCTTTAAAAAAAATGTTCCTAACAATGTTCCCCTAAGTCAAGTGCTGCCTCTCATGATAAAGTTGCAAAACTGGTCTCAAGAAAAATGGTTATAAGTGTTTGAGTTAGTACGAGCTTACCCTTACTGTAAGTCTAACTTTGTCTAGTGGTATTAGTTTGAAATATTTCTTTTAATAGATAACTAAAAACAAAAAAATAATTACTTAATATATCAGTGACCTTTACTTATTTTTAACTGACTTCAAAAAATAAGGCGGTTCTCAAATCGATTGTATTATTTTAATAGTTGTTACTTCAGAACTTACTACTACTACCAGATTGGTCACATATTATTCTCCGCAATGACGTAAAGGATACCGCATTTTAAATTTTATGAAAAAATAGAAAGAAACTTGTAAATTGACCATAAAATTTCGGGAAAGATCAGGTATTAATTGAACGTTATTTGTAGTAATTGAAAATGGAATTAAGGACAATTACCATCGTCAAATATGGACTAAGTGCAAATTTTATTGCTAATTGCCCAAAACACATTTATTGCTCCCACCACTACAGGACAATGGTGTCCGATATGGCTAAAGATGTACCTAAGCCATATCAGCAACTAAAAGTAACTCCAAGGTGTTCTTTATAATGTATTTTATTGTTAATTAATTGCTATGGAATTTTATTATAGCCTATACCCTAAACTCTGCTCAAGATTTTATAAAACATCTAAATTTTTTAGTACAAATAACTATGGAATAGTAGTGTTGCAATTCTGTCAAATCGATTTTATTTGCATCTGTTATATTTGATAAGATATAGCTACGGCATATGTAGTTTAAATGTTAAGCCACATATGATCCTATCTCTTGAAATGGGTTGGAGAAAATACATTTTAGGGGCCATAAATGAACAATTAATTAGCAATAAAATACTCATCATATTTGAGATATAACTCGTTTATAACTTGTGGATCTGTGGTTCTATTAAACAGTCAATAGGTTCAAGAACTGGTGAAATTGCTAAATTTGTATTTGCCTAAGTATTTGCAATGCTTGTAAAATTATATTAAAAAACTCATGGTAATGTGAAGAACCTTGATCTCCACAAATTGTGACGCCATATTTGTTTGTTATGATGTGGCATAGTGGTGTTAATAATATAAATAATATCTATTAACCTCAACCTCAAAAAAATATTGCTCTAACCCTTTTCGAGAAGTTATGTCTGTCAGATGGTCAGGTGGTTTAAGTCTTAAGCAACATCTGACATAATTTCTCTTAAAAGGTTAGAGCAATACATTTTTTTGAGTCAATAAATCATCGATAAAAATTGCACTTACAATTGTCCGATGTGGGTTAACATATATTATTTATATCGTTATCACCATTATGCTACTTGGATAACAAACAAATATGGCGTAACAATTTTTTGAGATCAACGTTTGTCACACTACATTAACGTTTATTTTTTATTAATTTTATAAGCATCGCAAATACCTAGGCAAAATAGGCACATACCAATTCCACTAATTCTTGAATCTAATGACTGTAGCTTAAGAAAATCACCGATCCACAAGTTATAAATGAATATAAATAGTTTGATGGGAAACAATTACCTTTAATAGTTGTAGATGTTTTATTGAATAACAAAGAATCTCAAGGTAAAATATTCAACTATTACATGATACAGATTTTTTCTTGTGTTTTTATAAAAATTACCTTTTAGATGATGAAACCGATATTATTTATACAGTCAGTCAGAATATGAATGTTAACAAATATTCTATTTTTACCCTATAGTGAGAGTATATTAAAAGTATATCAGAGTAAATTAAAGAATACTATATCAAAAGTAGTTAACTATAGAGTTTAATTAAACAAAGTTTTTATACTTCTCTTCGTTTCACATTTCCTTTTTGTCTACTCCTTAGTTAGTATTTGGTTTAAATATCGACTGGTTTAAAGTGTACCACCCTGTATTTATGTAACTTCTAACTCGCCCAGTGCAAATCATTCATATCGGAGTAATGTCATTTTTTATATTTTCTAATAAATTTTAACGACTGTAAAATTATGACTGTTCTTTTGTACGACTTATTTGACATCGATCAATATCATAGCATTAAATACTTTTCTTGGACAATATTACGAACTAATTATATATTAGCGCTTTGTAATTGACTTTGAAATTTTCAGTGACAGTGTCTTATGTAGATTTCAAGGATTGCCATTCAGTGAATGCCTTGACAGTTTCATTTTTCTTTGGTGTAAGTGAAATAGTGAACTGCGATGCCAAGAAAGAAAAACAAAATAAAATACAGTAAGTTATTTTAATTTCAACTTATCAAAGCTTGTACTTGTACAAAACATATCATTTGCCGTTTTGTTAGTGTCAATTCAAAGTAACGATAACATATTGGAGAGAAAGTATTCATGCTTTTGAGTAATCATATAAATGATTTTCATCAATTTATTATTATTGAATAAAGTCGTCGACAAATATGAAACGTTTTATATATTAAAATATCTACAGGGTATTCAGGTTTCAGGAAGGATGGCAATATAAAATATTATGTCCTTTGTTCAATCAGAAATAATCAAATTGTTTTTGTTGTGAAATAGTTTAGTTAAAATTTTCAATAATTTCATTCATTTTAACCGAATTCAATTTAGCTTAACATAGATAATTTAAACTGTTTTCTATTAAGGAAGGTCCCAAAGTGGTCTCGAATATATCAATATAGGGTGAAAGTTACCTTTCAACCCCTTGGCTTCGGCCGCTATATCATTGTGAAATCTTTGATAGTGTAATACCTACCTTTTATAAACCATTTCTTTGACACACTAGCGGATCCAGAGGGAGGGCTAAGGGGCCTAAGCCCCTCCCCCCCAAAAAAATCATCTGAGTGATATGCTTTTTTAGTGTTTATTGTGCTAAAATCAACCTTCAATGAGGTCAAGCCCCCACTCCAAACAAGATCAAGCCCCCCCAAATGAAAATCCTGCATCCGCCCCTGCTTTGACATATATCTTTGATCACATTTACACGCGTCAGTGAAAATGAAAATTTGCACCTCCCAAGTTTATAGTAGAATTGTACATCAAAAAAATTATTGTGGCGGGAATTCACCCGACATTTCGTGGAATCGGCATTCATCCGATATTTTGGGCTTTCCGAAATATTGCTCTTTGACCTTCTGGAGAATTCCGAGAAGAAATATATAAATAGGGAGAGCTAACGGAAGCATTCATTCAGTAGTCGATGGCCGTATAGTAAAGACCAGGTGTTCAAAATAAATTGTAAATAGTTCGGTAAATATAAATTAAAGTAGTGGAAATAAATTATAGTGAGTTGGACTGTGTTTTTAAATAAATCCAAGATAATAAAGCAGTGTTGTACGCTACTAAATTACTCTCCCTCATTTTCCCTATCCTTTTCAGGTATGCTTTGACACTACCATGCCCAGATAAAAATAGTGTCATAAAGTAATCTGTACTTCTATATTTGCTGCTCGCCCATTTTGTTAGGTCTGGTATTAGTTTCTTTGTCCATTCCGCTTTTCCCAATAGCGCATCCCATTCTTTTAGGGTATTATTCTTGTTTTCTCTGTATTTTTAATTTTCGTAATTTTCTCTATGTTCTTCTACCGTCAGATGGATCGGAGAAATACCGGCTATAACTGTCGTTGCCTCATACGAGATCGTTCTGTATCCGCTTATTACCCGCAGCAGCGCCTGCCTTTGTATTTTTAACATCATGTTCTTATATCTTTTTATCTTCATACCTCTGTGCCGCCATGTTGGTGCCCCGTACAAAAGTGTTCGGGCCCTTACAGGCTTCTTCGAAGTAATTTACCTAGTAGTACCGCTTAGGGTTTGTTCATGCCCAAATCCCGTACTTCGAGTACTCCATTCTCTACTCTTAGAGAGTCCCATTGGGCCCATAACGATTTCAGCATGCCAGAGTATCTAGCTACCTCGTCCCATCGTGGCCTGGGTACCCCTCTCGTTTTCAGTGACAAGATTGGTTCGATGTCTGGATCAGCCATTTGGTCCTGGATTCACTGTTCCGTTGTCCAGTCTTCATTGGCCTGCACTTGGATCTGCCTGATGGAGATACCCTCTCGCTGTTCCGACTTCAGACAATGTCCGCATTCCGCTCTACAGGGACTTCTGGATAGGGCATGGGCATTATTGTGCAAACGATTGGCACGGTGTTCCACATTGAAATTGTATTGCTGTAGTTTTTTCATCCACCTGGCCAGTTGTCCTTCCAGTGTCTTCATGTCCAGCAGCCATTTGAGGGCGGCATGATCTGTCCGGATTAAGAAATGACGACCATAAAGGTATTTGTGGAAATGGTCTACAGCCCTTATTATTGCCAGAAGTTCTTTTCTGGTGACGAAATAATTTCTTTCCGGTTTCGAGAATCCACGGCTATAGTACTCGATCACCCTCTCTTCACCATCTTGCACCTGGAATAGGACGGCCCCCAAACCTGTGTTGCTGGCGTCGGTGTCTAAGATGAACTTGCCATACTGCATAGGAAAGGCTAGGACTGGGCTGGAACACAGTGCTGCCTTCAGTCGCCTGAATGATGTTTCGCAATCCTGATTCCAACGGAAGGTCTCTTTCTCAGTGGTCTGCCGATGTAGAGGCGCGGCAATGGTGGCCAATCCCTCAACAAATCGCCTGTTTGTCTCTCGGGACTGGCCAATCACGGATCGCTTCTATCTTGTCCACGTTGGTGCGGATTCCTGACTCGGAAATAAGGAACACTTCTCCGGGTTGAGTCTCAGGTTGGCGTTATTAATTCTGGAGGATAATTCGCCCAGGTTCTTCAGATGGTCGTCGAATGTCTGACCCATGACTAGAATGTCGTCGAGATATACTAAGCACGTCCTCCATGTTAACCCGCTCAGTACATACTCCATTAGCCTCTCACATGTAGCGGGTGCATTATATAACCCAAAGGGCATGACCGTGAACTGAAACAGCCCTTTACTGGTGGAGAACGCTGTCTTCTCTCTGTCGTTTGCGTGTAGACCAACCTGCCAATATCCACTTTTTAGGTCTAGTGTGGAGACCCAGCGGGAGCCTGCTAGTGCGGTCAAAGTGTCATCGATTCGGGGTGGTGGATAGCTGTCTTTCTTCGTGACGTCATTCAGCTTTCTGTAATCCACGCAAAATCGGGTGGTTCCATCCTTCTTTTTAACTAGCACGACGGGAGCAGACCATGGGCTGATGGATGGCTCAACAACTCCATTTTGTAACATGGACTCGATGTTTTCCTCGACTGCCTGTTATTGGCCCAATGGTAGTCATCTAGGTGGTATTCTGATGGGTTGAGCCTTTCCGGTATCTATTCGATGCTGGATGATGTTGGTGCGACCGGTGGTTCCATCTTGACTGTTAAAACTTTGCCAGTGCTTTGTGATAAATTGCTTGGCTTTCTTCTGTTTCTCTGGTGTCAGGTGTGTCAAATGGCCAGCAAACTGTTGTAGGAACTCTTTACTGGGCCCTGTCTCCTTCACCGACGTCTGGTACTCTTCTTCGCAATTGATGATGGTCTCTACTGGCTCGAAATAAGCTATCTCTTGACCATTGGCAATTCTGATGTTGTTGTTGGACAAATTCAGGACTCTGATTGGTATCTCGTCCGGTTTTAACTATAGCCCGTCCAACTAAGTAGTCATGAGCTGAGTGTACGGGCTCCACCATTCCAACGCAGCTCCCAGGATTGCTACAATTTTAATGGAGGTCGATGAGCTGTTAACGGGCCGTGTCAATACAAATTCCTCATTTAGGAACCGCAGAACATCATGTCTCGGATCGAACATAAATCCATGCTGGCTGATTAGGTCCATACCCAGTATAAAATCGTCCTCAATATTCGCTACCAGAACCTTATGCCGGATCATGTTGTCCCCTATCTATAACACGACATCTGCCTCACCCTGCATTGACATGGACTCGCCGGTGACTGTTCTGAGCTGGATGTTATTGGTAACTAGCCTAATTTCTGATGCTCTCAAAACCCTGGACTTGGCAATGGACACAGCGGCGCCGGTATCGATGGTGACGGTAACTGCTCGCCCATTGAGGGTGCCTCTGATGACTAGGCTGCCGCTATCTCGACAAAATCCCCGGATGGATACTGTCCTGGGGGCTGGTGGAGGGTGAGTCAGCATTCGCTCCCTTATGGGGACTGGTTGGAGTTTCCCTGGTTGGTAAGGTCGGTTTGTTGACTACCCCTAGTTGGTGATCGTTCCGGTAGCCTTAACCGGCAGTCACGTTGGCAGTGTCCTGTCCGTCCGCAGCGGTAACATGCCCCTCTGGTGCCAGTTCTTTGTGACAGTTCTAATATTTTGGTCAGACCAGCCAGCAGCGCCTGAAATGGTGACTCTGACTCTTCCTGGTTGAAGGAAACTGCTCGGACCCTCGGCTTGGACATGTTCATGACGGCCTCTACTTCCAAAGCCCGAAGTAGAGCTTCATTACTCTTCTTGACGCCACTCAGTCTTAAATTTCTTTGTACTTCCACATCTCTGATGCCGTTTATGAAACTCTGTGTGGCCAACTGATCTTTCGTTTCCTCTGGTAGGTCTGGGTAGGACAAGTGTACTAACCGTCTAATCTCTGCTTCGAATTCTGATTTCAAATTTCACCTGGCTCTGGATGGAATCGATGTCATCTACTTTGATTTCAAGAGTCTCCACATTACTTTTTAGGATCTTTATGTCGTCGTTTATTTCTTTTATGTCTGATTCAACTATTTGCATTCTTTCATTAACTGTTTCAATAACTTGCGATACAATTTGCATTAATTGTTCAAATTGCAGTTTTCGTTTTTCTTCTAATATTTGAGATTTATTTTTTCTTGTTAATTCAACTTGTTCTTGTTTTTCTTCAAATACTTTAAAATCATTTTGTCTCTGTCCATCTAATAATTTAAATTCCGAGAACAATCCTACAATTAAATTATGTTGTTCATTTTTCATAGTGGAAACAAGATTTTGTTGTTCGCTTTTCATCGTAGGGACAAGATTTTCTAATTCTATTTTACGTTTTTCATCAAAAGATTTTACTAACCTTTGTTGAATTTCTTCTTGATGTTGTTTCTCCTTCTTGTCACGTTTTTCTAGAATCTGGGCTATTTTTTCGTCTAGTCCCTCCGTAACCTGCTTGATTATTTTTCTGGTAAGTTTGTCTATTTTTTCCATGCTACGGGTTTCCATAAATCAAATTACGATTTTAACTGCACTTAATCCCACTAATCTGACACAAAATTTGTTATATAGTCCGTGGGTTCAATTTAAAATTATAAAACTAATAATCACTTTCACTTTTCTAGAACTTTTATTTACCTGAAATTATACACAACAGCTGTTTTGACAATAACATTACAATATACGCTAGTCGTCCCTGAATAACTAACTCGCGATCGTGGGCTGCTTCCTTTATAAAGCCAGCATCGAAAACTCTCATAAAGTCAGTCATCAATCCTACAGCTGCCAAGCCATTTCGAGAACATTTTTTTTATCTTAGAAGTGATCGGTGTCGTACTGAAATGAAACAGGGTCGGCTTTGGTAAATTTCGTAACAATATATGTATATGTATTAAGAAAATTTTGTATATCATTCTAACTTAGGTGGATCCACTATATTGTAGACAATCAGAGTACCATCATTATTTACGTCTGTTAATTATAGTGACATTCATTTAATAATCTCCCCTCCGCGGAATTTTATAATAAATCGTTATATAGTTTTAATTGATATAACATAATAGAAGTTAGTTTTAAATTTTAAATAACTTTATCTGATAACAATTTGAGTTGTTATTAAAAATAAAGGTACTTAACCTAAAGAAATTTTATATTCTTTATCAAACCTAGTGCACAATTTGGAAAAGTGACAGGAAGACAATTTTTAGTATTTATATCTTATGAAAAATAAAGTCATTTTATTTTTAAGCAAAATTGATATTTGTTGACAAAATTCGTATACAGTTGAAAAAGTGACATGTTTCCGACCACTCAAACATTTTTATGAAGTTTTTTTTTTCTCTAAATAATATAAGAATTTTCCGTTTGAACTCAACTTACCTAGAGACACTGTATATAGAAACTAACTGAAAACCTCCACCTTGAAGTTGATTAACTGACATTTATTGGGATTTATTTCCAAACAACTTTCAATTTATTACAATTTTTAATAGTACAGCACAATTGGATGTAGTTTTCAATTCTAATAGACTTTGCTTAGTTACAATTTGAGATATTATAAAAAAATAAAGTTACCTCACTTTTACACAAACTTGATATATATTTTGAAACCTACTATATTGTTGGAAAAGTTGCAGAAATACTTATTATACAATTTTTAGTGGAATGGCAAAAGTAGATGCAGTTTTTTTAATTCTAATTATTTCTATTTGATAACAATTTTAGATCTTAACAAAAATGGAGATGCTTTAATTTGTATTCTAAAGTTCTCTTTGATGACAAGCCTTGTCTACAGTTAAAAAAGTGACATGGAATACTGTTTACGGTTTAGACCATGTAAATCTGTTTGTGAAGAATAACTTTTTCTCTTAACATTATTAATAAAAAGATTTGTGAACACATACTGAATATACATATTAACTGATATTTATTTTGATTAATTCACCTTATTTACAATTTACTCCAAGTTCCGAACAGTTAATACCAGCAACTCCTTCAAAACTTACTGTATAAAAATGTCGTTAAAAGTTTTCCCCGATTTTCTAAAAAACGGTACAAGCTATGTTATTGAAAAACAATATGGGATCCCCCGGAACTAATCCAATTCCTTTTTATATCATTATACCCCATGTTCAGAACAGAAAATTTGTTTATATTTATAATACCACCAAAGCTTACTATAAAACGTTTTTCACGATTCTCTAAGAAACGGTACAAGCTTTGTTATTGAAAAAAATTTGGGACCACTTCTTTTCAATTTGTCCCATGTTCCGAATATTTTTTTCCATGTTTTTAATACCGGCGACTCCGCCAAGGCATAGAGTAAAAAAGAATAGGTATAAAATAGTTTCCCCATTTTCTAAAAAACGGTACAAGCTATATTAATGAAAAAAATATGGGACCAATTCGCGATCCCTCGGAACAGGATCCAGTATAAACTGTCGAAATTTCTTGAGCCGGTTGCGAGTAATCGGTGAAAAAAATAAAACAGATACAGACGAATTAAGAACCGTCTTCTTTTTGAAGTCGGTAAAAAGATACATTTTATTTTCGAATAGATGTCTAGATATATTTTAAATAATAGACATTTTAAATTGTCAATAAGATGTTTATTTTACTTAAAAGTCAGTCACCTTGTAATAAAAGGGTTTTGCAAAAATTGGCCCATGTAACATGAAACAAATTATCTATGACATAAAATACATGGACAGAAAACACTAGAACGATTTTCGGCCCCTAAACATATTTAAATATGTAATTATAATTTTCTACATAAAAAAGCAATTCCCTATAAAATTATTAACATTTATTATATACTAAATTAATATTAAATATTATATTTTTAAACATTATACATATTTTGAGATATGAGACTGAAAAATTTTTGTAACCTTAAATTGAGTAATAAAACAATTTATAATATTTTTTCTAACATTTCAGTTAACGATTTCAACTCGTATACACACAATTCTAGCAAAGAACTTAAAAGCTAGTGTTAATATTAAAAAATAACTACAAAACATAAGAACATATTAATAAACCAGATATCTTAAGATTCAATATAATTTTCATTAATTTTAATAAAACACAAATGGTAAGCAATAACTATTTCTATTTTGTATAAAAAATATAAAGAAATACATTGTGAATGCTGTTAATTAATGTTAAATAATACCTATTTTTGTTGGAAACTTTTCTCAATAATGAAACTAAAATCTTGAACTTACTCATTGAATTAAAAACTTGCCTTTACCACAGTGCTATAATAACCCAACGGCGAACAATATTATGAAATGGTAAAGAGTATATAAAAGTCCCTACAACAAAGATAGACATGATATCAAGGCTGCCAGATCGAACTCTTTAACTTGAATCTTACGATCTGTGTTTAAATTCGTCATGTTTGTGCTCTTCCCCAAATTATATGAACATAAATATAAAAATAAAAAGAATCTAAATTAAAAATATAATATTAAAATTAATAAAATAGTATCAGCAATAAATTGATAAAATAAAATGAGAAAAAAGTACCGAACCGTTTTGTCTTTGCCTATTTATATATAGATTAAGGCTTAACTTTATGCAGTTTGGTATTTCAATGAAACTCAATTTTTATATGCAGTTGTGAGATAATATCATTGTATTGGAAATTTTACGCTCTTTCCAAAAATTGAAAAATACAATATGGCGGTCATAAAAAAAATTAAAGTTGAGGCCTTTTGCGGGATAACAAAAGACGATTGAGATATTCGTCTTAAAAAAGTGTTCGAATAATGTCAGATCTTGACAGCTATCAAATTAACTGTTTCGGATTTACCAGCGAAAAACGAAATCAGCCATTTTCGGATTTGCTGATTATTTCCAAAACCAATTGACCAATTGTATAAATCAGAAGTCAGATATTGAATGCACTAAGTTTCTTCTAAAATGTTGTCCTTTTGACCTTGCTATAAGTATAATAGGAGCCGAGTTCCCTATATAGAGAAGCGAATTTGGGCCACACTGTATACCAGGTGGGGCATTTATTTTGAGACAACGTATTTTCAGATAAATGTTGAAGGGTTTCAAAAGAGCCAACATATGGTTCCTATTGCGACTTCCAGTTTGGACAGAAATGGTCTTTTCCTACCGAAAATGTTTTTAATGGAAATATACAATTTTTGCCATGGATTTCGATAAAACAGTGAAAAATAAATGCATTTTGTTCGTGATGGTTTTTCTAGTTCATTCATATTTTGGCCAAAAATTAGTCAAAAACTATTTATGGTGATTTATTTTGCTACACGGAAATATTTCGAGTGGATTCACTCATTTCGAAAAGTTCAGATAAATGTTGACGTGTTTCAAGTGTGCCATCAAACGGCCAAAACTATGACTACCTGTCTAGATTGAAAATGACCTTTTCCGATCGTTTTAATGGAAACACGTGGCCAATTTTTGTTCTTGCCAATTTTTTGATTTGAGCAATAGTTTGGTCATTTTGAGGACATTTTTTATTTATCTTTTGAAATCCATTATAAATATTCGGTACTTCTAATATGGACCATTTGATAGCGCACTTGAAACCCTACAATATTTATGCGAAACTTGTTTGGAAATAATGGATTCCACTCGAGGTACTTCATTGTCTTAATAAATAAAACACTCGTAACCGTTTTTAACTAATTTATAGCCAAAATAATCCACGATGAAAATTGGGTTTCCGATTAAAAAACAACTGTCGGTCGGAAAAGAATAGTTCCTGTGCAACTCGGAATGGATGGCCCACTTAAAACCTCACAACTTTTATCTGAATTTTTTTCTCGATATATCACCTTGTTTCAAGATAAATGCCCCACCCGGAATACACATTTTGTATATACGTAATCTAACTATAGTTATAAGTTAAGAAGGATAACAGCGAGAGGCAGAAAGACAATTTGTCGTCGGCACACTCTATACATGAAACGCGAATACAACTAATTACCGTAACTTTAAGCTTTCGCTTCAATGAAAAAAATTAAAATAAAACGAACATCTATGTACCAAATACTGTTCATAAGAAACACTAGGATGAACTCATGGGCATTAACTATACGATTTACTGGAGATTGAAAGGGGCTGGAAGAAAACTAACAGATTTGTGCTCAGCGCCCAATATATCTCTAAAACCTTATATCGTATCTCTGGCTAGGTAGATCAGGGTTGATAATTTTTGAAACCATAAAAAATAATACTAGGATGAAACCCATTAAAAAAAGAAGGGAATACAACAACTATCCAAGGAAAAATGATTTACGAGCGATCTGAGGTTTGCAAGGGGGAAGGGGTGGGGTTTTAAAGTTAAATAATGGTTTATCTCGATTTGATTTCCGGGAAAACTGAAAGTACTATAGAAAAAAGTAAAATGGCAAAGTTGTAGGTAGTTGTATTTACATTTTTTTCACATAAGCTCAAATTTTATGTGAAAAATAAAAAAAACAAGTTTTGGTTTTTTTTGTGAAAAGTTACCTTTTAATGTCGAAAGATACTGTAATTTTTTATTTTAAAATATTTATTTATTCATCTTATTAGGGTTCCGTATATACAATATACGAATACCCTTATAATATCACTCCGGATTTCTGCCTCAGTCACATCACAGCAATTTTCTCCTAAACTACTGGACGGAAGAAGTTGAAATTTGGTATAAATATATAGTTTGGTGACCCGGTCAGGAGTACACATCGTAAATAAAGAAATTTTGATTTTAGGGGTATTTCTGGGCGGAAAAACTAAAAAATCGACTGTCCCCCCCTCCTGATCCCCGAAACTACAGAGCCTAAAATTTTGAAAAAAATAGAAAATATAGATCGTTGCGCGAACTTTACAGGAAAAATAAGGAGAAGCCATTACTATTAATTGTGGGGGTCAAATTATAGAATTAAATAAAAATTTAAAAATAAAAAAATTTTCAAACGCATCATGTAATATATCAAATGAAAGGTCCCATTCTGAGGAACACAAATATATTTTTTTCATATTAAAAAAAATTAAAAAAATATTAACGAAAATATACCAAAATTTACCCATCCCCCCCCTTATCTCCGAAACTATAAAATGTAAAATTTTGAAAAAAATTAGAGGTATAGGATCTGACCTGAAGTTTACTAGAAAAATAAGGAGAAACCTCTACTTTTAATTTTGGGGGGCAAATTACAGAATTAAATGGAAAATATAAAATTAAAATTGTTTCTAACCCATCATGTTATATATCAAATGAAAGGGCTCATTACGAGGAAAACAAATATATTTTTTTAATATTAATATTGGGTGCCAAATTATAGAGTTAAACGGAAAATAAAAAAAATATTTTTTAACGCATCATGCAATACATCAAATGAAAGGGTTTATTATGAGGAATAAAAATACATATTTGTCATATTTTTAAAATTAATTATTTACAAGATATTAACATAAAGATATATTCTCATTTTTCACTTTATTTCCGAAACCATACTACTTAAAATTTTGAAAATAATTAGGGGTACTGGTGCTCACTTGAAATTTATAAGAAAAATTATTAGAAAATCCCTATAGTAATTTTAGGGACAAATTATACAATTAAGTGGAAAATAAAAATTCAATTTTCAAAAGGCTCATTATGTGAATTACAAATATATTATATTTTTAAATCATTTTTTGACAAAAAAGATATTAACAAAAATATTAAACATCGTATTAATTCCCACTTTAGAAGCTACACTACTTAAATTTTGAAATATATATTTTACTAGTATTTTTAAATAATTTGAATAATATAATTTATAATTTAAAACTTGACCTATTTTGCCCCATATCTTCCAGTCTACAGAGCCTCAAAATTGAGACAGTAGATTATAAAAGGCTTCCCTGAAAGTTTGTTAGTAAAATAAAACTCTAATGTTAATTTTTGGGGGCCAAATTACAAAATTAAATACATTGTATTCTTATAAAAATCAAGCGAATCCTGAAGTAGATAAAATAAAAAGTCTATGTGTGGAAAATGAAAGTGTATATTTTTTATAAATTTAAAACGCTTCCTCTAAAAGATATTAGGTCAAATATAAGAAAATGCACTCATTCCCTGCTTGTCTGAAAATGGAATATTAGAATCTTGCAGGTGGTAGGGAAGCCTTAGTATGCGAGTCCAACTCGCACTTGACCAAATTATTTAGACTTAAAATCGCACCCTAATGTCAATCAGAAATTATCACGTCAAAATATCTGCTTTTTTCAAAATTTCGGTGGGCTTTTTGTTAAATTTTTGTTCTTAAAATCTCTACTTTCTGAAGGTGTAAAAATATATCCAGTGGCAAGGCCACTTGTTTAATATGGAGCCGTGGGTATTATTGCTCAAAGGCAATCAAACATAAAAGATACACAGAAAAATCCAGCCCCTTTGGCTGATGTTTTATGATTAAGAGATATTTTTATATATATCTTGGTATATATGAGATTAAAAGAATGTTCTCACTAATCAAAATTGTCGAAAGGCTCTACAAAAGTCCTGGGAAGCAACATAAAAATTTACAAGTCAAAATATAGCAAAAACCAGCCTTTTTGACATCTTTGCGTGAATCGTGATTATTTCTGAAGCGCTGCATCGGCGAGTCCTAGGTATACTCGTACAGTCAAAACTGAAAAAGTGCTTAAATTTCACTGGTTTCTCTTTTTAACCTAAGATATCGTGTGAATAAATGGGTCAATCAAAAATCTCCAAAAACAATGTTCCGTCCTTGAAATTTCGGAGCTCTTGGAATCTTCAATTCTACACTTAAGACCAAGGTACCATCCCAGTTTAATGACGAATACCTACACCAGATTTTTTCATGTAGCCTTATAAGAAAAGTTAAAGTTCATTCAATATTAATGAAATGAAAGCTAAATATCACGATGGAAAATAGGGAAATAACTGAGTAACACCGGGTTTTATAGTTAAGTTTACGTAGCTTTAGGTGTCTATTTTAAAAACGAGAACCCCATAAGTGTGGGATTTGTCAGAAAATGGTATTTCAAACAGTTTTTCTGTCTATTTATGTTTCAGATCATTAATCTTTAATCTGTGACATCCCATAATTACCCGTAATTTGCCAACAACAGAACTTTAACACTGTTAATGTAGGTCGATCCTAAAGATTCGTTAATATTCTTTCCAGACTGAATAAAACAAATTTTCCTTTACTTTCGTATCCTATATATATATAAAATATTACGTTTGAATTGGCTCAACTACTCGGCTTGAATTATAAGGTACAAATTACTTGAATTTGAATGAAACTGTAACACATAATTAGATTACTTTATCATCATCGTTCATATTATGTCTGAACTCTTGGAAGCGATGCTGATCTGAGTTAACTTTCTCTTATCAAAAAAGCGCTAGAGTTTGTATTAAAAGACATTGTCACAGAAGGGTCGTACCTATATTAATTTGAAAAGTGAAGGAATAGAGATACGTTACTATCAAAAAACAACGCTTCTAGATGAATCAGCTCTATTTGAAATACGTAGACAATTTACAAAATAGCATCCTTTAAGGTTGTGGCAGAACTTAAGTGTTCAACAAACTTCACAAATAGCACCTATTTAAAATGAATGTTGTGCAAGAACTTCCATATGGATCCAGATTTATAAATTCATTTATTTTAGCGACGAATGCACATTTTATTTAAATACCAATAAGAAATACTGAATATCAGATAATACTAATGTTTGGAAGGTTTTTTAAATAGTATAATGCCTACCGAAATTTTGGATACTACTATAGAACCTTTAGTCATATTTATTACTAAAGGTTCTATAGTCGTATATTTTATTTTATTTATTAGAACTACTTTGTATTCTGAAG
This sequence comes from Octodonta nipae, assembly GCA_034190945.1. Lineage (NCBI taxonomy): Eukaryota > Metazoa > Arthropoda > Insecta > Coleoptera > Chrysomelidae > Octodonta > Octodonta nipae. The sequence continues at coordinate 92,826,789 of CM067221.1, forward strand.
AAGCCAGTAACCTGGTGAAACAATATTGTCAATAGCAATTAATATAAATGGAAATTACCTAAGTGTTCACTTTTTTTTTACTATGTATGTAATTACCTAACAGTGAATGTGCTATGTATTGTCTAGTTTATGTTTTGTTAATTATTTTCAACTTTTTAGTTCTATTGGAAGTTGGTTAAATTTTTTAAAAAGTTTTATTGTGAAGCATAATTTAAATGACAATGGGGAAGGTGTCCTTTTCATTTTTCTTAGTGGGTGGCTGATCCATTTCAAACTATGAAAACGTTTTAAAAATCTCCCTTCTCATTGTGTTTCCGAGATGTAATTGTTGATAGAAACATTTTTAATTGACGCTCCATATACATAAGTTTGAAAAATAAATACAAAAAATAATTTCTTTATGACTTTAGATTTAAAAAAATCTAAAAAAAGTTATATTTGCTGTCCTATAAGCAGCTGGATATATACGATGTGGTGGAAATAAGGGGGAGTGGAATTAGTTATACGGGGTGGCCCAAAATGTTATACTTAGTGGGCCATAAACAGTTCCATATACCCAGTGGTTGAAAAAGGGTAGAATATTTATACAGTGAATAAAAAACCTAAAAAAATGTGTTAGGTAAGCAGTTGGGATCTCTGAACTATGTTCATAAGATACTATAGTTTTGAAATGGGCTGAAGAAATGTTAGAAGCAGTTGTTTATACAGGGTGTTTGTAATATAAGATGGAGTGGAATTATAGTTTATGCTGTGGTTAAAAACTTGTTTTATATCCACAAGTAGTTACATATATAGGATGGTTGAAATATGTAGCGGAGTATAATTACACTTATACAGATAGGTTTAAGAATATTGTAAAAAAAGTAATGGTATGATCTACAAGCTGTTCCATTTACCGGATGGTGGAAATATAGGGTACCTGAAGTATGGTGTGCAGTAAAGTGATAGTTATACAGTCTAATTCATACAAGGTTAGAAAAAGTTGTAAATGAAGTGTGGAGAGAAATTATACTTTAATATATTTTGAAAAAATATAAGGAAATAATGTGAAATAGCGTAGTCCATAATAAGTTGCAAAGATAGGCTAGTTGAAACTTAGGGTGAAGAAGTGTTATAATAAATATTTAAAAAATGTTATATTGGTTGACCGATAAGCAGTAGCGTATACAGGGTAGTTGTAATACATACAAAGTGATTCAAAAACATGTTGAACAAAATTGTTATTTTCGGTGCCCCATAAGCAGTTGCGGTTTTGGTGAAATATATTTGGCATTGATGGATTTATAGTTATACAGGGTGGTAGAAAAAATGTTATACTGGGTGGCCGATAAGTAGTTGCAAATACAAGGTGGTTGAAATAGCGGGTAGCAGGTGAAGTAGATTTATAGCCAAACAGGTTGGATAATTTTTTTTGTAGGATAGAACATGAGCTGTTGCATATATGCAATATCTGAAACATGGATCGAAGTAAAATTATAGTTCATACAGTGTAATTAGAAGTATTTAAAAATTTTATATTTGGTTGTCCCTAAGCAGATGCACATACGGGTGGTTGTAATATTTTGTATAGTAAAATTATGGTTATACAGGGTAGTTCAAAAATAAGTTGCTATGTTTGACAAATTGGCAGCGGTGTATACAGGATGGTTTTAATGTAGATGGAAGTTAGTTATACAAAACAGTTAAAAATCTTTTTGGATAAATTGTTATTTAGGATGGCCAATAAGCAGTTGCAGTTTGGGTGAGGGTTTAAATAAAAGTTTGGTGTTAGGGTGCAAAACTGTGTTTTTATATTGACTCACGAATGGTTCCACCTCATTTCCGTTAGGATGGATAAAAAAAGTTAAAAAACATTGTTATATAGGCTAGACCATAAACAGTTGCATTCTACTATAAGGAATATATGAAATATGGGGAGAAGCAAGATTATAGTTTTAGAGTGTGTTTAACACAATGTTATATAAAGCAGCTTATAAAGGTTGATTTTAAATTATAGAGTAAAGAGAAATTTTACTTTAAACAGTCGTTCAAAAAATACCAGAAATAATTGTATAGAGCGTAGACCATAAGCAGTTGCATAGCTGAAATATATGGTAGATAAGAGTTATAGTCAGGAGTTCAAAAAGTTATATTGGATGACAAATAAACAGCAGCATACAGGATGGTTACAAATATAGGGTGAAGTAGAGTTACAGTTATTCAAGGTGATTAAAAAAAATTCGAATAAAATTGTTGCATTGGGTGGCCCATAGGTACTTGCAGTTTGGGTGAAATATAGTCGGGATTGGTGGATTTATGGTTAAGTAGAGTGGTTCAAACAAGTTAGAAAATTTTTTATATAGGATAATCCATATGTTTCATAAGTTATTTCTTTTTGCGAAGGCTTGAACATTCTGGTCGCGGGTGAAACCGCGGGTAACGGCTAGTTCATTATAAAGTTAAAATAATGAAAATTATTTTTCTTGAGAATGATTAATTTTTTGGCATTTAAGGCATTCTTAATATTTTTTATGACTTCCAAAACAGAGGAGGTTATTGGCCCATTTTTTTATATTTGTGTTACCTAATTTAGTCACTGGTTGTTATTTAATTTTTCTTGATTATTTTTTCTGTGTAATAGATTAATTTAAGAAAAGAATGCCATCAAGTTATACCTGTTATTAGTTTCTGTAAAAACAGTTTTTTCCTCCGTGAAGTTTGTACATCAATAGCTGCGTTGAAGGTCAATATAAAAATTATTACCATTTTAATTTTTAAATTTTCAATTTCAACAATTTTTCATGGTAAAACCATTTTAGTCACTTTTTCATAATTGTATATAATTGGCTTGAAATGTATATATTGAATCGGTTTGTTTTGAAGCTTTTTTGTTGGTACGAGGTTGCTTGTAATGTCCGGATAATTAAAAAGACCCAGCAAAATCAAGTACATCATGCATTTTAATTATTTAGTCCAATGTAATTATTTACATTACTACTCAACATTTTTTGTCAAAGTAATTAGATGATATTTATAACCGTTTCATTTGTTAACACAAGTAAACTCTAGACCGATTCCTAGATTAATTATTAAATTAATCCACTATTTATTTACTACAGCTGATTGTTATCGATACAATATACAATATAAACTAAAATAATACTAATCAACATGTACAAAACTCGGATTAATAATCAATTGAGAAAAGACTCGAATGCCAGGATTATTCGTTTGTTGTAGGAGCGTTCTTCAAGAAATTTCTCGAGGTCGATGCTTTTTGCGCCGATTGAAAGTTCACGATAGCCGGTTGTATGTTTACGTTTTTGTTTTTGTTGGAATTCATAATTTAGAAGGTTTGTTATTTTTTCCATGGGCAGCGTAAAATGAATTTTATAACACTGCCCCCTTTAATTCTGATCGACCCGGTCGGAAACATTCTCTCCATGGTAGGGAGCGAGTCGATCCAAATGATTCGCCTTCATCTTGATGACGTCGTATGTACCAACCCAGGCGGGTGTGAGCTTTGGAGATATTCCGTTGCTCCGCTAGGAGTTGTACAGCCAGGCCTTGTCCCTCTCTTGGAACCCGACTGAATTGGCCTTGAGGTCATATCGTGTCTTCATCCGAAGTTTTCGTCATAAACTGACTCGCATCTTGAAATCTTTCGCACTTCAGTTATACCTTGTATGTACTTGGATTCGGACTCTATCTAGGGGTAATCGTAGCAAAGCAGGATTCTCACATCCTGTACTAACCGGAAGTAGAAAATTGGTCTCGGGAGTTCCTTCAAAAAACATGTGGTAATCCGAGACAAATTTTTCTCTTCCGGTTAGTCCGGATAGACACGCATGTCCGGACCTGCATCCCTAGTGTTACTGATAGATGTACATCCGACAGCAATTCGGACACAGATCCGCGGACCTGTCGGAGTGGCAAGAAACGCATACAATGAGCGGTACTGAATACAGTTTTAGAGATGTGTCGGTTCGGAAGGACACGAATTCTCGGACCTCTGTGAATGAAGGATGTCCATCGTTACCGATCGGCGGAACCACTTGTTGATATTATACGGGGAAGCGGCATCGAAACATGCCATGTACTGAATCAATGATAGCAGACTGGGAACTGCGGATGGGAGTGAGGGGAACGGTATTATCTATAGTGTGATCATATAGAAGTATTTTGGTTAATGGTTATATATTTTTATCGTTTTAGTTGTGAAATATGGCTATTTTTATTTGTAATTATTATTTTTGATAAATCATAATCGTTTTCTCGTAATTTTATTATATAAAGGGTTAAAAAGAACAATTCAGCGCCATAATGTCATGCTAGCAGTATTACAATCCAACACTACGCTTGCAGTCCGACTTCGGTAATCACAGTTAGACAACCGGACCCATATGGGTCCGACGGACATGGTTCTTGGAACTGGATGCATATCCGGATCCAATTCCGAACTATGAGCGGACCTACCCATCTCTAATCGGAAGTAAGCAAATGGCCTTTATTTTTATTCAACATATAATCCGAATCCGCCATAAAAATATTCATGTTCTATTCGCGAAAATTAACTTCCGGTCTATTTAAACCAGAAGATTATTTTGCGCATTAGGAGTGTACGTGTGCTTCTTATCAAATGTTACCTAAACTTTAATAAACCCATTAATGAAGAAAAAATGTCCACGTTACAGAAACACTCAAAAGCGATATTTAGCATACGCTTTGAAAATAGTAAAAAAGTTGTTAATATAAATTCAATTTGACAGCACTTTACAACAATGTTGCCAGACACGGAAGGTTTTTGGTTTAGATAAGGCTGTTAATTTATATAGAAATGTACATTTTACACACTAGGTACTAACTAAAATCAATAACTGCAGGATATATTTCGCATATAAAAAAGCGCCAGAGATTCGTAAGGGATGTCCCGTGGAGAAGGGGCCGCTACCCCCGATGGCAGTGTCCTTGGAACTTACGATATCGGAATTAATGCTGCGAGAACTCCCTTGTGTATGATCAATATTACGATAAAGAAGCATACATTATGAAGATAATTGAGAAGAAGAATGTGAAAAAGAAAATGGCAGAGAATATAAAGACAATGAAAAATACATAGATATAAACACAATTTCATCTGATGAATTGGAAAGTGACTTCCAAAACATTTATAAACAAATAACAAAATACCTACCCTGTTTTGTGAAAACTTACTTTTTTATCGTTCTCACATCATAATTATCACTATAACTTACTGCAAGATGAATTTATCGTAGAATGTATTAAGCTATCTATTTGCCTTCAAATTTATTTCAGAATTGTACAATTCATAAAGATAAAGTCTTTATTGCAACCTAACCTTTGCTTCCACTTATTCATTCTTTAGGGTACTTATTTTATAGACATTCTGAAGCAAACTAACTGAATCATTGGTTATTTGCTTGCTTGATTAAGTTATGGCCTGGAGTCAAGTTTTATCTTACGACTTCTATTTAAGATATACAAACCTCTCTGAACCGAAAGTTTCGTGCAAAGTTCAAGTGGACTTTACTAAATAGGGTACCGTAAAATTATCCATTACATTTTACGATACATTCTATCTAAGGAGTCATTGCAAAAAGCGATATTCACACTTGTTTACTTCTATCCTTCAATTATTTTATTGACGTTCGATTAACCAGTTGTACCGTTTAAAATTATTATGTTAATAGAGTAGAAAACAACGAATAGTAATGATATTGTAACAGTGCAATTAGATTGACCTTCTGCGGAATAAATATGTCGAACAAGTTTTCGATAAGAATTCTATTGTTTGACAATACGTTTAAATTGTGAAATTCGTGACTAAACTTGAAATGCTCAATTAAAAAACAACTTAGTAATTTTAATTGAATTATTTTTCTAAGGAGTTTTAAAAAAATTGGTTATGTTTGGTATTTTGACAATGTCTCATAACTGCCTATTAAGCTGACAGGACAGAAATAAAAGAAGGTTCAATATTCTTGAAATAAGTCGTAAGATTTTAAACTTTAGCAAATATAGAGTAGAAGCTGCAAAGAACAATTAATCTACAAAAATAGATGTCACAAATCTACATTAGTGCAGGGGATCAATTATTACTGTATTAGTTTTAAGGCAGTTGTATCGGTTAATTTTCTCATTTGGGAATATCCAATTCTGAACATTCTTTGCAATTTTCGTCTTTTGTACCCCACAGATCATGCTTCCAGCATAGACATTCTGTCATTCGTTATGGCCTAAATTGATGGAACGGAACCTTACGTCACTATAATGCAAAAAGCCCTGCAAAAAGTGATTCGGAGTCACAAATCATTTTATATATTTGCATTCTATCGTAAAGTTATAATACAGCGAGTTACCGAATACAGCAGTACTCTTTACTATCCCACTTAGCTCTTTCCTAATTAGGGTCTCGATTAGTAGATTGTGCTGATCCAATTTTCAAGCTTGTCTCCTGCTATGTGGAGTACAAAGTTTAATTTTATTTCTGTTATTATTTCGACGACGTTGTATGTTTCTGTCATCTTTCCTATCCAGGTGTTTCCGTGCTATTTAATTATTATACTCTTTGCATCACTTCTAGTTTGCTCACTGATTATTGTGTAAGAGTCTGTGTTTGAGCTCCGTACGATAGAAACAGCATATACCCTAAAACTCAGCTGCTTGGGTACGTTTTAAATTGTAATATCCTGTTAACCTCCCAAAACAACTCAACTTTTGGATACCCGCCTAATTGGTTGCAATCGATTTTTTTCGATGGTATTTGACCTTCTGAACTTTTTACCATATATATATATATATGGTAAAGCAAATTGGTATGTAATTTTCGAGTTTTGTATTGGATGAAAATTTGTGGGATCTATTGGTTCCATTGGAGGAAAGTAGTTCCTTCTTTTTCGGCTTTATGCGATCTTAGCCATGTTCGTTGTTGTCTTTCATATTTTTCAGTACTAGCACAATTTCTTCTTTATTTTTTCCGGAATATCTTCTGTTCTCTGGTTGAATATTTTAGGGTTTTTTGGTTATGTGTTGAGTATGTTATCGAGCAAGCTCAAAGTCTTGACATTATTTTCTTTTGTTCGACACTATCTAGCCATATTTATTTTCGATTTTATGTATTATCTTTTTCCATACTGGGTCATTTCTTAGAACTTGATCGTTTTGGATTTGGTTGATCTCACATTTCGATAGGTTCGGACCTGCTGTCGTGATCCCCTGAATGATGTGGAATTCAGAAACTCCCTTGTAATAATATTGGAAATTAGTCAGGTCTCTTAATTGGCATCACACGATGGTGATCGGTTTCTGCGAATGCGTAGAGATAATGAATCGAGAAATTGACCATGTTTCTTATTTTGGAACCTGGGTACGCTGATAATTCGTTGGAAATTATAAATGCCATCTCTATAAACTTTCTTCAGTTCTACTCCTTATGGACTTGATCTGATAATTTTTAATGTGGTGTTTGGCCTATACGTGATTTGTTAAACCAGATGCTGCTATCTCCGCACTTTGAGTAGCTATACGGCACTTTCTAACTCAAAGTTTCATTTTGCATTTTATATTTTCAATACATGTTTAACGCCATTGAAAACGAGGTCAGAATAGACCTGAAAACGTTTGGTTCCTTTAATATTCAGATGTTAGTTTCGATTGTGGTGTTATTTCCCAAGAACACATAAAAATAATCAAGAATATGCCACAAATAACATTTAGAAGACAATTCGTTTATTAATGTTTTTAAAGTGATAACTGTCTGTGGGCTAGTTGGAATTCTAGTTGAGGTGTATTATTTCCGTGGATTTTTTCTGTAAATTGTTGTCGTTGTCTACCACCTTCGAATTAACCCTTATTTTTTTGTATTCTACTGTACTTTTGTCATTTCTCTTCTATGTTGCATTTTCACCTTTGTTCTAGTATTTTGTTTTGCTTTAGTTATTTTTTACGATTGCTTTAGATATGCTTTTTGTCTGGTACATTATGTCTTCTGTCACATTATAGTTTAACTTTCTAATTATTTTTCTAATTTATTTATTTAATATACGATTTACATTGTACATGTTTAATTTATATGCGAAACAGTTTCATATATTTTGTAAAGGGAGTTTATCACTTGTGTACAATCAAGAGAGTCACCAGAAATGGTAGGTTTTGTCTTGGGGGGTTGAGGGGCAGATTTTGGTCTAGAGAAATGGTGAGCAAATCAGAAATGTTCTATGTCCTGTTAATACAGACAAAAATGTGCGTTTAGTAGTAACTTAAATAAATACTTGTAGTATTTTTCACATATAACGAAGCTCCAATAGTCGACAAAAAAGATATATGCCTGGCGAGGCGCATGGGTACAATCAATGTCATACAGAGACTTCTGTTTATGCAGATATATTTAAAAAGAAAAAGTATATTACAAATAGCAATAGCAAATTTTGAAATATGGTACATTTTAATAGCCAACCTATGTTTGTATTTATGATTTGTTTAATTTCTAAGGGCAATGGATTATAAAAACGAGCTCCAATAATCACTGAACTAAAGATTATTTTTTTCTCATTCCTAGTTTAGTGTTAATGGTTAATTAAGTTAAAAAATTGCAGAGAACTTGTACTAAATAGAATAGACTTTTATAATTTCACATGTTCTTTATATATATTAACAGTAGGGTATATAATGTCTGTCCTGAAAATAATATGTAATATTCTATTTTAAGCGTTTTTTAATGGTGCGAGTACCGTAGAGTAAATAATACTCCAACTATTAATACCATATTGAAGGATAGATTGGCCTAGAGCATAGTATAAATTTTTAAGTTCCTTTATTTCCAAGAGCATTTGTCTCATTTGTTAAAAGAAATAAAATAATTTTCGCAGTTGTTGATATTATATGTTTGTTCCATAGAATCTATATCTAGTTTATTGTTGCATATGCAGTTAGTACGGTTAATGTAGTGGTGGAAAGTTATATAATTAGAATTGGGCAAACAACACATTTAGTTTTTTTGTATTTAAAGTCAAAATCTTTTTGTTTAGCCATTGTTAAACTAAGAACATTTTATGTGCGTTTTTGGTAAATTTCGTTTCAATCTTTTCCGCCTATACAGTTGAATCAGAAACCATATGGGTCTATGATTTTCAAGGTTCATTTGATGCATGCATTAAAATTATATTTTTGCTAAAATTTCTTCTTGTTCTTCTTTTAACATTTCTATCAATATTCCGTCACCTCCTGGCGCTAGAGTGGAGTTATGTTAATCTAGATTTCTTAGATTCTTGATTGATTGAAGCACCGTTTTGTTATTCAGTTTTTCTCTTGCATAGAGTGGTATAGAATACTTTCATTTATTTAATAATTTGTGAATCTGTTAGTGTAGTATTGAGTCTTGATCCATTTCTCCTTACTGACCTTTTAACTTCAATTTCCTAGTAGTAATGTAGATCATCTTTTTAATTTTCTTTGCAATTTGTCTAAATGTTTCAAATTTATTTCCTTTAATAGTTAATTTTTTTCTACTCTATTTTTATTATATTTACTCAGTTTTTCTTTCTTACAGTTTAGCAACATTTTCTCCAGCTTGGCCTTTGAAATGTTGTTGTTTTGTTCATTTGATCTTCGCCATTCCAATTCCGTTCCTTCAGTTGTTTTCCAATGCAATGCAATCCGTTTCACTCTCTCAGCTTTCTAATTTGTGTTTTCAACGCTCACATTTTCTTTTTTGTATCTATGCAAATTCTTGTACATAATAAGTTAATAAGTCTGCGTTCACCATTTATGTTAAATGAAATTAATGGTTTTGTATCTCATTTCAATAGCTTGCTCTAAATGTATGTTCATTAATGAATGAATGTATTTTGAATCAAACATAATTCACAAATCAGTTTTGCTCAAAAAAATAAAAGAACAGTATGTATTTTTTATTTACATTATTTCAATTACATAATTATTCCATTAACATAATTGTCATTGTTGTTAAGATTAGTGACATAATCGCAAAAAAATGACTTTTATAGCATTATTATTATTTAAAGTCTCAATGTAAACTTTATAACATTATTTTCAAATATAACGTAAGTTTGTGGTATATAAACTAATTAGTTTGGTCAGCAGTAGTTTAGTATAACTCCCATAAAATGAACAGTTTCGTCACAAATTGCACACTTGTGTTGCATTACTGACCAATGTCATCCGAAGTCATTTTTTACTATAAAATTACAGATTCATAATTTTAGATTAATGTTGTAAAAAGTAGTAGTAAATAGTTCACAAATATCTTAACCTGTAGAAATGATTTGAGCCTTATATTGGAAATAAAAAATAAACCGTTCAGTTTTCTGTAATCAATGCAAAATCGAGGAGGTGTTGAATCCCCCAGACCTCCCAGACCCCCGCTGGTAGTCGCCTAGGTGGTATTCGTATGAGCTGAGAATTCCAGGTATCTGTTCTGTGCTGGATGATGTTTGTACGACAGGTCGTACCTCTTGAATATTAAAAATTTACCAGTGATTCGCGATAAATTACTTGGCGTTCTGCTGTTCCTCTGGTGTACGGTGTGTCAAATGGGCGGCAAACTGCTCTAAAAACTCTTTACTGGGCCGTGTCTCCTTCACCGATATATGGTACGTTGCTTCGCAATTGATGATGATGTCTACTGGCTCTAAATAAGCTTTACATTGACCATTGGCAAATCGGAGGTCGTAGTTGGACATATTCATGTCTCTAATCGGTATGTCTCGTCCGGTTTTAACTATAGGCCGTCCAACCAAGTAGTCATGGGCTAAATATACGGGCTCCATCATTCCAACTTAGCTTCCAGGATTTCATTCTAGCTGCCCATGAATAACTTGTTCCCTTCAACCGGGAATTCTGGTTGAGGATTTCACTACAATTTTAATGGAAGTCGCTGAGCGGTCGACTTGTCGTGTCAATACAACTTCCTCATTTAAGAATCGAAGAACATATTTCTGGTGAAACACCAACCCATGTTGGCTAAGTAAGTCCATACCCAGTATAAATCTTCCTCAATCTCCACTACTAGGACCCTATGCCGGATTCTGTCACTTTGGACGGAATCGATGACATTTACTTTATTTCCAAGAGTATCTGTTGAGGTTTTTATTACGTTCATGTCATCTTTATCTCCTGTATATAAAATTTCATTATTTGCATTCTGCTTCGTTAACTTGCATTAGTTGTTCAAATTGCTGTTGTCTTTTTAATTAGTCAGTATGTCTCTTTAATTCAGTTTGTTCTTGTCTTTCTGCAAATATTATAAATCAGTTTGCCTCTTTAATTCAGTTTTCGCAAATAACCCCTTAATTAAATTTTGTTGTACACTTTTCATCGTAGAGACAAAGTTTTCTCGCTTTTCATCTATGTTAGTGACAAGATTTTCGTCAAAAGATTTCACTAACCTTTGTTGCATTTCTTCTTGACTTTGTTTCTTTCTTCTTTTTGTCATGTTTTAACAGGATCTGACTTATTTTCTCGTCCTGTTTATCATTAACTTGTTTGAATATTTTGTTGCTAGTACCGTCTATTTCTGTCATAGTTCTAGTTGTAGCCATAAATCGAGATATTAACTACTACACTTAATCTCACTACTTCAGTCACCAAATGCAATAAATTCTGTGGGTCCAATTTGTCAAATATTCAGTTACTTTAAACGTCTTTATTTAATGCGCTTTTATTAGGTCGATTCAACGTAATTTTCACCAACTTAAAGAAGTCCAATTAAGCTGAAATTTGGCACACCTGTCAAGGGCCGATGACAATACAATTCTTTGAGTTGAATTTTCCCGTTTGTTGTCTTTTTCTCACTGTTCTTGCCTAAATACAAATTCGTCTATTAACTACTGCTATCTAGTTGGCAGTAATAGAACTTGCTGCAATGAAATGGAAAGGTTCGCAAACATGAATTAAACTTTTTAATATAAAGACTAAAAACTAAAAAAATACGCTTTAATCGCTAACCGAACTAAAAAGCAGAAAATAATTTTTAATTATGAACGGATATATTACAGTAGTAGAAGGTCGAACAGTCAATCGTGATTAATTACCTCAAAATAAAAATATAATAAAATTTAAGTTATTAACAGAATAATTAGATTCAGTGTAAAAAGCGTGGGGTGCTGCAAATATTAAATTTGACAATTATTCTATTGCCAACTATTTTTAAGAAGAGAGTTCTGAAAATATAGTGAAATGCACCCCACGCTTTTTAATCTGAATCGTATTACTCTGTTAATAACTTAAATTTTATTATATTTTATTTTGAGGCAATTAATTATGATTGATTGTTGGACTTTCTACTGCTGTAATATCAACTGTTCATAATTAAAAATTATTTTCTGCTTTTTAGTTCGGTTAGCGATTAAAGCGTATTTTTTTAGTTTTTTTAAACTATAATATTTTTTATCAAAATAAACTCTCTTACAAAAACACAATGACTAATACTATCAGCTACACGCTGCTTCCAATCCAAACTGCCTGGCACCGAGCATCCGTGTCTTATATAGGATTTATTCATTCTAAAAATTTTCCCGTTGTTCTCTGTTCTGTCAGTCTAGATGGTATTCGACTTCTGAATTACGTCAACCGTAAATTCGATGGATGTAACATGAAATTTTCGGTTATACCGTTGTTGATGCTTTTTATATTCAGCCGTTTTTATTTAGTTTTCGCAATGTTTTTTTAAGGACGACAAATTTAGAAGGTTTCTTAATTTTTGGCGGCGTAAAATGAATTTTATAACAATATCTGTGACAAATTTTGAATAAAGTTTCATAGGCAATTATAACAACAAACCATAACTGTGGTGGAGAAGCGTTGATGACATATTTGTGGTTTGGAAGTACGGTGTTGAAGAACTGCACTCATTCCTGGATTACATCAATGGTCAAGAACCCACAATAAAATACACAATCTAGATCGAAGATTTACTTCATTTCATTGATGTACTTATAGACAGCACAAATAACGCAATAAGTAAAGCTTAGAATAGTAACAGATATTTGAGTTTTAACTCCAACCATCCCTTAAAGGTGTTGTAAAGTGCCATAATAGGCACTTTACAACATATAGCAAAAAGCATATGTTCTTCCACCGAAATATTTAAATAACGATGTCAAAATTAATAAAGACCATCAACTTGAAAATCAAGATCCAGAAAGTTTAATAAATATAATTATTACAGCTAGAACGAAAGTCCCAACAACAAAACCGAACAAACAACCTACACACCACAAAGTTCAACCTAACACAAAATCAAAACACTATTATGAACATAATTCCATATATTTCGTATGTATTATTCCAAAAAAGGGGGTGTACAATGTTGTTTGTAATTGTGTGGTCATACATATGCCGGTGAAACTTCATCACACAAGGAAGGGAAAAGGAACACAAGTATAACATTTCCAAAAGACACCTGGGCAAATCAATTTTATTAACCAACATCGGAAGCTGGCAGTCATAAAATAGACTGACTTGAAAGAAGAATATTTAAAAAAAAAAAGAATAAACTTAAGGAAGCCATCTGTAAGATAGGAAACAACACGGAAATCCGGGCACCTTCAACTGGTCGCGATTTAAGCTGAAAAAATGTATTGCTAGAAAAGCAAAAAAATGACACCCTCGGTATCAACTAATCACCAACCATCAAATTGCCACTGTTCACATTTTTCAACAAACAAAAGAAAAGTACCATAGCTAGAATTTCAGAATAAGTCTGCAGCTAAAACACACAGGGATTGACAACGACTCCATATTTGGGATTGAAACGTCTCCAAACACAGATAAACACTATTTATATACAGGAATGCGGGTTGATCATATTGTATAAATCCCTTTCTCTCAAAATATCAGTGAGGAAGAATTTCTGTACAGATAACCAGTAATACGGATAATTATGCATGCTTTAAATGCATCATTATTTTCCACACCAAGGGCTATAAATTTCATTATTTCAGAATATTAGCTTTGAGCATTCAATTTTAACGAAGTAACAACTTTTTTCATAAAAAGTAATGTCAAAATAAATTATAATGACAAATTCAATACACTGGCAATCATTCAATAATAACATAATAACGATACGATGCTGTGGCAAAAATACTGCACTAGGAACTAGCGCTGAAACTTGAGTATCACAGTCGGTAAGAACACCCTACTATACAGGGTGTAAATAGTTTGACTGCATATATTTTAGGTGCAGATAGTACCCACCAAACAAAACAAAAAACTCTTATAACACTATGGTCTAAAGGCCTTAATAAGCAAGAAAATTTGAAATACATGTTAAGTAAATTATTGTCAATGTGGCAACGTCGCGCTAAAAATGAGATTTGCTTGTAGCGTGAATAATAAAGGAATGAGTCACCACAAAAAAATGAACACCTGTTATTTTTTTGTATTAAATAATTTCATAGTTTCGAGTGCCGGTAGATTTATTGAGGTACATAAAATTTTATGAAATATTATTTTCAAAAATGTACCCTTTTAATATCTATGTATTGAAATGAATATTTATATTTGGCGATTTATTTTATGCATCAAGTTGAAGAAGGGAGGATACAAAGTTGTTTACATTATGATACAAAAATTATGCGATACAAACTATATTAAACAAAACATTTCTTATATGTAGTTCTTTTATGTGTTAAATTCTTCGAGAAATAATTGTTACTAAGAAATTAATATTACTTATCTTAGACAAATAAAAACCTTTGACCTGCAGGATGTCATTATGATAGACCTCTGGCGAGCAAACGGATTATTTATAGTAAATATTCAAAATTCAAAATTCTTGTTATTACATTTGCTTTCCCCACAAATTAATAGCATGTCAGGTCTTTACCTAATTGTATGCTTGTCACTGTTTGTCACAAAATAATACAATCGAACTCACAATTCACAACAGATTTTATTTATTTTTCCAATTTATATTTTAAAATGAAAATCAAATAACTTACGCTATGTCGAATATCACGCAAAAATCACTTTCACTTTCTTAAAAGAACCGGGCAGCAAAAAAGCATTCATAGCAGCGGCCAGCTGTAGTACTGAGTATATGCTATGTTGCCACATCTGATCGGAGAAACGTAGGGCAAATTATAACAGAATATTTAGAGTTTAAATAATAATTTTCTTTGTTAATAGAGTTATTAAAGGTGTATACGCTATTGAGTATTTACATATTTAGCTTTACAATCATTTTGAAGCCGGAAATAATCTATTATTCACTGTAATAAAGGCTACAGAACTTCTAACTTTTTCATTTTTTTTTTGGCAAAACTATAGTTTATTTCTGAAAATGTTATAAAGCTTTTTGATTTGTTTTGACCTGAAGTATTGATCCTCAAAATCTTTGCACTCAAACCGTTTACACCCTGTATATACAAACCAGAATCTATTTTAGAAAATAACAACTACAAGCTGTACTGGGACCGCACGATACTGACCGATCGGACTGTTGCTCACAATAGGCCAGATATAGTTTTAGTAGATAAAATCTCTAGGAAAACAACCTTAATTGACATAACCCTAACCCCTAACAGCAATAACATAAATATTAAGCAGGCTGAAAAAATAGCCAAATACAGGGATTTGGAATTTCAAATAAAGACACAGTGGGACATGAACAACACACGAACTGTACCAATTGTTATGTCAACAACAGGAGTAGTCCCAAAACTTCTACTAATAATTTAAAATACCTCGGTCTGGACGAACATCTTTACCAACTAATGCAAAAAGCCGTTCTGTTAGGAACAGCCCGGACGGTCAGAAAACTCATAGGAAGCTGCCACGACTCCAACCACGGGCCTGATAACCTGGCAAGGGCTTCCACAGAGCTAAACCCTTTTGATATCTAGGATATCTGGGGTTAGTGAATTTTCCCCTAAAGGCACGTTATGCGTGCCTTAGAGGGAGTGTGCTGCCATACACTGTATGGTCAAGTCGGAGAAATCAGAGAAAATTAGGTTTCAATAAATGTTATTAATAAAATAACAAATATGTGTTATAAGTGAAGCCCCGAACCCACGTCCTGAGAAAAAAAAGGGTCATCAAAAGGTAAGGTGAAAATCTGCAGTCATCTATATTTGACAGATATGAGCGTTGGTCGTAAAGTATATTTCATACCACTATTCCATGCCAAGTATATTTCATCCCTGAAAAAAATTAATATCTCGAAAACAAAACGCCAAAATTAGTGTAGATACTCCTCTCCCCAAATAAATATTAACGAGGATTATGATTTTGCAAAAATTTAATTAAAGCATGGGGGACATGGGCATGGGGAATTGTTTTTTGAACAATTTACAATTTTTCCGGAACCTAAAGTTATGTAGTCGTAATAATTAAGAGGCTGAAACCTTTTTTTAAGTCAAGCAAGTAAGTAATGCGTGAGTAGCCATTTTGTCAAAATGGAAATATTAACTGAACAAAAGGGGGGGGTACTATTGTTTTAGAAAGACAACATATCCGGAATAGAAAGTAATACAGGTGTGAATATTTATATACATACCCTTCTAAAATAAACAGAAGTGGGTTTTATCAATTTGTGAAGATTCAGTTATCCGATAGCGATAGGATAATAGGATATTTTGTAAGAAAAAATCACTATTTCTCGGGAACCGAAAGTAATACAGATATGAGAATTATAATATTAGTTCCATCAATTAATAAAGATTTGATGTGACATTTTACGAAAACTCGTTATTGAATGGGGATGATGGGTGTCAGTAATATTTAGCAAACAAAAGAGATGCAGGCGCGAAAGTTGGTATACATACTCCTCTCCTCAAGTGACTAACTGAATTTAATCAACTAGCAATCATCACGTGGCCCATAAATGTAATGTGGAGTATTTATTCATTATATAAGAATTCATAAATTGATTCTGCTCTTTAAATGAAAAGAGGCATTATTCGTCATATTGCCAGTACTGTGGTTGGGTGGGGTCTACAAAATGTCCCCTATCTGATTTATTCCATGTGAAATCTCAAAAAACTAGAAAATGTTGGAAATATTAAGTGATAGTTAAGTCTTATAAAATAAAAATAAATTTCAAAAAATGGACAAAATTATAAACCTCCAAATATTAACAATATTAAATACATCAAATATCACAACAATAAGAATTATCAAATTTATTGTGTCAAAAACGAGAAAAATCTAAAATATTTAAAATGTACAAAACGTCAAAAATGTCAAAACTAACAAATATAACTGAAAATGCCAACGTCACCGTAAAGTAAAAAATGTCAGAAACACCAGAAATGTCATAAACGTCAAAAATATTTGAAATGTCAGATATGTCAAATATGTCAAAAACACCAAAACGTTAAAAATAGCAATGAAACGTCATAAAACCTGAAATGAAGACTAGCTCATCATATTAAACCCGAAAATAATGTTGCCATACAATTTTCGCTCATGAATGATAATGTTAATATGGTGGTTTTTCTAGCTACTGCCTTGTTATCCCAATATTTTATGGATTTCAGAAACGTCACATTTTTCAAAAATCCATCTAAAATAAACATTGAAATTTTAAATAGAATGTTGAACCACCCACTGCAACAATGATGTCTCCGGAAAAGCCATAATTCCATTTTTGTCGCCATAAAAATCTTAATTAGTGATTAGACGTCGTCTGAACGCATGCATTACGAGCATTTTCCATTATAATAATTTCACATAAATGACACTTGTTCGAAAATTATAAATTTTGTGGTGTAAAGTATAATATTGTGTTCTTGATAAGCTAACAATGATTAAAAAATCACCAATGTCGATTTTTTTATCGTCAATTGTTATTCAAACATAACGTACGGTAAACAATTAGTGTGCAATTTCTACTACACAAGCGGTTTCTTTGGCAGCGACTGTTGCCCGATATTTGGCAAAGTTCCCAGTGATATAAATATTCAAGCGGTAGTCTTCTTTCCTATTGGTAAGTTCAGAATAGCTACTAGCTATAAAAACGTAAATTTTCTTTATAATCATTTATCGCTCTTGCACTATTCAAAGTAATTCTTTTATTTTAACAATGCATAAGCATTTTCGCGGCATAGCCAGGAAAAGTAAACAATTTGCGCAGAATTATCTAGCTATAAAATGACTCATTATTATTATTATATTATACGATATTAGTTCAGAATACATTCCTGGCTGAAAAAAAATATTTTACTGCTTACTGTTTACTTAAAATTGGTATTAGTCCAGTTACTGAGGATTAAAACACCTCTAAATTTTTTCTTACCCTCCACTTCAAAAGTCATATATACGCATGGTGAGCCTTTTGTATATAAGCGGTCAAACCCACCCCTTTTAAAAATAATAAGATTATTAAATCTTCAACCAACAACAATCCGTTATGTTTATGTCGTTTTTCAAAAAAATAATCTTTTCGAAAACACCGTTTACATCGACATCATTCATTCAAAAACCATTTTAAACATAATTTCAAGAGTTACAATAGTATGTATGTTAAAATATTCCAAAATCCTTTCTCCTTAAAGGCTGAAGGGTCGAAAGGCTGAAAACCATAGACTTATATATACAGGGCTTTCATTTAAAAACTAGCCACCCAAAATAACTTTTGAAATATCTTTAAAAGAAAAAGACAAGAAAAAACGTTAATTTATATTTACGGGGGACACATTTTACACGTATCGGTCACTCTGCAGTTTCAACAACTTAGCGGGGGTGAATATCATTTCAAAAGTTTAAATGGCTCAAAACCACGAAGGTGGCGAATTCTGTTTGGAAGCTCGTAAAATAAAATATACGAGTGAATAACAGTAAATAAAAATTCAATACTATCGAGATCCATTGGATTTATCTATACCTAAAATTTATGGTTTGAATAATAAGTAATTTTAAATAATTTAACAAGAAATATGTGTAAAACGCCATTTCGGGAACGCGTCCAAAACAAAAACTTCAAACTTCAACTTAGTTAACAAATAGTAAAATCATACTTTTTATATTACAAATCTTCATTAAAGTTTGTTTGTTCACTAAACAATTATTATTCTAAGCCAAAGTATACAAAATAAAATAATTTCAAATATGGCATTTGTCAAAAGTTTGTCCGAGAAATCAAACGTCATTATCCGGGAACGCAGCATTAGATAGTGAAAACTTTATTCTTGAACGCGACTTGTGGCGCTAGTGTGCTTTACTAGCGAGCAATAGTGTTGTGAGGCGGACGTGATTTGTTTTGGGCGTTAATAAATAATAATTTAAGTGGTAAGTACTGTTATGTTCATGTATTTTTTACCGTACATTAATTGTACGTCATCACGGGAACGGGTGGAATAGTAAATTATATTAAAATTACAGTTAGGTAATGAGTATTCTGAAAAAACTATCATAGTTTACTTCACAATAACATTTAAACGATATGTCTAACATGGCGACCATTGGAATTATAGGCGCGAAAGTTCAAAAACGTCATTTCGGGATCAGTCATTAAGGGAACGTTCCCGGACATGATGAAGCGTTCCCGGATTGACGTAGTGGTTTCTGACATGATTTATTATTGGTGAATTAATATTTAATAAATATTAATTCACCTTCATTTAAAGACCTTTTTTGTTTTCAGTAAAAATTCAACAAAACGAAGAAAGAAAAAAGAAGAAAATTAAAAAAATACTTAAAAAAATAGTTTAGCTTATATAAAACAACGGAAAAAAACCAATGCAAGAAAGCGGAAGTTCTTAGACAAAATGACAGAGGAACAAAGAGAAGTAAAACGAGCTAAAGATAGGGAGTACTACCAGAAAATAAAGCTGAGAAAAAAGTGAAGAAAGCAGCAGATATGACAGAACGGGAATTACGTAAACAAAGAAAACAATGGAAACAAGCTTCAAAGAAATATAGAGACAAGAAAAATATGTTAGAAAATGTTCTCTGGAATACACCTCCGTCTTCAGATAGGGAGCTAGTGGGGCCTCCTCAAAACTCGGTGAGAAGACAGCGCGGAAGGAAAACTGTGAAAAAAGACCGGGCAAAAGCATACAGAAAAATAAAAAAACAACAAGATATAATAACAGAAATGAGACGTAAGATTGAGGCATTGAATTAAAAAATAAGCAGAAAGGAAAGGACAGGAAAGAAGAAGGATAATGTGCAGATGTCTCCCAATAGTAAAGTGCATGACTTAATCAAAGATATACCAGTTCCAGTACCTCGTGAAGTACGCAAGCAACTGTTATTTGGTGAAGTATTATCTACTCAATTGAAGACAAAGTCAGCAACATTACAGAAAAACTCAAAAGAGAGAGAAATTTTTCAAAGATGTGTTAGTGGCACTGATATTAGAAAGTACAAATTGTTACACATGGCTAAGACATTTATGCCCAAACAGAAAAATAATAATACTATTCAGATATTAGACAAAAAAGTTCGCGAAGTAGTTCTGAAGCCAGATGTACGCCGAAAGGTCGAGGATTTCTTTCAAAAGGATGATGTGAGTAAGATGTGCTCAGGAAAAAGGGACGTCGTAATTAAAAACGGTGTCAAGAAACAAAAACGCGTACTTTTATCAACAATCAAAGCTTTACGCCCTAAACTTGTTCAGGAAACTGGAATTACTTACACATCATTACGATGAGCGAAGCCATATTGGGTAGTAGCGCCAAAACTAAGAGATCGTCAAACTTGTCTTTGTGTCAAACATGAAAACTTCGAACTAAAAATTAGAAGTTTTGTTACCAGTTTTGTTTTTATATTTTTCGAATTCTATGTTATTTGATTATAATATTATAACAAATACTATGTCTAAACAAGATTAAAGAAATTACAAAAGTTAATTGTCGCATTTATTACTTAAAAATACCTTTACCTGTAAGAAAATCCCAACTCTATCATTCAGTGAACACCTTAGTCATTCCGGGAACACGACTTCATTTCCGGAAACTTTACTTTTATTTGCCTTTATAATACTAATTTCAAATATTATAGAACATGTCAATATGCACATACAAACATAATAAAGTTATTAAAGTCATCTATATTTTGTTATATTTTGAATTTTGTGCTTGAAATTTGAAACTTAGCTACTTTTTTATTTTCAATTTGATGATTTTTATAAATATCCTTGTCTATTCACCAAATTTCCATTTGCAATTAAAAAAAATAGTAAAATGCTATTATAGACAATAATATTTTATTTTCTATAAACATTATATATTTAAAAATAAATATTTAGTTACGTTCCCGAAATGACGATTTTTGCTGTTGAGTTACCATAAAATCGCCTTAATTTGAAAAATTGTGAAACCTGTGCGCGCCTGTTTTGAATATGTTAAGTTTAATAACAGAGCAATCATTTAGACTTCATCATTTGGCTCTTGTTTTTAACATTTTATGCTTAAATTGCAAACTTGAAATTCGCCACCTTCGTGGTTTCTAGCCAAATTCAAAGGGGTATTATGTGATACCTCTTTTAAAGGTCTCTTTTTGCCTATCTTTTGACACACCATTTTATTAAATCAAATTATTTTTTACAGAGTAATGTCAATTTAAAGTTTCAAATTAAAATAATTATTATTTACATTGTATTTACATTATTAATATTGTATTATCGTTAGAATGACCTTTTACTTACATTAGAAGTTCAAAATGTCCGCCATTGTTGGTAAGACAATGATAAAGTGGCAGCTCGAATTCCTCCAGCACTTTTTTAAGCATCTCTGATGTAATCCGCTTACACTCCTCCACTATTCCACGTCTAAGTTCAGGAATATTGCGAGGTTGAGTTTTGTACACCACAGTTTTTAGATGTCCCCATAAAAAAGTCTAGGGGCGTTAGGTCGGGTGATTTTGCTGGCCATTCTATAGCGCCCCTTCTTCCCATCCATTTATCAAAACAAGGAATAACGTGGAGGTGCTCCGTTCTGTTGAAAAAATAGGTTTTCTTCGTCTAGCAACAAAATTCCATCTGCATCTATTTGGTTTTCTAAAGATTCGGTTATAAGGGGATTTATCACATTCTCTAATAAGTCCAAATACAATTCCCCAGTTAAAATTTCTCCCAAGAATAAAGGACCAATAATTTCATTTCCAAGAATTCCGGCCCATACGTTGATTTTCTCGAAAAATTTGTGGAGTAGTATTTCCAGTATCTATAATTATGTTTATTGCTTTGTCAGAAAAACAAATATTTTTAATAAAATTAGGGTCTGGATTTGCCCTTTGAATTCTAACCTTGTGTCATAATCATCCTAAGCAATCTCTTGTAAAAGCTGTATTTTGTAAGGAAATAATTTATTTAGGCATAACGTTTTATGCACAGAGCCGACGGAAACTTCCAGTTTCTTGAAATTTATGAATTAAACCTGACACACTGATGCCCAATATTATTACCGGGATGTCTCTAATGAAAAATATGACCAATTCTACGTGCACAGCGTTGTTCTTCCCCATAAATAATTATTTTTTCAATTCATTTTTGTAAAGAATAAATAATTGTCGAAATTTGATGGTCAGTATACAACGAAACCTCTACTAATAATAAATTGTTTACATCTACAGTCACAAAAATCTTTCGCCAAATAATTTAAGGATACTCTGTAATAAATAATCAGATTTTAAAAAATGATGTGTCAAAAGATTGTCGAAAAGAGACCTTTAAAAAGAGATACCACATGATATACCTTAGCATTTAAACTTTTAGAATTTATATTCACCCCCGCTTAGGGGTTGAAACTGCAGGGTGACCGGATACGTGTAAAATATGCAAAAATATGTAAATCAAAATTAACGTGTTTTGTGTCTTTTTTAAAGTTATTTGAAAATTTATTTTGATTGGCTAGTTTTGAAATGAAAGCCCTGAATATTATTATAGAGTTAAGGCGGATTTATATTTGTCTAACGTGCCGTGTCGTGATGCTCTCTAACGCCATGGATAGTGTTCACATTTATATGTCGTGTTCTGACGCCTTCTGACAAAATCTCACAACCCTAGAGATAATGTTTAAATAAAGAGTACGTTAGTCCCCGAGAAGAACGAAACGCACGTGAGAAAAACTCAATTAAATGCTTGTTTGCGTCAGTCAAGTTACCTGTAGCTTTTGCTTGCATATCTAGGTAGTCAAATACGTCCATTCGGTTTCTTTTTTCTGTCATTCAGCGCTACAATTTCACTCCACAGGCGCCCATTCCTCACACACTCTGTCTTTAGGTATTATCTCTATCCACACAAGACTGAATGTGTTATGTTTTATGGCCAGACCGCTTTGACGCAGATCAAGATCGCGTCTGATGCGACACATCACAAGCCGTCACGACATATCGCATATTAATAATATAAACAGGATAAAACAAAATAGATGAAGCACGTCACGACACGTCAGACAAATATAAATCCGCCTTTAGTGTTTGATGCAGCGAAGTAGCGACACCATGTTTATAGGCCGGGCAGTTGTGGTAGATACATCTAATATATGATAATTTCTAATGGACGATAACCAACTGATCAAACACACAGTTGTAGGATAACTGGGGTAAAATCGCCGGCGCCAATTTGTAACCGGGCTATGTGTGTCGAAGAAACTAGTATGTAATCCATGCCTCTTTCTTACCGGTGAGAACGTTCTGACCGGCCACGCTGGCCGGTTGCTTGCTGATGGCCCTGATGGGGCGTTCTTGCCATTCCGGATCGGTAGGTATGTGACAAATGATCTACGAGTACTTTGCCTTGCGTTGTAGCCTTCCGTTACAATTCTTTTCTGATATGTTCTTATAAGAACAGAACAGAAACGGTAGGTCTGTGCCCCGCCTTACTCTTGTCATTCGTTCTATCTCTGTCTTACTTATGGAGTTCAGTTAGTTCTCTTTCTGTTGGGAATGTCCCTTATGTAATATTCGACTGAGCTAGAGAAAGCAAAAAATGAGAAAACTAATATTTGTCAATAAAAATGTTACATTTTAGTACTATACTATTTTTTCCGCATCTCGTAGATGTTATGAAAAAAGGGTGTCTTGAGTAACTTACAAAGCTTAGTTTTTAAGAGGTTCGTAAAAAGTCGTTTAAAAAACGACTTTGTACAATAAAAATCTAACATTTCAAAAAGAATAACTCCACAAGTATGGACCTAGTAAAAAAAGAGGGGAGTCATTTGAGACTGAACGATGGAAGCTTCTTACGAAATATAATTCCTGTCTATAGTTATCACACTGTTTCTGTTTCTCTTTCTTTGTGTCTTCTGAGTAATGGATATACATTTCAGGTGAATTAAAATAATTGCCACTATTTTGTTACAACTTAAGTACCAATCCTAATGTCTAATTAAATTCTTAATTTAATAATATCTACAAAGGAACATATGAGGTGTTAGTTAATTTAAATATTTAAATACATAATTTTCACATACAGTTGACACAATTTCTTTTAAAACAGTAAGAATTATATATCACTCAGTCTTTAATCCATCAAAAGTTTAATAAAGAAAAACTTTAAATGCTTCTTTTGCATTTAAGATATAACTTTGGATTCTTTTCTCTTTATGTCATTTATAATTATGACACCATTTTATTACTAAATTGATTCGGCCGATATTTGGTGGAAATTCATTATAATAATTAAATGATAACACTACAATGGGAATTTCCACAATTTAAGTTTTTTAACAAACTGTCCGACGCGTTTCGACTAATGCCTTTGTCAAGGAACTAGACTAACAAGTTTTTCAAAAACGTAAATTGTGGAAATTGCGATTGTAGTGTTATCAGTTAATTATCACCATTTTATTCACTATAATAAGCATTTGGAAAAATGTTCGTTATAAACACACATGCTGCTGGTTGAAAAATCATTTATAAATATTTTTTCATTCTACTTTTAGTCCTTCTGCAACACTAAAGAACGATAACTGATCTATTGTTCTTTTAATGTTGCCATTAGCTACTGCCCAACGCCAAACCATGTTAAGGTTTAAATTAATGTGCCCAAAAAATATTAACACATTACGCTAATGCCCCCACGCACTTATCTATACAGTGATGGGCAAATGTGTGGAACCAAGCAAATATATCTGGAATTATTAGAGATATCAAAATGAAATTTGGAAGGTGGATACTGCAGTAGATTGCCTATTTGTTTCCAAATTTTTTTACAATTTTGAACTTCCTGTTTTACCGGAAGTAATGTTGATTTTAAAATTTGCAATGAAACACCGTGTATAGTATTTTAGTTTCTTATGAAACATTTTAATGCCAATACAAAAATATCGGGTTTGATATTGTTTACTTCAATACCTACCGAGATATTAACAGAAAAGTAATTAAGGAAAGGAAAAATCTAATATCCATTGAAGAAATACATAATCATAATTATTAACTAAATCTAAGTGATTTTCAAAACATTGAAACTTAACTTAACTAAACTTAATTTATTAGATGTTCAAACTGAGCACCGTTTACTTCTTGACAATAAGCAAGTCGGTTTTTAAATTCTCTAGTAACATTAGCTATTACTTCTGGTGTAATTCTCTGGATGTCTTGAGTTATTCTTGCAACTAATTCTTGCAAATTATTTTGTCTATCAACATAAACCTTAGACTTTAAGTAATCCCACAGAAAATAGTCTAGTGGATTAAGGTCGGGACTTCGTGCAGGCCATTCATAAGTACCCCTTCTTCCAATCCATCTGTGATGAAATGTCCTATCTAAATGATCTCGAACAATGCGAGCGTGATGGAGTGGTGCTCCATCCTGCTGAAACCAGATATTATTTGGTAATTGTCCATTTACCTCCAATGCCGGAATAACTTGTGTCTCCAAAAGCTGTAAATACCTATCTCCGTTTAAAGTTTCTTGTAGGAAGAACGGTCCCACGATTCTGTTGTTATAAATGCCGACCCAAACGTTCAATTTTTGGGGATGTTGTGTATGAGCCTCTTGTACCCAATTAGCATTACTTTGCGACCAGTAGCGGCAGTTATGTCGATTAATCGTACCATTTAAACAAAATGTAGCCTAGTCTGAAAACACCACAGTTCTAATAAAATTATTATCACGGTTACAAATATTCATCATCGTTTCACAAAATTGCAAACGTCTGTCGAAATCGTCTTCGGAGAGTTCTTGAACGAGGCGAATTTTGTTTGGATGATTTTTTTCTCGCCTTAATATCCTTCCTACTGAACGACGGCTAATTCCATGCATATTGGCGAGGTCGGTAGTGCATAAGTGAGGATTTTCTTCCAAAGATATAGCAACATTTTGAGCTACACCTTCATTACTTGCACTTTTTAACCGTCCACTTTTTGGTAAATTGCTAACTGTTCCACTTGTGTCGTACCTTCGCAAAGTTTTCGTCACTACTGAACGGGATATTTGTGTATTCGGATGAACAATGTTAAAAAGGTCACAAACTTCTTGATGCGTCCTTTTTCCTCTCCCCATACCCAATCATCAATAATATTTCTATTCTATTTACGATCAAATTAAAACAATACAATCTTTTTACGTTCAAATAAAAAAAACTAATAACTTATTTTGACAACTACTGTCACTTCTGCAATGAATTTCATGGACTACTAAACTTGATTCAGATTTAATTTGCGCCTGATTTAAACAAATGCACGTGTATTCTACTATGGTACAAGCAGTGCTGTTGGCTGTGACGGTATAAGGCCACCGATTGGCCAATAGAAATACAAATCCTTACCGAGCGGTTTGTTTATATCGGGCGTAAATGAAATCTGAACCGAGTTTAGCTACCATCGAATTTTTCCTTCCGTTAGTTACTTTTCTGTTAATATCTCGGTAGGTATTGAAGTAAACAATATCAAATCCGATATTTTTGTATTCGCAATAAAATGTTTCATCAGAAACTAAAATACTATACAAGGTGTTTCATTGCAAATTTTAAAATCGACATTACTTCCGGTAAAACAGGAAGTTCAAAATTATAAAAAAACAATTTGAAAACAAATAGGCAATCTACTGCAGTATCCACCTTCCAAATTTCATTTTGATATCGCTAAATAATTCCAGAGATATTTACTTGGTTCCACACATTTGCCCATCTCTGTATATTGTATATTGGGTAATTCACGTTATACGAATCAACGATACATGTCTGCTATATGTAGTTGTAAAAACACAGTTTTGCACCATAACACCAAACCTTTATTTTAAACACTCAACGCCGTTTCAACAACTTTAAGTTGTCACCATCAAGGAGTTGTTGAAACGGCGTTGAGTGTTTAAAATAAATGTTTGGCGTTAGGCTGCAAAACTGTGTTTTTACATTTGTGACACACCAAATGTTCCACAGCATTTCCATTGCTATATGTAGATATATTTAAAAATTATTTTTACTAATATAAGAAACATCAATGTTGCATTTTATTCGAAGTTAGCATTTTTTTATAATTGATTTTGTTAGTCGTAATATTTAGGGTCGAATAAGGTGAATAACCCTGTATACGCAGTAAACGTGCAGGAATGAGACACTTGGAGCCCTCTATAGTTGCTTCATAAAAGTGGGCAAACTTTTCGTTTTAGCTTTAGCATTGAGATGGGGTCACGGTCGTTTTACCTTTTTACTACACGGCACCGTGGTAAATAATTTCGTATTTTACTTTCAATATTATTCATAAGTCTTCATGTAAAATGTTTAATTTATAATTAGTCAGCATACTGAGCACACAAATTTAATAGCAAGTAACATTGCCTTTTTTGTATATTAATTGGAAGTTATATTTGTTTATTTCTTACAATTTATTGATTTTCTTTAAAAGAAGTTTTATGGATATTTCAAGATCAAGGTAGTGTGGTGTCGGTCGGATCTTCTTAACACAAACGTTATTTCAAGTTATGCATTTCATTCCTACACTCATCTATTTTCATATGTGTAAATGAGGGCGTCCGGAAAGAAACTTTCACTTCAAAAATTATTTCTTCCTTTTTTTGCTTAAAAATTGATTTTCTATCCAGTAAAAAAATGAACACTGAAGTTAGGGTGCCAACTACCCCCAGGGTAAAAGACATCGACACTATATAACTCTTTTTTTTTGAATACTTTCCCACCAGCTTAAAATTTTAGACAAAATGGTACTATATTTGCCCAGTCATTGTACATACAAAATTATACTACAAAAATTTTTAATGAGTGAAAATGTAGTGATATTTAAACATGCCAAATATTTATTGGTTTTTGTTGTGGAGCTAACTATACACGGTATTTTAAAAACTACCCCATGTAAGAAATTAACAAAATTATTTTTCTTCAATAGCTTGAAATTTTCAAATCAATCGATGTAATTTTAAAGACTTCGAAGAGGAAAAAAATGAGTGACTGGATTAAATGTTAAGTTCGATAATTTTTAAGAGAGAAGTGTAGTGACAATTTTTGGCACCAGTCTTTTTTACTGGAAAAGCATTATTTAGATAAACATAAAATATAATTTGACTGAAATGCAAAATTTAGTCTTCTTCTTCCTCCTCCTTCCGTGTGTTAGGCTCTTAGCCAGTTATAAAACGAATCCATGGCCTAATCAAACTTCTTCCAGAACTATGATACAGGTATCCACTTCGCATAAGGCCGTTCTCATTTCTGCTGAGTTATTCTTAGTTTCTTTGATCCTTTCGTTAAGCCTGAAAACATTTACTTAATTCTTACCAAGAGTGATATAAATACTCAAGCGGCTGTCTTCTCTCCTATTGGTAAGTTTAAACTAGTTATGAAAACGTAAATTCTTTTTACAATCATTTCTCTCTATGGCACTATTCAATGTATTTCAATTATTTAACCTTGCATGAGCATTTTTCTCCGCTTATTTCTATATATAGAGCGTCAGCTGATGATAAATTTAAGTTCATCGTTCATTTCTGCCTCGACGGGAAACAAAAATGTGGTTTTTTGACGGAAATCAGGCGAAATTTGCCAGAGAATCGCGTGGGTAACATGCGAGATAACCGCGTGGGTAACATGCGAAAAAATCCGAAGCAAAAGAAAAATGTTTTGCTCC
The DNA here is from genome assembly GCA_034190945.1 of Octodonta nipae. Taxonomy (NCBI): domain Eukaryota; kingdom Metazoa; phylum Arthropoda; class Insecta; order Coleoptera; family Chrysomelidae; genus Octodonta; species Octodonta nipae. The sequence continues at coordinate 92,855,774 of CM067221.1, forward strand.
GGTTTTGTCGCCTCTGCCATATTGCTAAATGAATCATATAATACAACAAATCATCGAAAAACTATTGGAATAAGTGTCGCACATGGTCAAAGTACTGAGCTAATGACTGAGGAACTATAACAGTTTTCTACAATTTTCTCATTTTTGCCAACTGGAAGAAGTCTTCAAACGAATTGGCATAAGGTTTACTATTCTCAGCTTAAGGATCGGAATGTTTTGTGGAAATTTAAAGGATTTTTTCGTTACCTTAAAATTGTAAGTGCAAAGGCATAGACATTGGGCATTTCCTTGATATTGCTTTATATTGAGCTACAGACAGGTGACAATAGAACCCGGTATAGGCTCCCTATACACCTGATTTTATACTTAATAGAGACCTAATCAGTCAACATGAGTCATCCCGTTAGTTCTCCACTCTAGAAAAAAAGAAAGGCAGCGTTTTCCTGTAACAGTAAAAAGGTGTTCTAATTTACTGCCATGTCGTTTGGGTTATGTAACTCTCCCTCCACCTTCTAAAGATTGATGGAGTATCTATTGAAAATATTCCCCATGGTTAACATGGAGAAGCATATTTCCACTCTGATTGAGGTATCCCAAAACATACTATAAGTGTCGAAAAACCCCTCTCAGTTTGTTTTTTAGGTACGGGAATAAAAAGAACTTTCTGCTGGTCACACATGTGAGGAAAAATGCAGTTGTTTGAGCCCCTGATTGTCGTGGTGAGAGTGACTTGGCGGTGGTTTTCCTCATTTCTTGGAGACAACTGCCAAACAAATTTGTGTACCTAAATTGAATTTGTTGCGACATGTCCATTTTTCCGAAAAAACAGACAATTTGCTTGAGGCTCGTGCGCGAACCTTTTGTTGGATTCGGCTCAGAAACACCCATACAGTCGAGTTTTTTGGGCTCACACGTATCCACGTCATCACCTGTCACTTCAAACGTGTTTTGAACCCGCGAGTATTTTTGAGCTTTTCTTTCGACCAATCGACACGACCCTTTTTTTGAGATTGTCTATCCACGAGGTTTATGCAAGATAGAAGTCATCCGTGGGAAGAATTCGCTAATGAAAAAAACACGCATTTAATTTTTATTCCTGGCTGATCCACGTGAAAGTTGTAAAAAATAATCCAGGAAAATACATTTAATTCTTTTTGGCCGAGATGAATCCTTTAAGTTACTGTAAACAGGCTTACCAGAGTACGTAAGTGTCAAACTTTACGACAAGCGAATCCCGATTATCTGGTGACGATATACCTAAAAATTAAGATAGCCAACTTGATAAGGAGTGTGCAGAGTTTAGTGGATGATAATGTAGGGCACATCTATACACGCTGGCTTACCAGTAGTTATCTAGTCATCGTTGTTTAAAATAAGTATTGTTGTGTTTTGGTCGAATAAAGACGTTAGTAGTGAGTTTAGACATTTTGTAATTGAACCTAAATGAAGAATGTACTATAATTGGTGTCGAAAAGTGCGATTAAGTTAAGTTTAAAATCCCAAACGTATTTATGACTAAAACCAAAAGTATGGCAGAAATGAACGAGATCAGCAGAAAAATACTGAAACAAGTTACCGATAAGCTGGACGAGACAATAAGTCAGATCCTGGAAAACATAAGGATAAACAAAATCAAGAAGAAATCCAATAAACCTTATTAGTAGTAATATTTTAATGAGAAACATAAAATTGAATTAGACAATATTTTAACAAACATAGATTAAAATAAAAAAAATGAAAAGTGAACAACAGAATGTAATTGAAGGGTTATTTGAGAAATTTGAATGAAGGATCCTGCACCGTCTGCCAAGTTCGTCTTAAACACCCAAGTGCAAGATGCTAAGGAGCGGGTGATCGAATACTAGACCGCGGATTTTTGAAGCCAAAATAGAATTAATTTGTCACCAGAAAAGAACTATTAGTAATAATCAGGGCTCTAGACGATTTCCGCAATCATCTTTAACTTTTTAATCAGAAGCGATCATCCCGCCATCAAGTAGTTGTTGGACATGGATACCGCAGGTCATCTGGGTATGAATCAAACTTTAGATAAGATTCGTCAACTATTCTACTGGGTAAACTCCTGCGATGATCGCAGAACCTGGTGTCAGAAATTTGACATTTGCGCAGCCAGTAAGGATTGGAAGACCAGGATCAAAGGCAGAATAGGCAGTACAATGTCCGGGAGGGGTAAAATAAATTCATTCTGGTAGCGATAGATTATTTTAGTACACGGCCTGAAGCATCAAGAGGCCACCACGGTGGCACCTGTGCTGGAATAACATCTATTCAAGGTCGTTAGCAATAACCAAAGTCATTGGAATGAACATCTTCCTCTTTTTCTGTTGGCAAGTTGCTCAGCCGTCCACAATAATACGGGACTCACTCCAGCTAGAGTATTGTTCAGAAAGGAGCTGAGACAAGATAACGATAACACCGACCAACTCAGACACTGAACACAGATGTTGGCAACCAACGATCGGATGAAAACATGTTACGATTTAAAGGCAAATTCGGTCGGGTTCCAACACGAAGATAAGGTTTGGTTATACATCAGTTCATTTGGATCCCTATCATAGAGAGGATGAACGGGGATGAACGGGACAATCGGGACATTTTCCAAAGGCATAAGAAACAGAATAACACAGAACTTCCGATCTTCCTATTGGCAGAAAGGAGAAAATTGTGCAAATTGCTCTAATTGTCTCAAGCCTTTTGCCTATCATTTTTCGAGGTTTGGAATTCTTTTAGTCAACATGTCAGAGAATCGGAGCAAAAGATCTTTCTTTTCCGAAAATATGGAAAACGAATTTTCCATATATTAGCAATGCGATTTTCTCAGTAACGCGGAAGCGAGAATTGGTGAACCCAAATCTGTCATCAGCTGACGATCTATATATAAAATGACTCAATATTACTATATAATGCAATAACCCTTTCTGTCTAAACTATTTTTTTATCAACGATTTCCTAAATTAAATAGTGTTTATCACAGCAAACTGAATACAAAATTTTAACAGAAAATCTGCTCATTTTCAGACTATAAATTAAAATAAAAAACAAACCGAACTTATTTGGATTCATAATACGAATTTTGATTTTCTCACTCACTCTCGAGGCTCAACACATCTATTTATATATGGTTAAGACGTTCTGCAATTTTCGTATGTGCTGTGGTAGATACTCAGTGTTACCAGATCTACTGTTTTGTCCCCTCTTCTACTGTTCTACTGTTACGTGCTCCTATTCTACTGTTTTATTGTTAGCAGCAAATTGCGGTATAACCTTTATGTTTTTAAAGAAAATAAATCGCTCATAAGAAGAATTTAACCATTTGTATAGTTAAACTAATAGTAGCGCTTATAAGAGAATATATATACATTTTCGTAAATGGATTAGGGTATTGCGTCGTTGCCAATGCTTCAGAGTTATATGTTAATTCGATAGGTGGCACCACGTATCTTTTAGGAAATAGGTACTCTTGTTAGCTAAATAGTTGTTTGAAATGTCGCGCATTTCATATACTGCTATAACAATACGATTTTATAGTAATACAACCATAATCCAACATTTTATTATTGATATTTCAATTACATAAATGTTTATTAATTTTATTATCATTGTAAATATCAAAGAACATTTGGCAGACAAAATTAATTCCTAAACTAAATGTCGCTTGGTGCCACCCATTGCTTAATATGACGAACTCGACCTTTTTTGAATTATGAAATTTTTTACAACTTTACTGATTACTGCTTCCTCAATATTTCACATTATCTAAACAGGATTGAAAAGTATTGATGCTGGCAACATTGAAAACTAAAGTCATTTCAAATTAAACAAAAAAGTAGAGAGTAGTGAGGAATAGCTAATGAATTACAAAAAGAAAATAACAAAAATTAAAAACAGGACATATTAAATAATTAATTAACTTCATAAACAAATACTAACAATATTTCCCCATTTTTATGGTTTTTCATTATTTTAAGTAAATAAAAAGCTTGTTCATACTTAAATATCAAATCTACTGTTCTGATATGCCATCAACTGTTATTTCATCTCGCTATCTACTGTTTCGCCGAAAAATCATCTGGGAACGCTATAGATAATAGAACTTTCCGAGGTATCAACTATGCCCGCAACGTTGAAAATTTTTACTCCACCACGGTAAAACGGAAGCATCGGTTAATCCAATATCGAATAATTTAAGGAAATAAAAAACACGCTTAGCAAATCAAAGTAAAACAACGTAAAAATGTAGTACATAAATTCGGGTGGATGCGCGCGTTCTTCTTCTTCTTATTGTTCCTTGTCAGGTCCCCCTGGCATTGGCAATAACTATGGCGAGCTGATCCCTGTGTTCAGTCACTCTAAACACTTGTTCGGCGCTATGTATGCCTGTCCATTCCCAGTTGTTCGGCGCTATGTATACCTATCCATTCCCAGATGTTCCTCAACCAGATTTGTTTTCTTCCTATGCCCTATATTTTGCCATTCATTATAAGCTGAATGATCCAGTAACGTTTTCCTGTGAGAACATGGCCGAGAGGTATGCCAGCTTTCGGCATTAACCGTTGTCAAAAGTTCACGAATTGCATTCGTACTGTCTAACATTCATTTGTTTGCATAGCCACCCATGGTAGTCTTAGCATTTGTCTTATGTAACCACATTTGAAATGTTTCACAACGGTTGATTGTGGCAGTTTTCAGTGTCCAGAGTTCAGCTCCGTACAACAGCACAGATCAATTGTAACATTTAATCATACTTGGTCTCAGCTTTAGGCTCAGGCTGTCGTTGGAGACCCTGGAGATCATCGCATAGAATAGCTATATCGTCAGCCAATCGAATAGTGTTAATCAGCTCACCGTTGATTTTGACCCCGAATTCTTTTCAGATAAACTATCTTTCAAGACTTTGTGGGAATATAAGTTAAACAACCGGAGGCAGAATGCATCCTTGTCGAACGCCTCGTTGGATTTGACGTTTATCTGTAAATCTTCCATTGATTCTGTCGCCAGTAAAGGTTCTTAATTATATGTAAGTCTTTTCCATAAACACCAGTGTCTCTCAATATATTTATGAGTTTTTCGTGTTGCACTCTGTCGAAGGCCTTTTCATAATCAATAAAGCACACGAAAACAAACATCCTTACGTTGGTGGCGACATTTCCCTGGTACCAAAAGAATTTCTAAAACCGAACTGCGTCTCGTCTAAACCATTTTCGCATTTGTTTCTTATTCGAATGTGTAAAAAGTTGAAGAATACTTTTAGTGTGGGCCTCATCAGGCTTATTAGTCTTTGATCGTTGCAACTCCTGACTTGTTGTTTTTTTTAAGTCTTATTAATACAGATTTCAGCCATTCAGCTGGCATTTCTCCTGAGTTGCATATATCATTAAAAAGTTTAACTAAGATATTAATGTTTTTCTCGTTTATAATTTGAAGAAGTTCTACTGGAAGGCCATCAGGTCCCGTCACAGACCTATAATTCCTAGGTCTGGGGGTCCCGTTGTTTTTTTGGTGGTTTTGTGTTAGCGACTACGGTTAATCGATTGGAGTTAACGAATTTTTTCTAGGCCTTATAGATTTTTTGCAACCATAGCTAACTTTGTTATTTCTGTGAAACAAACTGCCATAATTGTGTTCTTTTAAAATTTCCCTGAAAAATAAACAAATAAAAGTAGGTACTCTTTTATTTATGATATTGTAGTATACTTCGTGGGTTCAATTTAAAAATTATAACAACTAATATTTACTTTCACTTTTCTAGAACTTTATTTACATTTAAAACAGCTGATTCACAATACATTTTCATATAAGCTAGTCGTCGCGGTATATCCGCCTGGCGATCGTGCCGTGCTTCTTTTATATCACCAGCGTAGAATTCTCCAGTAGAAATCCTCATCGCTCCTTCCGCTGCCGAGTCTTTTCGAGAATCGTATTTTTTATCGTAAAGCGTTAGTTGTCGTGCTGAATGACACAGGGTCGGCTTTGGGTAAATTCCGTAACACTGCTCCCCCTTTAATTCTGATCGTCCCGATCAGAAACATCCCCTCCATGGTAGGGAGCGAGTCGATCTAAGTGAACCACCTTCAATTTAGCCTTGGGGTTTCGACGGATCCGGTAGACGACGTCATTCAGCCTCTTGACCACTTCGTATGGACCATCCCAGGCGGGCGTAAGCTTTGGGGATTTACCCTTGCTCCGTTGGGGGTTGTACAGCCAGACTTTGTCCCTCTCCTGGAACCCGACTGAATTGGCCTTGAGGTCGTATCGCGTCTTCATCCGGTCACTGGTGGCCAACATCTGCGTTCGGGCTAATTCGTGTATTGCCAGCATGTTATGTCGGAGCTGGTCGGCATAATCGTCGATGTCTTGGGGAGGTTCTTCAGGGGAACCAAATGCCAAGTCGCATGGTAGTCGCAGCTCCTTTCCAAATAAGACCCTGGCTGGGGTCAGGCCTGTACTATTATGTACAGCAGAGCGATATGACAACAGGAATAGGGGAATATGCTCATCCCAATCACGCTGGTTATTGCTGACGACCTTGGATAGGTGTTGTTCCAAGGTCCTGTTGAATCTTTCCACCATTCCGTCTGACTGTGGGTGTAATGGTGTTGTTCTCGTTTTCCTGATCCCCAACATCGTGCAGACCTTCTGGAATACATTCGATTCGAAGTTACGCCCTTGGTCTGAATGTAATTCCATCGGGACGCCAAACCGGCTGAATAGTTGTTCTACTAGCACCGTCGCTACCGTGGTTGCCTCTTGGTTGGGTATCGCATATGCCTCAGGCCATTTGCTGAAGTAATCCATTGCGACCAGAATGTATTTGTTCCCCCTCTGAGACTCGGGACACGGACCGGCGACATCGATGGCAATTCTCTCAAATGGGACGCCCACATTGTACTGCTGCATTCTGCCCTTGGTTCGGGTTTTCGGGCCCTTACTGGCGGCACATGTGGCACATTTGCGGCACCAAGCTCTGACGTCTTCGAAGTAATTCACCCAGTAGTACCGCTGGCGAACTTTGTCTAGGGTTTTATTCATGCCCAGGTGGCCTCCGGTAATTCCATCATGTACTTCGGTCAGGATGGCTGGTACCTTTTTCTTCGGAACTACCAGTTGGGACTTGGTTTCTCGTCCATCAGCGCTTTCCCAAACTCGCTTGAGCATTCCATTGTCTACTCTTAGAGAGTCCCACTGAGCCCATAACGATTTCAGCACGCCGGAGTATCTAGCTACCTCGTCCCATCGTGGCCTGGGTGCCCCTCTCATTTTGAGTGACAAGATTGGTTCGATGTCTGGATCAGCCATTTGGTCCTGGATGCACTGTTCCGTTGTCCAGTCTTCATTGGCCTGCACTCGGATCTGCTTGATGGAGATACCCTCTCGCTGTTCCGTCTTCAGACAATGCTTGCATTCCGCTCTACAGGGTCTTCTGGATAGGGCATCGGCATTATTGTGCAACCGACCGGCACGGTGTTCCACCTTGAAGTCGTATTGCTGTAATTTCTCCATCCATCTGGCCAGTTGTCCTTCCGGTGTCTTCATGTCCAGCAGCCATTTGAGTGCGGCATGATCTGTTCGGATTAAGAAATGGCGACCATACAGGTATTTGTGGAAATGGTCTACAGTCCTTATTATTGCAAGAAGTTCTTTTCTGGTGACGCAATAATTTCTTTCTGGCTTCGAGAATCCACGGCTGTAGTACTCGATCACCCTCTCTTCACCATCTTGCACCTGGGATAGGACGGCCCCTAAACCTGTGTTGCTGGCGTCGGTGTCTAAGATGAACTTGCCGGACTGTGTAGGAAAGGCTAGGATTGGGCTGGAACATAGTGCTGCCTTCATTCGCCTGAATGATGTTTCGCAATCCTGATTCCAATGGAAGGTCTCTTTATCAGTGGTCTGCCGATATAGAGGGGCGGCGATAGTGGCAAATCCCTCAACAAAACGCCGGTAGTATGAAGAGAGGCCCAAGAAGCTTCGGAGTTCATGTTTGTCTCTTGGAACTGGCCAATCACGGATGGCTTCTATCTTGTCTTCGTTGGTGCGGATTCCTGACTCGGACACTACGTGGCCCAAAAACTCTACTTCTTTTTGGAACAAGGAACACTTCTTCGGATTGAGTCTGAGGTTGGCGTTATTAATTCTGGAGAATACTTCGCCCAGGTTCTTCAGATGGTCGTCGAATGTCTGGCCCATGACTAGAATGTCGTCGAGGTATACTAAGCACGTCCTCCATGTTAACCCGCTCAGTACATACTCCATTAGCCTCTCAAATGTAGCGGGTGCATTACATAACCCAAAGGGCATGACCGTGAACTGAAACAGCCCTTTACTGGTGGAGAACGCTGTCTTCTCTCTGTCGTTTGCGTGTAGACCAACCTGCCAATATCCACTTTTTAGGTCTAGTGTGGAGAACCAACGGGAGCCTGCTAGTGTGGTCAAAGTGTCATCGATTCGGGGTAGTGGATAGCTGTCTTTCTTCGTGACATCATTCAGCTTTCTGTAATCCACGCAAAATCGGGTGGTTCCATCCTTCTTTTTAACTAACACGACGGGAGCAGACCATGGACTGACGGATGGCTCAATAACTCCATTTTGTAACATGGACTCGATGTTTTCGTCGAATGCCTGTTGTTGCCCCAATGGTAGTCGTCTAGGTGGTATTCTGATGGGTTGAGCCTTCCCGGTATCTATTCGATGCTGGATGATGTTGGTGCGACCGGTGGTTCCATTTTTACTGTTAAAAATTTGCCAGTGTTTTGTGATAAATTGCTTGGCTTTCTTCTGGTTCTCTGGTGTCAAGTGTGTCAAATGGTCAGCAAACTGTTGTAGGAACTCTTTATCGGGCCCTGGCTCCTTCACCGACGTCTGGTACTCTTCTTCGCAATTGATGATGGCTCGAAACAAGCTATCTCTTGACCATTGGTAATTCTGATGTCGTTGTTGGATAGATTCAGGACTCTGATTGGTATATCTCGTCCGGTTTTAACTATAGCCCGTCCAACTAAGTAGTCATGAGCTGAGTGTACGGGCTCCACCATTCCAACGCAGCTCCCAGGATTGCTGTCTAGCTGCCCATGAATAATCTGTTCCGTTCGACCGGGAATTCTAGCTGAAGACTTTGCCACAATTTTTATGGGCGTGACTGATGTGTTGACGGGCCGTGTCAATACAAATTCCTCATTTAGGAACCGAAGAACATCATATCTCGGGTCGAACATAAATCAATGCTGGCTAATTAGGTCCATTCCCAGTATAAAATCGTCCTCAATATTCGCTACCAGGACCCTATGCCGGATCATGTTGTCCCCTATCTGTAGCACGACATCTGCCTCACCCTGTATTGACATGGACTCGCCGGTGACCGTTCTGAGCTGGATGTTATTGCTAACTGGCCGAATTTCTGATGCTCTCAAGACCCTGGACTTGGCAATGGACACAGCGGCGCCGGTATCGATGGTGATGGTAACTGCTCGCCCATTGATGGTGCCTCTGATGACTAGGCTGCCGCTATCTCGGCAAAATCCCCGGATGGATAACGTTTTGGGGGCTGGTGGAGGGACAGTCAGCATTCGCCCCTCTATGCTGACTGACTGACGGTCCCTGGACATGTGGCTGTTCTGTTGGTTACCCCTGGTCGGTGATCGTTCAGGTGGCCTCACTCGACAATTACGTTGGAAGTGCCCTGTCCGTCTGCAGCCGTAACATGCCCCTCTGGTGCCAGTTCTTTGTGACCGGTCTAATATTTTGTTCAGACCAGCCAGCAGCGCTTGAAGTGGTGACTCTGACTCTTCCTGGTTGAAGGAAACTGCTCGGACCCTCGGCTTGGACATATTCATGACGGCCTCTACTTCCAAAGCCCGAAGTAGAGCTTCTTTACTCTTCTTGACGCCACTCATAATTTAAATTTCCTTTCATTCAAAGTTTTTATTCTTGAAGACTGTTATCAGTTGGAATACCTGGCTACGTATAGGATGGCGATGAATGTCGAAATTGCCTTGTTCAATGGATGCTTTGCTAGGGCCATAAGAAATACCACTTGATACCCATCCATTAGCTGTACTGCCGTTTATACATGGTGCCGTGCAAGAACCTTTGGTACTCACGGTAGCTGTAGTCCTGGCCTAGTTTATTTTGGAAATATTTGTACGTGAATGGAACTGATTTGATCAATTAATTGAACTGATTTCGGCTAGAAATCGCTAACACTAAATTTCCAAATTTTATCAAATTTGTTTACAAAATGGCAAATAATATCTTGTCAGATATCTTGTTGAGAATACCACAATTTTATTGTAGAAACAAGATTTTCTAATTCTTTTCGATATTGTGACAAGACCCTGTAGATACTTTTGTTGAATTTCGATGTTTACAGCACCTGAGTTAGGGCTTGGTAATAGTGGGTTCCAACTTATTCACTTTAGAGCTGATTCATACCCAGTATCATCGTGCCGTGCCTTTTCGGGGTAGAATTCTCCAGTAGAAATTGCTTTTATCTTAGGACACGTTTGGTAATGACAACCTTTATAAAAACAACAAGTTAGGCGTTCTATAACCATTTGTCTAGTCATAAACATTTTAAAGAAACAGTTCGGGGCGCTTCCCCCCCTTCCAAATGATGGCGCACCTAACGATTTAAGAGCGGATGTTCCGATTCCGAAGACCAAAATATACACTTTCAAGTCCTTGACTACTGAATTTCTCTGAAACAATAAAATACAAAAAAACAACAACTATACGATATTTTTCTAAGAAAGATCGACATGCTTCATATTTTGAGATTCAGAGTGGCACAAAATGATCATGCACATTCCTTTTCATCTATGAAATGAAAATAAAACAGATAGATAAATAAAGTTTTAACACAGATATATTCGAAACATAATAAATGCAAATGGCGGCCATAAGATAACAAACTAAGAAATCTAGAGGGCCTAGAAAATATTCGTGAAATTCAATTAATTGTAAATAAAATTTACATTTGCAAAGCTCTAAACATGACAGATATTGCTGAGATGAATAGCATCATGCCTTTATAAAAACTATTGAAACAGTAAAAAACTAAACGTTTCCGATTCCGAAGACTGTTAAAGTGCTTCAAAACTGAAAATGAGAGCATTAACAAAACGCAGTGCACGATTTATTTACAGAATGTCGAAGCTATATTTTTAAGAGTGCGACGTAATGTTCACTTTTTAACTAACTTTAACCTAACTTTAATAACCAATTTCATTGTTGGGGGATTTTTGGATTAGCATTAGGCGATTTAGAAAAATATCAAATTGGTTCAAATGTTTTGAACAGGATGTTACTCTACAAGTTTCAAAACTGCAAACACTCTATTGGTATTAAACGATGTATCACTGAACAACTCTATCAACCTTGTTTATGTATTACACGATGTATTTTCTTTAAGAAAAAAATTGTAATATACCTAGTGTAATTATATTTTTCATTTTCAGATGAAATTATGTCAGTGATTCCCCAACATGGTTTTAAAGCTGAGGAATTGATAAAACAGGGCCGTACCACCAAGTCGAAAATAGAGGAAGCCAGAAAATGGTTGTCGTTGAAACGAAACATACCGCCGATGTCCGACGAACAAATAGTACTTTTTTTAATAGCATGCAACAACGTCATCGAAAATACACAAGCGACAATTGAACATTATTTTAGATTGAGATCGTCGTCTCCCGAATTATTTACAAACCGAGATATTGATTCGAAAGACATGCAACAAGCTTATTCTTGTGCGTAAGTATTGACATGATTGTGTGTGGTACGTCAAAAACAATTATTTATTTTTAAAAATATTCGAATAAATGAAAACCGTTAAACAAACATCTCAAGGAATATCTTCTGCTAATAATTATTTTGTAATATTTAGGATTCAGTATGTTACCACAATAAGTCATTTATTGTAACAATAAAAGTTGCCAATTATTAACATTATTTCAAAAGTTTAACAACTTAATACAAACCTGATTTATACATTTAAACACGAATTGAAACCACCCACAAGAGACTCCCACGTCATCATCGTCATTCAACTCTTACTTAAATATCAAATAATATCAAGCATTTGTTTAAAATACATAAATAATTTTTCTGGAATTTGGTCTTTTGAGGGTAGCGCAGCTGATGAAAGTTCCCAACTCAAAGAAGTTTTAAGTTATATAACACCTTGCGTTCAAAAGCATATAAAGTCTCGAAAATATATTAGCATCATTCCTTTGAAAGTTGAAAGGTTCAGCTAACGTTAGAATTTGTTGTAACAGTGTATTGGGGCAGTATAAAATCCACATGGATATGCAAAGAAACCATTTTCACCACTGTTTTCAGTAAATATTTATGCTTGCATGGTAAACGGAATGTAGACAAACCTAAAATTGAAATTTTATTTTGGAGTCGAACAATCCGGATTCCGAAATGGCCTTGGAACATGAGAAGCATTATTTTGCATGATAATTCTCCTTCAGAGATCTTCTGAATTCTGAACAAGCATCTATACAGGTTCATTTTTTATCAATTAGATACAAACAATACGAAAACAGCTCAAATATGTTTTGAGTTATATGCGAGATTATTATTTTAAATTTTGGTGGAACAATGTTTTAATAAAATATGTATAAAAAATATTATAATTAAGGTCCGACCAAACATTCCTGTTGCTGTTATTAAGAAAAAAAATGTTTTCAACACTTCATAAAAGGAAAATCTGTAGAAAAAAAACTGCACAGGTACAGTTTTTTTTGTTACGGAAAATACCAATTTCAGAAGGGTATATCTAAATTGCATTACTTACACAGTTACAGTTGGTTGTGGTGTTAAGTACTCATGCCTTATTTCATTTCAACAAGTAATTACATAGTATTGTTACGAGAATTCATCCGATAGCTGGTGCAATCGGCCATAATCCAAATTCGTGGAAGCAACATTCCTCCGATATTTCTGGGAAGCCGAAATGTTGTTTGTCTATCGACCAGAGGTCGACCGCTAGCGTTAATGGGAATTCGCCTAATTTTGTCGAAGCTTCGAGAACACATTTCCCGATGGCTCGTTGACTTGACTAGATAATTCCGAGAGAAATATATAAATCCGAACAGCTGGCAATGGCATTCATTCAGTATTCGACGGTCGTATTGTTAAGTTAAAATAAATTGTAAATAGTTCTGTGAATATAAATTGTGTTAAAGTAGTGGAAATAAATTAGAGTGAGTGTTTTTAAATAAATCCAAGAACTGAACATACTGAAATAAAAACGATATTGTTCTGGTTTTCAGTAGTATTGTTGAATTTCTTACTAATATAAAACCTTTGGCGTCGTTGAAGGCTAATGCCGAAGGTGAAGGTTAAGACCGACCAATCCGATTCGGTTTCGGTCAAAATATGACCTTCGATGAGACATTAATTATAACAAGTGCTCAAACTGACGATCTTCTTCTTGGGCACATAAACGAGCACGTCGATTCAAATTTGATGACATCACTAATAAAATCTCAATTGTATAATGATGTTTTCTCCAAGTCTTCTATCGTGTTATGTTCTCGTTTCCCATGTTCCCACAAAAAAGTAACGGGAACTGCAAGGCCCTATGTAGAAATCTTTGATCTAAATAGTCACAAACAACTCTAGTATTATGTGGAGTGAGCCGGTCTCATGTTGAAACCAATACCTGTTATAATTGCCAAAGGCAACTCATCGACATATTCTTCAAATTGGGTTAGCAAGAAATTAAGATATGTCTTCTAAACGTTGTTTGTGGCATATTCTTGGTTACTTTTATGTTTTTTGTGCAATAACCTTGAAACGTTTGGTATTCCTGCAAAACATAAAAGTAAATTAAGATATGTTTCACTTTTAAAGTCCCCTAGACCATTACAAATGCCAGCCCATACATTTAAATGAAAATGAACTTACAGCTTAACTTCCCTAAAGTGTCTGGGGTTTTTTTGGCGCCAAATGTGTTATCACCTGAAGACGCCACAGTTTGAAAAAGTACCAGTATCCAGATAATGGTTTCAAAAAATCTCGCGTATCATCCCTATTTGAGAACCAATTGCAAATCTCCTTTCTTCTATCAGGATCACCTGTATATAGTTTCTGGGAAATGTATATTTTTAACCGACTTCCAAAAAGGAGGAGGTTATCAATTCGTCGCGTATTTTTTCGCTTTTTTTGTATGTTACCTGATTTCATCTCCTGTGGTGCACCGTTTTGAACGAATATGGTCTTGTTTAATAGAGTATATATCCGGATTGGTGAAACTTCAAATTTTGGAAAAGAATTCTATTGGTAAAGTGATAAAATTTGTGAATGAACACATGCGTGCATGGAAATCGACCAGTATCCCTAATATTTTAGTCGATTTTTCGATAACTCCTTATGGATGTGTACAGTTTTTTAACGTTTAATCTATTAAGGAAGATCCTTAGGTGATCTCATATACTTTTCTGCGACATGCAACTTGCAGTTTTGCAGAAAATCGCCGAAAATTCCAAAATTCTTATCAAAAATATCATCGAAATGACATAACGGACATTTCCTCATAAATATTTTAATTCCAACGTAATAGTGCGGTAATTTTTGGCACTGGAAGTTTTAATTGCGAATTTGAAAATTTTCTATATACATCTCAAGCATATAGGTAGTAAAGCATTAGACCAATCAATAGAGATTTTTTCGTGCAAAAAATACTATCAGGATACTGCCTGTGCCATCACATTAAGAATGATTTGTAGTGATATTTTGCTACCTTTTCCACTCGCAACTATGGTTTTTTACTTTATTATAAACAATTGAAACAAGAAAATTGCGTTTTTTTTCGTTACATGTTTATAAAATGAAAGATAATAAATTAATCCCAATAATGTCAACAGGTCAATTGTAAAGCATAAAAATACCAATGAAATGAGCCCAGGATCGATCCGATAGGATCTTTAGTAACAGGGAAAAACAAAAAATACTAGAAAATTTAGCGGTTTTCTTTATATTATCATAACTCCGTCATTATTGAAGTTGTAGAACTGGGCTTGTGGGAACTGATAGTAATTGATATCTACCTTATGTGTGACTAAACCAGGCAGTATCGGTTTAATAGTTTTTGAATAATTGTGATATGAAGTTTTTAGGCCACTATTCTTGCAGTGTGTCTCCATGCGACATGGATCGTCAAATATCAATTCAGAATAGAGATGTTGAAATTAGAGGTATCATTCTACAATGCCTCTATTTTCATTTTTCATTAAATGTCTGTGAAATAAACGAAAAATGTTAGCAAAAATGACCAAAATTTGGTGAGCGTATGAATGTGTTCGAGTAGTGGGGGAACACGGTTGTTGAGGGGAACTGCAAACAATAATTATTATCGATAGTAATTGTCACTCTGACAGATGGTGAAAGAATTTAATCGTTAAAAAAACTTCTATACAGAGTGATTTGTTCGATTTTATTATATCAGATGAGAACTGTTTGTTTATTAATATATTTATATGTAAATGGTTTCTCGGAAACGTTTTCCCTTTAATTTGTAGATTTTGAGTTTACGGAACATCGAAAGAGAGCGGTCATTAAAAAATTCTTACTTGTGAGGATTTTAAATATTGAAACGATCTATGTATGTTCCTCTACTATATTGCTATACGCTTCCCCTCAACAACCGTGTTTCCCCCACTCCTTGGGTACATTCATACGCTCGCCCTTTTTTTGTCATGTTTGCTAATATTTTTCAGATATTTCACAGACATTTAGTGAAAAATGAGAATAGAAGCTTTGTAGAATGACACCTCTACTTTCAACAACTTTTTTCAAAATTGAAATTTGATTATCTATGACGCATGGGGGCACAATGCAAAAATAGTGAACAGAAAACTTTATATCACAATTGTTCAAAACTAATAAACCGGTAGCGCCTAGTTTTGGCATACATAAAATAGATGTAAATTACTATCAATTCCTACAAGTCCAGTCCTACAGCTTCTAAAGCTACGAAGATACGATTTTTTTTAAACAAATGCTACATTTTTCAGTATTTTTTGTTTTTCCCTGTTACTACTGATCCAATCGGATCGAGCCTGGGCTCATTTCATTGGTATTTTCATGCTTTATAATTGACCTGTTGACACCATTGGGATTAGTTTATTATTTTTGATTTTATAAACATGTTAAGAAAAAAAACGTAATTTTCTTGCTTCAATTGTTTATAACAAAGTAAAAAACCATAGCTGCGAGTGGAAAACATAGCAAAATATCGCTAGGAATCTTTGTTAATGTGATGGCACAGTCAGTATCCTGATAGTATTTTTTGCAGATTATCAGTTATTTTTTGCTCTATTGATTGGTCTACATAGTATTTTCGGTTCCGTAAATCAATGAGTACCAAGCTCGTTTTGTTTGTATACCAGGCAAATACCAATTTAAATGCAAATTTTTCCATTTTGCGAAGACGGTAGTTTTAGTTGTCACATTTTCCCGGCCTAATAGAAAATTCAGTGACAACACATGTCAAACTTTAAACTGCTATTTGATACATTTATAGACAGGGTGTTTAGTTACAGCAAACAAAATCACAAAGTAAAGTGATAGAGGGAGTTGCATTTATATGAAGATTGAAATATAGGACGAACTAGAATGATAGTGGTCCGTAGGCAGCCGTATATACAGGATCGTTGGAATATAGGGTGGACTGGACGTTTGGTGGTATAAAAATGTTGGAAAAAAAGTGAAATTAAAATTATATAGGGTGATTAAAAAACTGTTATATGATGTGGACATAAGCAAATCATATACAAGATGGTTGAAATATATGCTGCAGTTGAAATATAATTTATTTATACAGTGTGATTAAAAATTATTTCTTTTATAGCCCATAAGAAGTTGCATAAAGTGTGGAGAGGAATTAATGTTACACAGGGCGATAACATAACATGTTAAAAAGGAAATAATTTATGGGGTAGCCCACAAGGAGTTATATACTATGGTTGAAATATAGGACGGATTTGACTCCATAAATATAGGATAGATTCTACTCCGTCCTATAGTTTACTGAAGGCAGGTAACAAATTTATGCTTGTCCATGGGCAGTCGTATGTACACGCTGGTTGGTACATAGGTTGGAGTGGAATTATCTAGTTATACAGGGTTGTCAAAAAAAGTTGAAAAAAGGTTACATGGCGTAGTCCATAAGGCATAAATACATTTTGTTCGTAAAGATTTACCTGTCAATTTAAATGAGAAAGTATCACAGCGTAATGTTGAGGCTTTCGATGTTACCTGGTTCTGTCTATTAAGGTTATACATACATAAAATATAAAGAATGAAAACTACCTGAGTTCAAAAAAAAACTAAAAAGTTGAAAATAAAACATTTAAAAAAAATATATAACCGACTTCTACCTATAACTAAAAAGCTAAAAATAATTATAACAAAATACAACTCTAGCAAATAAATAACACATTCAATGTTGTTAGGTACCTACCCAGGAAGTAAAAAATGTAAACATTAAAAGGTGCTCATTCTGTACAAATTAATTACCTACCAATCTAGTATATTTTTGAAATCGGTGCCAAACAACAATCAAGTTTGATGAATTTGTAGATAAGTACGCAATGAAGGATCTTAGATTTGCTTGCCACCGACTTCAAAAATATACTAGATTGGTAGGTAATTAATTTGTACAGAATGAGCACCTTTTAATGTTTACATTTTTTACTTCTTAGGTAGGTACCTAACAACACTGAATGTGTTATTTATTTGCTAGAGTTGTATTTTGTTATAATTATTTTTAGCCTTTTAGTTATAGGTAGAAGTCGGTTATATTTTTTTAAAATGTTTTATGTAACAATTTAATCCAGTTTCTTTAAGTCTTGTTCCAACATGACGTAAAAGATAACCAACCGGTAATCGTATTGCGCGTAACATTATTGTAAACGGTAACTCGTCATCGCGCACGACGAGTATCTGATGTGTATCGCTAATTCGTTCTGTTGGAACGAACCTTTAAACTCCCTCCAGACCCTAGTCTGTGGCACATCTATATCTGACAAAACTTGATAAAGTGATTTTGAAAGTTTCGCATTTATCTAAAAATCATAGCAAGAAAATGTAAACTCACAAAAAATTATGAAATTTAGTTTTACCTTTGCCAATTATCTTCTTCCATTCCACTTCCCTACTTTATCTTGGGGTTTTCGAAAAGCACCAAACTCAGCCAAATGTTCATCATAGATTTAAAAAAATGTTCTGTACGGCTATTGCCTTCCCGGATATAACTCAAAATATATATTCTTAAAATAGCTCGTTTTTCTTCATTTGTGAAACTCATTGTGTTTAAAACTATGTGTAATTTTGTAAAAACACAGTTTTGCACCATAACACCAAACCTTTATTTTAAACACTCAACGCCGTTTCAACAACTCTAAGTTGTCATCTTCAAGGAGTAAACAAAATAGTTTGGTTAGGGTGCAAAACTGTGTTTTTACATTTGTGACACACCAAAGGTTCCACAGCATTTCCATGTGTAATTTTGTTTTACATGTACTGTCTTGTCTAAAAAAGCAAATTCTTAGTCGAGCCCTACTAAGTGGTATTTCTTTTTATTTAAATATTTCTGCTTTTAAGAAAGCAAATTATGGTCAAGTTGTATATCAATCAAATCAGACTGAAATGAACTATTTTTCTATGGAAAATCTAAGGTGGTGTCCGTAAAAAAAATTATGAAGGTAGCCGAAAAACGTAACGTCCAAGGGCAATCTGGGAAGGTTATCGTATGGTTGAATAAAAAAGTGGCAATAAATATGTGTTTTTGGTTTTGAGTTACTTCGTTAGACAACGTTACAAAGGAACGAAAACGTAATCTCAATTATTCTATTTTTTTAGGAATGTCTTCGGAAGTATTTGGATAATTTTAAAAACAGGCATTTCTTCAAGGACTAAATTGCACGATTTTGCGCCCATTTAAACTTCGTATTTGAATTACCCTGAATATGCTCCAAAGATCTCGAAAAAGCTTTTAATCGACTTCATCATACTCTGCTTTGTCGATACATGGAAGAGATATGACTGGACCTCAGACTATATATACCAAAACTAAGTAGCTAGTTGTTTTCTGAAGGATATTTGTGGCATATTTTTTCAATGTTTAAGCACTTTCTGAAATTTCTATATATTTCCAAACGTTTCGGAGTCTAGGTCAGACTCCGTTGTCAATTGCAAAGAAACTGAAAAAAGGCACAATTCTAAAATGAAAAATTTAAATGTTTGACAATAAATATAACCGATATTGTCAAACATTTTAATTCAGATCATACACTGCTTTATTTTTTGCCAAATCGACTGATAAGTGAAAATTATTTAGATTTTCTTCCAAATTTTCTACCAGATTTATTTTGTATCTACATGAAGAAGCTTCTCCAACATTGCAGATGAGTTATTTACAACAGTTAATATATCACCAGGAACAATAAAACACTATGGGAAAACTACAAAAGTGAATTGAAAAGCTTCTGTAGTTACTCGTGGACACCGGTATAGTATTTTTGACCCGTGTAGTTCCTCAAGGATGCGCCAGGTGAGACTTTGATTAAACCATTTTTGTCAGATATTAGCAGCGAATCTATTACTGAAAAAGAGATTCTAATTGCACAAAAAAAATAAAAGATAAGCTCATTTCTAAACCCGTTAAAATATAAAATGATTGCGGCTCTTACTTTACTAGGTACAATGCAAATTATTTTCAACTGACTCTAAAGACATCCGTATTTCCAGATATCTGGAAAATAGCCCTTTATACATGGCTCAAAAACACAAAGATGTCGTTAATCATAGACCTATATGTATACTGAACAATTTAGCGAAAGTTTTCGAGACCGTTCTTTACCGTCGTATCCACCAGTCTAAAAATATAATATAAAGCTGTATTTTAGATTTCTATTTTAGATAATAGAGGGCAGGTTGATGTAGTAGATACGAACTTCTCGAAAGCGTTGGACAAAATCAGTTATTCTACCCTTCAAGGGACGCTAACTTATTTAGATTTCTGTGATAATTATCCGGGACTTAATAAGATCTTGCTTGAATCAAGGTAAACAATATATTCTCCTCAAGGTGTCATTGTTTTTGTACGCAAATCCTAGATGTCGGTCTTTACATCTCGCGTCTGTAAACAATATGTGTTTTACAATGGCTATTGTTCAGATATTTATCTTGCAACAATTGGCGTTCCCCAAGGATCTAATTTAAGACCACTATTATTTTTATTATTTATCAAGGATTTAGCAATGTTTTAGAATGTAAAATAACTATCTAAAATCTATAAGTCGATCTTTTTCCTAGAGGATACTTACAAAACTAGATTGATATGTTTCAACACTCGCCTCTCAACTCTATTTGAACATATCGAATGTAAGATCTTAGCTTCTTGTCGTAGAAATACATATACTAAACCGTAACGGACTGAGTTGGCCAACGTAAGGGTAGAACCTCCAGGAACAGTCAGCCAGTCAGCCATAAGGGGGCTAGTCCAAGTTAGAATCAGCAGAGTCATCAGAAACACCAACAATGGCCAAGCAATTTTAAACCAGCGCCACTGTGTTCATTGCCAGGTTCAGGGTTTTAAGGTCATCGGAAATTCTACCCATTACCAACATCCAGCTAAGAACAGTCACCGGCTAGTCTATGTCAATACAGGGCGAGGCAGATGTAGTGCCACAGATAGGGGCAACAGCATCCGGCATAGGGTCCTAGTAGCGGAAATTAAGGACGATTTTATATAGGATATGGACTTAATTACCCAACATAGGTTCATGTTCGACTCGAGATATGTTGTTCTCGGATTCCTAATTGAGAAATTTGTATTGACACAGCGACTTCCATAAAAATTGTAGCCAAATCCTCAACCACAGCAGGGAGCTGTGTTGGACTGGTGGAGCCTGTACATTCCGCTCATAACGAATAAGTTGGACGGGCTATAGTTGAAACTGGACGAGACATACCAATTAGAGCAAATTTTTAATAGTCAAATGGTACTACCGGATGTACAAATATCATCCAGCACAGAATAGATACCTAGGAAGCTCAACCCATAAGAATACCACCTAGGCGACTACCATTGGGGCAACAACTGGCAGTCGGGGAAAACATCGAGTCAATGTTACAAAAATGAAGTTATTGAGGCATCCATCAGCCCATAGTCTGCTCCCGATGTTTTAGTGAAAAAGAAGGATGCAACCAACTGATTTACGTTGATTACAGAAAATTAAACGATGTTACGAAGTGAGACAGCTATCCATTTTCCTGTTTCGATGATACTCTGGCCACACAAAGAGTGGATATTGCCAGGTTGGACTTCATGAAAACGACAGAGAAAAGGCCGCGTGCTCTACTAGTTAAGGGCTGTTTCAGTTCTGGGTTCTTGGGTTATGTAATGCTCCACCTACATTTGAGAGGTGAATGGAGTATGTGTTGGGCGGGTTGAGATGCTAGTATACCTCGACGACATTCTGGTCATAGGTTAGACAATCGACGACCATCTAAAGCTTTTTGGGGCTCTGTTCGAACTGCGGCAATGCTACCGCATCTGTACATCGACAGCCACTGAAAATGAGACCTTCCGTTGGGATCAGGATTGAGAAACATCATTCAGACGAGTGAAGACGGCACTACGGTCACGTTCAATCCTAGCGTTTCCTACACAGTCTGGCAAGTTCATCTTAGACACCGATGCCAGCAACGCATGTTTGGGTGACGTCCTATCCCACGTTCAAAATGGTAAAGAGAGATTGATCGACTACTACCGGATTTTCGAAGAATTATTATGTCACCAGAAAAGAACTTCTTGCATTAGTCAGAACCGATTATACCACCCCCAAATGGGTGTGAGACATGAAAACACTGAAAGGACAACTGGCGAGGTGTATGGAGAAATTACAGCAATATGATTTTCAGGTTGAACACCGTGCCCACCGTTTACATAATAATGCCGAAGCCTTGGCAAGAAGACTCTGTAGAGCAGAATGCGGACATTTTCTGAAAACAGAACAGCAAGAGGGTATATCCATCTGACAGGTTCGCTTGCAGATGAACGAAGATTGGGCAACAGAACAATGTATCCAGGATCAAATGACTAACACAGACATTGAATCAGTCCTTTCACTTAAGAAGAGAGGAGCACCCAGATCACGATGGGACGAGGTAACTAAATACTCGGCATCCTGAAGTCATTAGGGGTCCAATGGAACTCTTTAAGACGAGAACGGAATGGTAAAGAGAATTTGGGAAAGCAATGACGAACAGTGAAACCAAGTCTCAACTGGTAGTCCCAATAAAAAAGATACGCACCGTCCTGACCAAAGTACATAATGGGATTCCCAGGGAACATATGGACATGAATAAAACCTTGGATAATATTTTCCAACGGTATTACTGGGTAAATTACTTCGAAGACGTCGGAGCTTGATGCCGGAAATGTGTGTGCCAGTAAGGGCCCGAAGACCCGGACTAAGCAATACAATGTATTGATGTCGCCTGTCCATTTCCCGAGTCTGAGAGGGGGCATACATACATTTTGGTCGCAATGGGTTACTTCAGCAAATGACCTGAGGCATATGCTATACCCAATCAAGGGTCAACCACGGTGGTGACGGTGCTGGTAGAACAGTTATTCAGCAGGTTTGGTGTCCCATAGGAGTAACATTCAAACCAAGGGCGTAACTTGGAATTCAATGAAAGAAAGAAAGTCTCTACGATGTTGGGAATCAACCACACCTTTGCATCCACCGTTAGACGGAATGATGGAAAGACTCAAGAGGACCTTAATAACCAGCGTGATTGGGTCTAACCATATTCTCCTATTCCTGTTCACCTATCGCCATACATAACAGCACAGAACTAACTCCAGCGAAGGTACTATTTAGAAAAGAGCTGAGATTACCTTGTGATTTGGCCGTTAGCTCACCAGGAGAACCGCCCCAAGAAGTCAACGATCATGCCGACCAAGTCCGACAGAACATGCTGGCAATACACCAGCTAGCTCGAACACAGAAGTTGGCAACCAGCGATCGGATGAAGACAAGATTTGACTTCAAGGCAAATTCAGTCGGATTCCAAGGGAGGGACAACATCTGGCTAAACAATCCCCAGAGAAACAAAGGCAAATCTCCAGAGCTCATACCAGACTGGGATGGTCCATACGAGGCGGTCAAGAGGATCAATAAGAAATAGGTTATTCATTTGGATCGACTCTCAACCTACCATGGAGAGAATGATTCCGATCGGGATTTGGTGTTGTCGCATCGTTCAGTTTGTTTTTTTTTAACCGTATACCACCACCCGCACCGCGCATATCGCGTTTACGTGGGACACACCCTAGTCATTATGTTTTGTAAATAAAAGATTTATGATGGTACAAATAAAACCGTTTAAAGTGAATATTAACCCTAGAAGCCTAATCTACGCCTACACGCAACCGAATATTGTTTGTCTCTTTCTAACTAGCGCGTCGTGCTCTTTCCAGTGGCCGACCGAAGCTAGGGGAGGGTGCACGTATCTTTAATGAAATTGAATCCACAGAATTTATTGCAATATGATTAAAAATTGCCAAATTGCTTCAGTCACTTTCCCATACAATTTTTCAAATATTTTCTTTTATACAAACATTTCCTTGATAATTACAACCACAATAAAAAATAATTACCCAAATTGATGTTTTTTTTGGTTTATTATACTAATATTAGCCTTTTTAGGCACATAGTAAAAATGCCTAACTTAACCAAAGAAAATTATGCTGTGATAATTGGGTCATTGAAGGATACGACGTATTACAACTTCCATTTGGATTCTCAAGTCAAAGCACTTTTTGCAGTAGCAGATGTAGCCTTGTATTCATCACCGCCCGCTGGGGTTGTTTTTATTGTAAATATGAAAGGGGTATGTATTACCGTTCTTTATGTTGTTACATACTACAGAACCCCTTACATAAATTTAATAATATTAGGATAACTATCACTTATTGTGTTTTAGACACGGTTTTTTTAATGTTTAATGACCATTAACTTGAATTATTGTTAATTTCCGTTTTTCAGTATCAGAATAAAAAAAAGTTCTTTAGTACAGACGGTGTTTCAAAAGTAAAGTAAAATGTTAAAGGGCCCGATTCTTGGGTCAATTTTATTACAAAATAAATTTGAAAATATGTGCTAAACGTCTTAACTTTTTAAGATAGGTACAGTGTAGTTTTTTAAGTTTCCAAAAATCTTGTTTTATATTGACTATTGTGGATATGTTTATGAAATTTGGTACATGGTTTCATCAAACTGCATTTTCTGATTTACAAACAATTTTTTCTATTAAATATTTTTAGAAACAAAAAATGTTCGTGACTTTTTTGTCTTAAAACATTTTTTTAATTTCAATTAATATCTGAGCAAATTTGATATTTTCATTTTCTTTCGGCAGACTTTAGCTTAAAAAAATAAAAATTGTATTGTTTCAGGGTCAAATCGCAAAAAATCTTAAATCATAATTGCTTCAGATCACAATACGGACTAACAATTTTTGAACACATAAATCCAATAATAAAAATCACTGAGAACCATGCCTATCAAGTGAACAACTTTATTATCAATGTTGATATTTTTAATAATAATTAATAAATTTAAGCCCTACATATGAATTATTGGAAGTGGAAAGTTTTTTATTTTTCCTGTCGTAAAATCAGTTAAATATTCCCGAATTAATTAACAATTGATATAAATGAGCTCAGGACAACAGTCACCGCAACAGAGTTTTGACGATGTAACCCTGAAATAAAACTATTATTTTTTTTGAGCGAAAACAATGCCTGGGATGAAATGAAATCAAGAGATCAAATTTTCTGTGAATGAATTGAGATTCAAAAAAATATATATTTTAAGACAATGCAGTAGCGAACAATTTTTTTAATTAAAAATTGTCAGTGCACAACCCGTTCGAAATCGACTGATAAAAATAAATCAATTCCCAGAAAAATACATCTTGATACATTATAGATGCATAGATATAATAGTGTTATAGTTATCTATATATAAATAGGCAAAGACAAAACGATTAGGTACCATTTTCTCCTTTGCCTCTCCACCGATTTTCTTCATTTTTGTTTTGTTTAGTAGCTACTGACGACCTTAAGTGCAGAATGCTAATATTAATTTATTATATTGGTTCATTCATTAAATAAAATATAATAAAAATTCATTATTTAAGTCCATACTGTCAATGCCAAACAACTGACAGTGCCGCCTATTTGATCTGAGTACCGCCGCCGCCAGACGATCAAAACTCAAAACATTAAGTAATTATATATGAAGGGAGCGATCGTTAGATATATTCTTAGAGCATGTACGTCTGGAAGTGGCATGCAAGCGTTGTTATTGTTTAGTGGTAAAATAGTCAATGTAGTAGATCAGTATTGATTTTTCGGACGCGTTGCAGTAACTTTCATATTGAATATTCTGTTTTTATGTGAATTTAATTATTTGATTAATATATTATTATCACAACCTTCCCGAAGGTGTTGTGTAAAAAATGTCAGACATCAGGCAAGAGAATGTATTAAATGTTTAAGCTTTCCTAGGGTTGTTGGTCCTCTCTTTTCTTTAATATTCCCGAACTTGATTGAAACCGCAAATGACGAAAACTTTTAGGTTGCAAAGAACAATCTTCCAAGTATTATGTCGAATATTTTGCCAGCAGTGTTTCCAGCCAAAAATTCGAGGGATCATTCATGTGTCAAAAATATTTTGAATACCGATACCTATTTGATTACATTTTTATTTTATTTTTATTTCAATAGATTTGTCAATATGAGTGAACAATTTTGGTCATTACATCTACTTCTCCGATTTCTCCACAACGCTGTTTCTTATAAAAATATACTTTTTACAATTTCATGAAATAGGGTCAAATTTCATCACTGGGTGACCACTAGTTAATAAAAAAATGTTTAGAACATATGTTAATGAGATTAAGAAGATTGTTTCATCAAATTAACTCAATAATCGATCCTTAACTAATTTAATTTACTTTTGAAACACCCTGCATACTGTTTTATATTAAATATTAGTTTAAGTGTAATATTTCAAGGTAGATTTTATTTCAGGTTGGGATTATGCATCTTACCAGACTTAAAGTCGGCACAATAAAAAAATTTCTTAGTTATGTACAAGAAGCCTTGCCAACGCAACTCAAAGCCGTCCACGTCTTAAACGCGACATATATATTTGAGAAAATACTCGCCATCCTTAGACCTTTCATGAAAAAGGAACTTTTTGACATGGTAAGCACAAATACAAGTCTTTAACCAAATCAGTCTATTGTCTTTGCGTTCTTAGTAAGTAAGTTTTTGTGGGAAATTCACACTCCTTAAATTCTAAATAATAATAGTAATTATCAGATAACAAATTATAGAAGCATTTAAAGTATCACGGCCGTTGTTCTTTGATAGATTGCTTTTAATGACTGTCTTAAAATTATCTAGTGGACATTCTACCGAACGTTTCGTATAGAGTTGAGGTAGACATCTTCAACCGCGATGACGTAGAGAACAAATAAACTAATTACAGCAATAGTGATAGATAAAAACGGGAATCGTACTGCCTAGGTATTTTAAAGTTGCAATCTCGACAATCCTGTTGTCAGTTCATCTGTTCTCCAACGCAGGACCATAGCCAGTGGGTGACCAGGTAGTGAGTTCGATCCTCCACTAGTAATTTGGGATTTCGGGTTTAAAAATTAAAATTTATTAAATTAACAATTAAAAGTACAACATTAGAGAATTCTCACTTATATACGAGCTAAAAACAACTGAAAAATCCACGTTATATTGGGGTTGTCTTAAGAAATCCTTTTACAACATAATAGCTAATTTTAACATGAAGATTTCGAAGTGAAAAACACCTTTGTTGAAACTATAATATTGACTCCGTTAAGTCAATAACACGTTCGTAGTTTAAACCCCAATGTACAGTTCTTGCACGAATAGACTTTACCAAGGAGTACAAAAGCATTGAACCACTGGGTTTTCTCGGCGTTTTAGTAACAAATAATGACCAAACAGGTTGACACAAATTTTTTGGTATACTTATGAGCAACGTCTCACTCAAATGAAGTAAGAACCTTCAATAAAGCCTACAACAGCCACTCTACAGTATCGCCAACAGTATCGGAACATCATCCCATACCATAAAGAACAAATTCATGTTTTGCAGCTAATACCGATACCAACCAACGGGGCGTAACATAGACATATATTCCACTACCATGCGTTCAAGGAGACTGATTTATAAATAAATTTAAAAACATTTAAAACAGATTGCTGTACAATGATATATATATATAATTTAAGCGATATAAACGAATTTATATTCTCACTCACTCTCGTGGGTCAACACATTAATTTATATAGAGTTAAGACGTTCTGGAATTTCCGTATGTTTTGTGATATAAGGTAGAACTTTCTCGAAAAATTTGAACCATCTCAAATGTTACAGTTACCCTCACAAACATTAATATAATTTGGTTACAAAGCATTAAGAGCAATTATAATATTTTATTCACTGTCCTCATCCCCCTGTAGTTTTGATGTGCCCAATCAGATATGTCTCCACCTCGAAACTATATCAAGCGATTCAGGTAAACAACGTTTATCTTTGTTTGTGGCTGTGTTGTATGGGATAGACAAAGTTCTCTTAATAATTTCGTATTGCCCATAAGGGTGACAGCTTCGGTAAGTTGCCCTTTATTTATCCTGTGAGGGTTGTATGTGTAAGTAGACTTTATCCAGTGTATTTGTTAAGTCATACCAGATTTTCATCATGCCCCTTGTAGTTTGCATATTCATCCTTACCACTTCACGGTTTGCCATAAATCATCGACACAATCATTAGTTTCCCTAGTTAGTTCTTCCGAAGTGTTAAAACTATATTCAAATAGAATCCTCTGTTCTTTCCTGATCAAGATATGTCAACCACTTTGAATACATGCTTTTTAAGAGTTCTGTTGAACCTTTTTACCAAGCCATCTGACTGTGAGTCAACGGAGTTCTCTAATAATAATGAGATCCATAAGTAGAATCAAGTCCTCTTCAGTGTTTGCTACTACTGCCCGACTGTTCATAGCTTAATATTGTCGGCTATTGGATGGATTTCCGCTGACCTCGCAATTGTGGACATGAAACTAATACAGAAACACCAGTGTTAAATGTGGTGGTGAGCTCATTCTCGTTGAAATTGACCCTGATGAAATTGTCTACAAGGCTTCGACTCGTAAATTCTCTAGACCTTCTTCATCTCAGGTAGGAAAATAGTAAACATTACATTCGTCTGAGTGATTCATTCAGCTTCAATTTCTAATCGCAGGAAAGGGCTTCGGGGTACTCTTAGACACCACTGAGTTGCCAACTTTCAGGTAACATACATACAAAAAAATACGCGACGAATTGATAGCCTCCTCCTTTTTGGAAGTCGGTTAATAAATTAGTCTAATACAGCTGCATCTTTACATATTGGAAACATATCGTTCACTACTTAAACCCATCAGCAAAATTCTTCCCATTTTTTAGTCAAATAACATCCATTAAAAAATTTAAACCTTTTCAGATTAGAAAAGTTTTGTTTTAAACATTGAATATCGTACTATATGAGTTGGAATACGTCTATTTTTAACCGTTCCTTATTTTACAGATCATAGCCCACCCTGTGGACACCGACATGGATGAATTTTTTTGAAAAATACGTTCCTGCTAATTGCATTCCAGTTGATTTCGGTGGAGATCAGCCAAAATTAGATCAGATATGTGAAGATATTTTCGAGAAAAATAGACAATTAAAGTCGTTTTTGGAAATTGAAGAAAAACAAGTACAACTATATAAAAACATAAAATAGTGAATATTTTATTACAGTTTTTGTTAAATTTAATAAAGTTTACGTAGACTGTTATTTTTTCCGAAATTGATAATAGCAAAAATTAGTAAAGCTGTTCATAATTTGTGTTTGTTGCTTTGTATAACTAGCTCACTTGTGCGAAACGACAGCTCTTCGTTCGGAACATCTGGGCGTTGGTTAGATTATTAAACAACAAAATTAGATTTATTTCAGGGTTTCAGACAGTTTTAAAAACATGTAATGTGAAATATACTATATATATATATATATATATATATATATATATATTTGTTTTTAAGTTGTCGCCGCGGGCACTAAATGTGTTAGGTGGTTTCCGGGAATTCATCCGAATTCATCTACTGTAGAATACTGCAGTATTCGAGTAAAAAGAAGCGAAAGCGGAAAGCTACGAGAAGTATGCGAACCGACCTGAAGAGGGCAGATGTGACTCAGCCGAAACGTCATTTTACCACCGATCCCGGCAGGGATCAGTTATTAGCTACGCGGTTGAATTCCCGGAAGCCACCGAACATACACGAAATAGTTGGTTTCTCAAGTGGTGAAAATCTAAAGACTATATAGTTTATATTATCAGTAACAGGATATTCATGTTTTCGTTTCGTTAACGATTCTTAAGTTTATTATATCTTACTAAAAGGTTGCCAGCTTGGAATCATAAGTGATTCACAATCGCTTGACGTGGTACCGGTTACGCAATGGCAGGCAGAAAAACGAAGTATTCATCAGCTGTTGCGCACGATGTTTTATGAATTTTGGCAAGACTCATATCGAGAGGAACGGAGTTCAGTTCTGTCCGAACTTCGAAGGAGGTACGACGGTAGACGGCTGCAACGTAACCGGGAACTCGTCGCGGTTCCGAGTAGACTACTTTGTTTACCAATTTAGATTAATAATATCATATCGCTACTCCGATCGAACTTATTTTAGGTGGCACCCGAGCTAAATTGATCATAAACATTATCTATTGTTTGTATGGTTTGAAACTCCAGTGGTAAATCATTATGGTGCCTTCGGTCAATTTAGTGTGATTATTATTTGCCAAAATAAATGCCCAGCCCACATTTATTCCTTTTGATAACCCGACATCAGAAGTGGGATCAGTGCCCGGTATGTCCACGCGATAACTAGTGAAGTACTGCTGCGGAAGCAGTGGAGCTGCGTTGCCGCGTTTTAGTTGTGAAACTGCTGGTTCTGACGCGGCTATGCGATGTTTAACTACTGGTCCTGTGGTGGAGGAAAGTCCATTATAGGGTGGCATGTTATTTTCTGAGGTAACTCGTGCTCTCGAGGGTTTGTCTCCACAGTGGCTGGTTCCAGTTATGTCTGGAGGAGTTGTAACTTGGTCACGGGTAAACGAACTTCATATTTCGATTAGCATAGCAAGATAATCGTATGGAATGCACATAACTTGCCAGTGATACTGTGACTGAAGATCAGTGTTAAGTCTTGGCAGCAGTTTGATTTGGTACACTAAAACACATTGGTGAGTCCTTTCCATTTTGTTTCGATTCTGGGGCCGAGTGCTCCTTAATCAAAGAATCGCTAGCTTTAAAATTTTCAAGATAAACTATTAATACAGTTCTAACAATGTAAGTAAGTTTCAAACTGTTAATACCGACAGTTTTATATTGGAGATGGCCTTTTACTTTGTTTCTGATATTTATTGACAATATGACAGAATGAGTGGTAGTGAAATTTTACCCCAGAGTTCACATAAAATAGTTTCGATATTTATGAGACGCAAATAATTGACTTTTGTAACAAAATCGCTGACGCCTCGATAAGTTTCAATGAAGTAAAGAAGAAATAGATCTAAATGAACACACTAAACTATTAATTGCTGAGATCAAACTAAATGAAAGTAAAAAATATAAGGAAAAATTACGTAATGAAATGGAACAGTTTTTATCGAAAACTCAGACAGAAAACTTAACATCGTTGAAAAATAGCGACAAGGATATAACAGCAGTTGTTACAGAAAACATACTATTGAGGCTAATCAATGACGAACTTAAAGAAAAAAATCAATTACTTAAAAAAAATAATGAAAAATAATGGACCGACATATGCACAAATAACCTCAAAAGAGCTAAAAAAGCAAATTAAAACACCTGATATAAAGATAATTAAAAATTCAAAATCAATAAGTGATGACGAAGCTGTTAAAAATATCAATAAAGTACTACAAAAAGATATAGTTGTACCATTTAAGAAAGTTATTAATACCAAAAACAATGTGTCTATAGTAAAATGTTTACATACTGATGATGTACCTAGAACATGTGAAATCCTCAAAAATAAGCTGGGAGATAATTATGAGGTTAAAGTACAACAACCAACTAAGCCACAGATCAAAATATTAGGAATATCTAGAGATCTCGATAAAAAGGATATAGAAGATGACTTAAATAATAGAAACTTCTATAAATATAATACCAAATGTACCGTGTTACATACGTTTAATGGTGCAAATTATACTCAAGGAGCAATAGTTGAACTTACAGCTGATCTCTATACTCATGTTGTGAATAATAAATATAACATATACGATATGTCTACAGTGTGCTAGATATAATCACAGCAGGAAAAAATGTAATAACAAGCCAAAATGTATTCTATGTGCTGGTGACCACAGCTCAGATGAGTGCCATCAGATAATTAAAGCATGCGCGAATTGTATATATGCAAACCAAAAATACAGTAAAAATTATAATGTGAAACAGCTAGTGACGTCCAAGAATTGAAATACTTAAAAAGAAAGTTTCTGTATATATTGCCAATACTGACTACCCTGTCCAACCAGTATTACCAAAATATATTGGTCCTCACATGTCAACCAAGATGAAGGCAAAGTGTATAGGTGAAGACGATGGAAGAAACCAAGTAAAACCGGTAACTCACAGAAAACCTCCTAGTTTACCAAGACCATCAAATATACAAACAAGAAGTAATAGAGAAGCCAATCAACGTAAATAGTTTATACCTTTTATTATTTTATTAAATTCATGGAGCAAAATATAGACCTAATAGAAAAAAAATTAGCAAAATTTGTACAAAAAGAAAAAGAAATTAACAATCTCGATACTCTCAATAAATATATTACATCACACAATGAATTTATTGCTTATGTAAATATTGGAAGCTTAAATGTTAATTATAATAAATTACAAGTATTTATTGAGAGTTTAGAGACTAAGCCATTAATTGTTATTTGTGCTGAAACTCACATACTTGATCATTACATGCACTTTGCTTTATCTGGATACAAAATATATTATAATAAGAGTAAGATCAATAGGAATGATGGAGTTGTGATGAATATAAGGGATGAAGTTAATGAAACTACAGAGATTATAAATATTGGCCAGCTTTGTATTCTTAATTCTATTATACAAATTGATAATACAAATAAATTGATTATTTCATCATTATATGGATCACACGAACTCTCTTAAACTGAGTTCATTACAAATTTAAAAAGTTTTCTTCAAAATATGAAAAAATATAAAAATCACCTTATAATTGGTGACTTTAATATAGATGTAATGAAACTGGACAATATTAGCCAAGAACATCTAAACAGTTTACTTGAAAAAGGTTTTTATCCAGGCTTCCAAACCATCACTAGACCATCAATAGATGATTGTAATAAAGGATCATGTATTGACAATATTTTTATCAAAACTAATTCGCTTGCAACTACAACTTTCAAACATACAATGTCTTTTACTGACCATTTTCCACTGTTGATTTCATTTGATAAAATTGTTAAGACCTCACCTAATAAACCTTTTAATCGCATAAACTATACCAAACTTGGAAAACTCGCAGAAAATGTGGTCATCAATAATGTCAATGGATGATACCAATACTGCTACTAATGAACTTATATACATGATAAAGAATTGTATTGAATTAACTACATATAATTTATGAAAAACTTGATAAAAGTGAACCTATTGCTATTACATTCCTTGACCTAGCCAAAGCTTTTGATACTGTTAACCATTCAATATTATTAGATAAATTATACAGATATGGAATTAGAGGAAGTGCGTTCAAACTAATTTCAAGCTACTTGACAAGTAGATATCAGCGAGTAAAAATAAATGACACTGTAAGTGGTTTCAGTGAAATTAAAACAGGTGTTCCACAAGGTACCATCTTGGGTCCCCTACTATTTATTGTATATATAAATGACTTACTAGTTGATATACCAGAGGGAATTATATTATTTTTTGCTGATGATACGGCTGTGATATCAACAGGAAAACATGGAATACAGTCGAAACGCAAATGAATTACTACCTTAATTTGATAAATAAATGGCTTGCCTTAAAAAAATTGTCTCTAAATGTTGATAAAACGGTTTTCATGACATTCGGAAACTACTGCAATAGTGTTCCCTGCGATATAAATATTTAGATAAATACCAAAAAAATAAGAAGGGTAGAAAGTTGTAAATACTTAGGAATTTGTTTTGACTATAGAATGAGATGGGATACGCATGTTATAGTCTTTATATTTGGGGAAATGGCCAAAATTATGTTGAGAGACTCGCTGATAATGATAATATTACAACGTTTACAAAATAAACTCCTGAAAACTATATATAAAAAACAAAATTTTATCGAAAAAAAAACACTAAATCTGAAACAAATCTTTGCTTTTGGGTCTCTTAAATACTCTTATGACACGTTTAAAAATAAATTTATAAAATCCAACAGTTCTACAAGAAACAGAAGTATTATGATTCCAAAAAGAAATAAAAGTATAAGCAGTAAAAATAGTTATGTTAAAGCTATTAATGTTTTCAACAGCCTACCAAATGATTTGAAAAGTCTAAAAAACCTTAACACTGTCAAAAAGAAAATAAAACCATGGATCTTGGGTAATATTTAAAATTTCAAATAGCAGGATAGTAAATTATATAGGGAGAAATCGATATAAGTTCTAATTCTTTAAAGTATATATTAGTATCACATAATTATTTCAACAACACTAAATTTGTAGTATATTAGTAATAAGATTTTATAGGAAATTATCATTAAGGTTAGTGTTAAGATTATCAGACCTGCGAACAGGTAACTGAGTTTACGTCTGCAGAGTTTATTATATTATACCTAATGTATAAGTATTGTAAACATTCTGATAAATAAATAAATAAATACGTAAAGTACATACTGACGGTATCAGAGTAAATTAACTGCCACTATAAAAAGTTTACATTTTATTACCTGTTTTTCAAATACTTTAGAAAAGAGCAAGGTCAGTTTTCATAATAACTATTTCTGCAATCTTAACTGTTATTACTTTGTTAGTGAAATTGCGATTTCTTTGGATTTCTTTATCTAATGTAAAGATGGAAAAATTGCGAAATGCAGTTTGTGTTAGGCTTCTGTCTAAAAATGGATTAATATTATAGCAACAACTATAAAGTTTAGAAAGCAAGTAACAATAGTTGCAATGCAAAGGTAGTTGAAGTTAAATTTCTAAAATCTGGAAATGATTCTCAGATCTTGATATTTGAAATAACTCTTTAAATGAAAAAGTGATATATTTAGCAAAGTCAAGCTGTTTGAAGGTTTATAGTTTCAACCTAGTATAAAATTAAAATGTTCCTAGAAATTCCGCAAAAGGTATGAGAAAACTACAAACAAGTTAACCCAAATGAAAACAAATCTAGACATCTGTGACACAACCACTATTCTTCTAAAATCTAACAAGATAATCGTAATCCGTAAATTGAAATGTTAATAATTTAGGGTAATACGAAAGCTAAACAACAATACTTGTGTGTAAGCACTGTATGAAAATCAATTAGTTAATACACCGAAATTATACAATATTGTTACGAGAATTCATCCGACAGCTGGTGCAATCGGCCATCAACCAATTCGTGGAAGGGACGTTATTCCGACACTTCTGGGAATGCGAAATATTTTGTCTCTCAACAGGCCGACCGCTGCCGTTACTGGGAATTCCCTTAAAGCTTCGAGAACATGAAAGAGTTTCCCGATGGTTCGTGGACATACCAGACAATTCAAAAAAAAAATATATTGATGGAAACAGCTGGCGATAGGAGGCATTCAGTTTTCGACGGTCGTATTGTATGGTTAAGATAAAATGTAAATAGTTTATGTGAACATAAATTGTGTTAAAGTAGTGGAAATAAATTAGAGTGAGTTGGACTGTGTTTTTAAATAAATCCAAGAACTGAACAGAACCCGAGTGTGAAAATAAAAACATTAAAGTGGTGTCAGGTGTGAGGTGAAACTTTGAAGTGATAAATAAATAGACTGCGTGAGGTTGGACCAATTGAAAGTGACGGACTTAAAAAAAAGAACTTGAAGAAAGGGATTTAGAAATTAGTGGGAAGAAAGGTGAATTAATACAACGGCTACGAGATGCCCCAATAAATCAAGGTACTGATCTCGATACTTATTTGTTTGAACTTTCTGCTAATTAATTAAAACAAATGGAACATGTAAGAGAAACCTTACAAGAAAAGTCTTTAGAGAACTAATTGCTACAAAATTCTAAGACTTTAGAGGATAAGCTACAAACATTACAAGATAATTCTAAGATCATGAAAGATACGTTAGAAGACAATCTACTAGAAAATTCTAAAAACTTGAAAAAAGCATTGCACGAAAATACTAAATCTCTAGAAGACAAATTAGCAGAAAAATCTAAAACTATGGAAGACAAATTACTAGAAAATTCTAAATCCTTAGAAGAAAATTTGAAAAGCATGATACAGAAAAACTCAGAAATGCTGGAAGAGAAAATATTCGAGAATGAAACGCGGATAGAAGAGCTAAAGCAAACAATGTTCGAAGAGTCAGACAAACATGAAACGCTAAGACAGATAATGGAGGGCGAGATTAACAAAATAAAAGAAAGAGTAGTCACAATACAAAGGGGAGAATAACAATCAAAAACCGAAGGCAGAAACAGTCCAGAAGTAGTGGATTCGAAAATTGGCCTCGAGGGGACAAAACACAAAATGAAACCCCCCCCCCCCCCCAATTTGATGGAAAATCGTCATGGGCTAATTACAGGCGCCAATTCGAGGCTGCAGCGAAGTTAAACGGATGGTCGGCAGAGGAGAAGGCAATAGCACTAACCCTCGCCTTAAGTGGGCATGCTACAGATATTTTGCAAACCTTGAATGCCTCTGAGCAAGAAGACTACGAACAACTGGTCAAACATTTAGAACTGCGGTATGGACAAACCCATTTGGAGCACGTTTATCACTCCCAACTGAAAAATCGCCACCAAAAATCGAACGAATCCCTTCAAGAGTTTGAAGCTGATATTGCCTGTCTGGTTCGCCTTGCCTATCCAGCCACACCGGAAAATGTGATAGAAAGGTTAGCAGTACAAGCGTTTTTTGAAGGACTGCGGGACAATGAAGCCAGACAAGCATTGACACTAGCTCGACCGACTCAATGAGTGGATGCACTTGCACGAGCGCTAGAATTCGAGGCTGCGAAAAATACCTGCAGAAGTCAAGCCAGAGTCCGAAACATTGACGGAGAATCTGAAGATGGCGGAAACGATGAAGCCTCTGTAAGAAAGATAATAGAAGAACTCCTTAACGAAAAAAGACTAGTTAGATGTCGGAAGTGTCATATGGTAGGACATGTCCAGAGTCGTTGCTAGGAAAGCAACGGAGTACAGACTTCCTCGTCGGGGAAACTAAAGAAGGTCAATATAAAGGGATCATCGTCGACATGTAACCTACAAGTCCCAACTACCAACGCATATGTCGCTTCGCTACGGAATCACGTTAACAGTGTGTGTGTAGATGACCTTCTTAATAGGAAGCAATGCTGCTGGATACTGACGACGAAAACAGTAATAAGGCCCAACATTGTTTTAGAGACAATGATAAAGCCAACAAAATGGCAACTGCGTACAGCGACAGGAGAAGCAGCGAAAGTCCATGGTGAAATAGAGGTTGAAATGACCTTGGGAAACACAACCTTCCTACATCGGGCATTAGTTGCAGACATCGAAGACGAAGTAATCATTGGAATGGATGTCATGAGCTCCAAGGGATTCCAGTTAAACTGCAAAGATGGAATTCTGAGAGTGAATGACGAAGAAGTGGTGCTTCATGGAAAAGATGACATAACGCTTCGAGTCATCTTAGCAGAGGATGTCAATGTTCCGGAAAGAGCTGAAATCATTATAGATGCTTGCTCAAGCTGGAACAGTAATGATGTTTGATCCCGAACTTAACGACGGAAATGTAGGCAGAGGAGTCGCACTGGGGAAGACTCTGTTTCGTGCCAGGGAGATTGTTCCAGTAAGAGTAATGAACCTGAATCATTACTTGGTTGTGCTAAGGAAAGGAACAACTTTGGGCCATTGTTCAACAGTTTTCTCTGTAGTCAGCACACAGCATTCAGAAATGCCACCAGGTAAACTGTCTGAGGAACTGGAAAGACTCATCACTGATTCATCTAAGAATTTGAAACCAAACCAGAAAGTAAAACTGAGGGACATCGTTAAGAACTACCAGAATATCTTCGATGTCGGGAATGACAAAAGAGGACGAACCGATCTGGTGAAACATAAAATTAATACTGGGGACACTCAACCTATTCGACAGTCGGCGAGAAGACTACCCCTAGCTAAAAAAGAAGAAGCCGACAGGATAATCCGTGAGATGGAGGAAGAAGGTGTTATTGAACCATCCAATAGCCCTTGGGCTTCTCCAGTTGTCTTGGTTAAAAAGAAAGATGGTTCGACCCGATTTTGCGTGGACTATCGGCAATTAAACCACACTACAAAGAATGACAGCTATCTCCTTCCAAGAATAGACGATGTTTTCCACCCTGGACTTGAAGAGCGGTTATCGGCAGGTGGAACTTGCTAAAGAAGACCGAGAAAAGACTGCTTTTACCATCGGCTCAGGACTTTACCAATTCACGGTGATGCCGTTTGGGTTGTGTAATGCTCCAGCGACGTTTGAAAGATTGATGGAAACAGTGTTAAACGGGCTTTCATGGAAAACATGCTTGGTGTATCTTGACGACATTATCGTAGTTGGAAGATCATTTGAAGACCACGTGAAGAACCTGGAGGAGGTGTTTCAGTGACTTCGAAGTTCCGGACTAAAGTTAGGCCCGAAGAAGTGTCAGCTGTTCCAAGAAGAGGTGCAATATCTTGGACATGTGGTTTCCGCAGAAGGAGTAGCTGTTGATAAACAGAATATTAAAGCTGTCCAGGAATGACCGATACCTAAAGATATCCACCAGTTAAGAAGTTTCCTGGGGTTATGCACGTACTATCGTCGGTACGTAGCCGGATTTGCCAACATCGCCAAGCCACTTAATAGACTTACAGAGGGGAAGGTGCAGTACCAGTGGAACGAGGAATGTCAGCGATCATTCGAGACACTGAAAAGAGCATTGACGAGTGCCTTCGTCTTAAGTTATCCTTTGCCTGATGGGAACTTCGTTTTGGATACCGACGCAAGCAATGTCGGAATTGGTGCGGTACTTTCGCAGATCCAAGACGGTCAGGAGAAAGTCATCGGTTATTTTAGCAAGACCTTGAGCAAGCCTGAACGGAATTACTGCGTTACTCGCAGGGAACTCTTGGCTGTTGTAAAGGGGGTAGAACATTTCTATAAGTACCTCTATGGTAAAAGATTCCTCCTGAGGACTGATCATACAGCACTGAAGTGGCTCTTGCAGTTTAAAAACCCCGAAGGACAGGCCAGGTGGATTGAGCGGTTGCAAGAATTCGACTTCGAGACTGAACATCGCGCAGGAACAAGCCATAAGAATGCTGATGCCTTATCGAGGAGACCATGCCCTGATGTTTGTAAACATTGTTATTCATAGTATTGAACAAAAAAACACACTTGAAGAAAAATACTTTTAAAGCCTGACTATAGTGTAATGTTTTTATTTTCACACTTGGGTTCTGTTCAGTTCTTGGATTTATTTAAAAACACAGTCCAACTCACTCTAATTTATTTCCACTACTTTAACACAATTTATGTTCGCAGATACTATTTACATTTTACCTTAACTATACAATACGACCGTCGAAAACTGAATGCCTCTTATTGCCAGCTGTTCATATTTATATATTTCTCTTCGAATTGTCTGGTAAGTCCACGAACCATAGGGAAACTCTTTCATGTTCTGGAAGCTTTAAGGGAATTCCCAGTAACGGCAGCGGTCGGCCTGTTGAGAGACAAAACATTTCGCATTCCCAGAAGTGTTGGTATAACGTCCCCTCTACGAATTGGTGGATGGCCGATTGCACCAGCTGTCGGATGAATTCTCGTAACATTGCCCCCTCCTTAAGACCATTTCGTCCCGGAATGTCCTAGAATCCTTCCTGGTGTGACGATATTTGCAGGACTCTCCATTTCGACATCAGGAAGTTTGGTGGAAGTAACAGTCAACGGTCTTCGAATCTGGGCTGCGAGTACTGAGACAGCATACCAGGATGTCGACGCCACTGAATCGAAAGATTGTTTCCATCATACTTCTCACCACCCTCCAATTGAGTCCATCCTACCCGCAGGCTATCTTTGAGACCGCCAATTTCCTCAGATTCTTCTCCATCATCACATTCCTCAATTCCACCAGAGTCTTCCAAAGATCGCTGTATGTTGGCTTGTCCTGTGAGAATGTTTTCCTTATCAAATAAAAGATGTCTCTGGTACCCATTGGTTGTTTATCTTCGAGATGAAGGACCTTCCCTAGCGCTGGATCTTGCTCCCGTAGCTTCTGGAACTGGCCGTACTTTTTGGGCAAACACCTTGGCTATTCCTCTGGACATCCGCAGATCTCGAGCCACACAATGAGCCAGGGCATATTCTATGGGCACCTCAAACAGGTCACGTCGTTCTGCACTTTCTGCCCATTAGAGTACATTGCCATAAACTGTTCGAAGATCATCTCCTCATCGGGTGGTTGGATGCTGCGGACTTGGGCCTGGTCAACTTCGCCGTCATGACTTCCGGCATAAGGGGCTAACCTGTTGAAATGTACCATCTTTGGTTTTCCCCAA
Organism: Octodonta nipae; assembly: GCA_034190945.1. Taxonomy (NCBI): domain Eukaryota; kingdom Metazoa; phylum Arthropoda; class Insecta; order Coleoptera; family Chrysomelidae; genus Octodonta; species Octodonta nipae. The sequence goes on from CM067221.1 coordinate 92,895,764, forward strand.
GATAGCTTCTTTATTCTGTATACAACATCGTTGATTTTCTTCACAATTTGGTAAGGCCCCTCCCAAGATCTCTGTAGCTTGGGCGAATCTCCACGACGATGTTGCGGGTTATACAACCAAACAAGATCATCAACTTGGAATTCTCCGCCCTCGGCTTTGATGTCGTAGGTTTCCTTCATTCGGGCACTGGCATTCTCGATGTTTAACCGGACTCGTTCATGGATGTCGTTCATCTTTTGACGTAGCTGGCTGACATAATCTTCACCTCGGTCTCTTCTCCTGGGGGACATCCAAACTTCAAATCGCATGGTAGTCTTAATTCTCGTCCCATGATAATACTGGCCGGGGTCTGACCCGTGGACTCGTGCACAGATGAACGATATGCGATTAGAAACAAGTGCAGATACTGGTCCCAGTCACTTTGGTGGTCAGAGACTACCTTTGACAAATGGCGGTTAATGGTTCTATTCATCCGTTCTTCCATTCCATCGGATTGCGGGTGTAATGCTGTCGTCCGTGTTTTATTGATCTTCAAGAGTTTGCAGACTTCTTGGAAAAGAGTAGACTCGAAATTTCTACCTTGGTCTGAGTGCAACTCCAAGGGAACACCAAAACGACTAATCTATTCCTTGACAAGGACATCAGCAACTGTCAAGGCATACGCTTGGGCCCATTTACTAAAATAGTCCATCACCACCACAATTTATTTATTTCCAGAGTCGAATTCAGGAAATGGACCGGCAACATCAATAGCTACCCTTTCGAATGGACTGCATACGTTATATTGCTTCATGAGAGCTTTTGGTCGCTTCTGAGGCCCATTACTTGCTGCACAAACCGTACATTTCCGGCACCACTCCTTAACGTCTACTTGGCAGTTTACCCAATAGAAGCGTTCTCTAAACTTCCCCAGGATTTCGTTACTCCCAGATGTCCTTCAGTTGTACCATCATGTAGTTCTCGTAAAACCTCTGGTGTCCTATTTCTGGGAACTACAATCTGTTTTCTGTCGTTTCCCTCCTCTGGAGATTCCAGGATGCGCTTGAGACGACCATTTTCCAGAATGAGGGAGTTCCACTGAGCCCAGTACGACTTTATGGTTAGTGAATATCGGGAAATCTCTTGCCACGTAGGTTTGCGGTCTTCTTCCTTCCACCGGATAACTTCTTTTAGTTCTGGATCTAATTTTTGGTCTTTGTGGATCTCCTCAGGTTGCCAGTGGTCATCGACGGCGGTAGTTTTACAGAGAACAGCACCTTTTCCTTCAGCTCGCTGACAATGTTTGCAGTCATCAGGGCATGGTCTCCTCGATAGGGCATCAGCATTCTTATGGCTTGTTCCTGCGCGATGTTCAGTCTCGAAGTCGAATTCTTGCAACCGCTCAATCCACCTGGCCACTAGTCATTCGGGGTTTTTAAACTGCAAGAGCCACTTCAGTGCTGCATGATCAGTCCTCAGGAGGAATCTTTTACCATAGAGCTACTTATAGAAATGTTCTACCCCCTTTACCACAGCCAAGGGTTCCCTGCGAGTAACGCAGTAATTCCGTTCAGGCTTGCTCAAGGTCTTGCTAAAATAACCGATGACTTTCTCCTGATCGTCTTGGATCTGCGAAAGTACCGCACCAATTCCGACATTGCTTGCGTCGGTATCCAAAACGAAGTTCCCATCAGGCAAAGGATAACTTAAGACGGGGGCACTCGTCAATGCTCTTTTCAGTGTCTCGAATGATCGCTGACATTCCTCGTGCCACTGGTACTGCTCCTTCCCCTCTGTGAGTCTATTAAGTGGCTTGGCGATGTTGGCAAATCCGGCTACGTACCGACGACAGTACGTGCATAACCCCAGGAACTTCTTAACTGGTGGATATTTTAGGTATTGGCCATTCCTGGACGGCTGTGGTTTTCTGTTTGTCCACAGCTACTCCCTGTGCGTAAACTACATGTCCAAGATATTGCACCTCTTCTTGGAACAGCTGACACTTCTTCGGGCTTAACTTTAGTACGGAACTTCGAAGTCGCCGAAATACCTCCTCCAGGTTCCTCACGTGGTCTTGAAACGATTTTCCAACCACGATAATGGCGTCAGGATACACCAGGCCCGTTTTCCATGAAAGCCCTATTAACACTGTTTCCATCAATCTTTCAAACGTTGCTGGAGCATTACACAGTCCAAACGGCATCACCGTGAATTGATAAAGTCCTGAGCTGATGGTAAAAGCAGTCTTTTCTCGGTCTTCTTTAGCAAGTTCCAGCCAACGTATCTAGGGTATCGTCTATTCTTGGAAGGGAATAGCTGTCTTTCTTTGTAGCGTGGTTTAATTGCCGATAGTCCACGCAAAATAGGGTCGAACCATCTTTCTTTTTAACCAAGACAACTGGAGAAGCCCAAGGGCTATTGGATGGTTCGATAACACCTTCTTCCTCCATCTCGCGGACTATGCTGTCGGCTTCTTCTCTTTTAGCTAGGGGTAGTCTTCTCGCCGACTGTCGAATAGGTTGAGCGTCCACAGGATTAATTTTATGTTTCACCAGATCAGTTCGCCCTCTTTTGCCATTCCCTACATCGAAGATATCCTGATAGTTTCTGACGATATCCCTCAATTTTGCTCTCTGGTTTGCTTTCAAATTCTAGCGCTCGAGCAAGTGCATCCACTAATTGAGTCAGTCGAGCTAGTGTTAAAGCTTGTCTGGCTTAGTTGTCCCGCAGTCCATCCGTCTGCTAACCTTTCTATCACATTTTCCGGTGTGGCTGGATAGGCAAGGCGAACCAGACGGGCAATATCAGCTTCAAACTCTTGTAGGGATTCATTAGATTTCTGGTTGCGATTTTTCAGTTGGGAGTGATAAACGTGCTCCAAATGGATTTACCCATACCTCAGTTCTAGATGTTTGACAAGTTGTTCGTAGTCTTCTTCAACGTTTGTAAGATATCTGTAGCATCCCCTCTTAAGGCTAGGGTTAATGCTATTGCCTTCTCCTCTGCCGACCATCCGTTTAACCTAGCTGCAGCCTCGAATTGGCGCCTATAATTAGTTCATGACGATTTCCCATCAAAATTGTGGAGATTTCATTTTGTGTCTTACTCCTTCGAGGCCAATTCTTGAAACCACTTCTTCTGGACTGTTTCTGCTTACTGTTTTTGATTGAGTTTCTCCCCTTTGTATAGTGACTACCTGTTCTTTTATTTTGCTGATCTCACCCTCCATTATATGCTTTAGCTCTTCTATCCGCGTTTCATTTTTGTCTGACTCTTCGAACATTGTCTGCTTTAGCTCTTCTATCCGCGTTTCACTTTTGAGTGACTCTTCGACCATTGTTTGCCTTAGCTCTTCCATCCGAGCCTCATTCTCGAATATTTTCTCTTCCAGCATTTCTGAATTTTTCTGTACCATGCTTTTCAAATTTTCTTCTAGGGATTTAGAATTTTCTGCTAATTTATCTTCTAACGCCTCTTTCAAGTTTTTAGAATTTTCTAGTAATTTGTCTTCCAAGGTTTTAGTATGTTCTTGTAAGGTTTCTAGGGTTTTCGAATTTTCGAGTAATTTATCTTCTAAAGTCTTAGAATTTTCCACTAATTTATCTTCTAACGACTCTTTCAAGTTTTTACAGTTTTCTTGTAATTTATCTTCTATTTTCTTTAATAGCATACTCATGTCCCCATTACCAGAAACTTCAAACAAATAAGTCTCGGGACGTTACCTTCATTCATTAGAGCATCTCGTAGCCGTTGTATTAATTCACTTTTCTTCCCACTAATTTCTAAATCCCTTTCCTCAAGTTCTTTTTTTAAGTCCGTCACTTTCAATTGGTCCAAATTCACGTTTTTAAACATTGTCAGTCTATTTATTTTCCAGTTCAAAAGTTCCACAAATACACCTACACCTGTCACCACTGTAATGTTTTTATTTTCACACTCGGGTTCAGTTCAGTTCTTGGATTTATTTAAAAACACAGTCCAACTCACTCTAATTTATTTCCACTACTTTTACACGATTTATATTCACAGAAACTACTATTTACATTTTATCTTAACTGTACAATACGACCGTCGAACACTGAATGCCTCCTATCGCCAGCTGTCCATATTTATATTCCTCTCCGAATTGTCTGGTAAGTCCACGAACCATCGGGAAACTCTTTCATGTTCTGGAAGCTTTAAGGGAATTCCCAGTATCGGCAGCGGTCGGCCTGTTGAGAAACGAAATATTTCGGATTCCCAGAAGTACCGGAATAATGTCCCTTCCTCGAATTGGTTGATGGTCGATTGCAGCAGCTGTCGGATGAATTCTCGTAACAATAGTTTTGACTCAATCTCGTGTCATTTTTTACATGTACGATCGACAATAGGCAAGGCAGCAGATAAAGTTAATTTAAGCATTATTTGAATACATTAAGGGGATTATGCCATTAAATGAATGTTCAGAAGTAACTATGGAATTAACAAAGCCAACAGGATTCTTCTATTGTAATTGACTAATCATTGGGGATGCTGGTATTAAAGAAGGCAGGGCCTCCTTGTATTTCTAGATTTTCTGATGTTGACGTTCTGTGGTAGGGATACGCTTTGACATTACTATATTTTGTATCCTCAAGTATTGGAAATGAGTGACCCGAATCAAGTATAAGAGTCTGTTTTTGTTATTTAAATGAGCCATAATGTTCACTATGACGGGTGATAGAGCTCCTTATCATTTCTGCTTAAAACCTGTTAAAATTGAGACACATTGACTTAAAAACCTCAGAGCTGTCTTTGGCGTTGTAAACAATGTATGAGGTTTGTTCTGAGATTTGAGGCTGGCTTTGATGTGATGAAATTTCAGTAGTTTGGCGTTCTGTGGCTTACATTTCCTAAGTATGTTACATACTTCCTGAACGGGATAAACACTTTGATGTAGAAAGTGTCGTTATTTGCAAAAAAATATAACTTTTGATTTCGCTGATGTGAAAGCCGTTATTTCTGGCTATACAACGTATAATAATGACTTCATTAGTTAGATTGGCGTTTAGATAAGGGAATAGAGTATGCTCTATAAATCATGGTTCTATATGCAGGTTCTATATGCAGGTTTAATGGAATTATTGCACCTAAATAATTTGACATGGTGTATACCATAATTAAGTAATTACTGGATTTAATGTTGTACATTTTAAATTAATAAAGTGAAAAACAAGAGTTTCATAGAGTACTTTAAAATTTGAGTTTGCAAAAAAAAACGTGACATAATGGTGTGGATTTTGACAGTAATTTGCTTGACTTATTAATTGCTAAGGTCACAACACTTTACGGTTCATTAGCTTGTGATAGTATAGAAGGCAAAGAGTGCAGGCAGTCGATAATATTGTTACGAAATTTACCCAAAGCCGACCCTGTTTCATTTCAGTACGACAACAAACGCTTTAAGATAAAAAAAAAACGATTCTCGAAAAGACTCGGCAGCGGAAGGAGTGATGATGATTTTTACTGGAGAATTCGACGCTGGTGTTATAAAGGAAGCACGCCACGATCGCCAGTTCAGTTATACCGCGACGACTAGCGTATATGGGATTGTTATTGTATTATTGAATCAGCTGTTTTAATGTAAATAAAGTTCTAGAAAAGTGAAAGTGAATATTAGTTTTATAATTTTAAATTGAACCCACGAACTATATTGCAATTTGGTGTCAGAAGTGGGATTAAATGCAGTTAAAATCGTAATTTGATTTATGGGAACTCGAAGTATGGAAAAAACCGACGAAACTACCAGAAAAATTATCAAACAGGTTACGGAGGGACTAGACGAAAAAATAGCACAGATTCTAGAAAAACGTGACAAGAAGGAGAAACAACATCAAGAAGAAATTCAACAAAGGTTAGTGAAATCTTTTGATGATAAACTTAAAGTTGAATTAGGAAATCTTGTCACTAATATCGATGAAGAACGTAAAATAGAATTAGAAAATCTTGTTTCCACGATGAAAAGTGAACAACAAAATCTTGTTTCCACGATGAAAAGTGAGTAACATAATTTAATTGAGGGATTATTCTCGAAATTGAATGAACAGAGACAAATTGATTTTAAAATATCTGAAGAAAAACAATGCAAAACGGAAGAGAAAAGACACCTGCAATTTGAAGAACTACTGCAAATAGTATCGCAAGTTAATGAAAGAATGCAAATAGTTGAATCGTTTCCTTCAACCAGGAAGAATCAGAGTCACCATTTCAAGCGCTGCTGGCTGGTTTGAACAAAATATTAGAACGGTCACAAAGAACTGGCACCAGAGGGGCATGTTACCGCTGCGGGCGGACAGGACACTTCCAACGTGATTGTCGAATGAGGCCACCTGAACGATCACCGACCAGGGGTAACCAACAGAACAGCCACATGTCCAGGGACCGTCAGCCAGTCAGCATAGGGGGGCGAATGCTGACTGTCCCTCCACCAGCCCCCAAAACGTTATCCTTCCGGGGATTTTGCCGAGATAGCGGCAGCCTAGAAATCAAAGGCACCATCAATGGGCGAGCAGTTACCATTACCATCGACACCGGCGCCGCTGTGTCCATTGCCAAGTCCAGGGTTTTGAGAGCATCAGAAATTCGGCCAGTTACCAAGAACATCCAGCTCAGAACAGTCACCGGCGAGTCCATGTCAATACAGGGTGAGGCAGATGTCTTGCTACAGATAGGGGATAACATGATCCGGCATAGGGTCCTGGTAGCGAATAATGAGGACGATTTTATACTGGGAATGGACCCAATAAGCCAGCATGGATTTATGTTCGACCCGAGATATGATGTTCTTCGGTTCCTAAATGAGGAATTTGTATTGACACGGCCCGTCAACACATCAGTCACGCCCATAAAAATTGGGCAAAGTCTTCAGCTCATGACTACTTGGTTGGACAGGCTATAGTTAAAACCGGACGAGATATACCAATCAGAGTCCTGAATTTGTCCAACAACGACATCAGAATTACCAATGGTCAAGAGATAGCTTGTTTGGAGCCAGTAGAGACCATCATTAATTGCGAAGAAGAGTACCAGACGTCGGTGAATAAGACAGGGCCCGATAAAGAGTTCCTACAACAGTTTGCTGACCACTTGACACCAGAGAACCAGAAGAAAGCCAAGCAATTTATCACAAAACACTGGCAAATTTTTACCCGTAAAAATGGAACCACCGGTCGCACCAACATCATCCACCATCAAATAGATACCGGAAAGGCTCAACCCATCAGAATACCACCTAGACGACTACCATTGGGGCAACAACAGGCAGTCGAGGAAAACATCGAGTACATGTTACAAAATGGAGTTATTGAGCCATCCATCAGTCCATGGTCTGCTCCCGTCGTGTTAGTTAAAAAGAAGGATTTAACCACCCGATTGTGCGTGGATTACAGAAAGCTGAATGATGTCACGAAGAAAGACAGCTATCCACTACCCCGAATCGATGACACTTTGACCACACTAGCAGGTTCCCGTTGGTTCTTCACACTAGACCTAAAAAGTGGATACTGGCAGGTTGGTCTACACACAAACGACAGAGAGAAGACAGCGTTCTCCACCAGTAAAGGGCTGTTTCAGTTCACGGTCATGCCCTTTGGGTTATGTAATGCACCCGCTACATTTGAGAGGCTAATGGAGTATGTACTGAGCGGGTTAACATGGAGGACGTGCTTAGTATACCTCGACAACATTCTAGTCATGGGTCAGACATTCGACGACCATCTGAAGAACCTGGACGAAGTATTCTCCAGTACTAATAATGCCAACCTGAGACTCAATCCGAAGAAGTGTTCCTTGTTCCAAAAAGAAGTAGAGTTTTTGGGTCACGTAGTGTCCGAGTCAAGAATCCGCACCAACGAAGACAAGATAGAAGCCATCCGTGATTGGCCAGTTCCAAGAGACATGAACATGAACTCCGAAGCTTCTTGGGCCTCTGTTCATACTACCGACGTTTTGTTGCGGGATTTGCCACCATCGCCGCCCCTCTACATCGGCAGACCACTGAGAAACAGACCTTCCATTGGAATCAGGATTGCGAAACATCTTTCAGACGACTGAAGGCAGCACTATGTTCCAGCCCAATCCTAGCCTTTCCTACACAGTCCGGCAAGTTCATCTTAGACACCGACGCCAACAACACCCGTTTGGGGGCCGTCCTATCCCAGGTGCAAGATGGTGAAGAGAGGGTGATCGAGTACTACAGTCGTGGATTCTCGAAACCAGAAAGAAATTATTGCGTCACCAGAAAAGAACTTCTTGCAATAATGAGGGCTGTAGACCATTTCCACAAATACCTCTATGGTCGCCATTTCTTAATCCGAACAGATCATGCCGCACTCAAATGGCTGCTGGACATGAAGACACCGGAAGGACAACTGGCCAGATGGATGGAAAAATTACAGCAATACGACTTCAAGGTGGAACACCGTGCCGGCCGGTTGCACAACAATGCCGATGCCCTATCCAGAAGACCCTGTAGAGCGGAATGCAAGCATTGTCTGAAGACGGAACAGCGAGAGGGTATCTCCATCAGGCAGATCCGAGTGCAGGCCAATGAAGACTGGACAACGGAACAGTGCATCCAGGACCAAATGGCTGATCCAGATATCGAACCAATCTTGTCACTCAAAATGAGAGGGGCACACAGGCCACGATGGGACAAGGTAGCTAGATACTCCGGCGTGCTGAAATCGTTATGGGCTCAATGGGACTCTCTAAGAGTAGACAATGGAATGCTCAAGAGAGTTTGGGAAAGCGCTGATGGACGAGAAACCAAGTCCCGACTGGTAGTTCCGAAGAAAAAGATACCAGACATCCTGACCGAAGTACATGATATAATTACCGGAGGCCAACTAGGCATGAATAAAACCCTAGACAAAGTTCGCCAGCGGTACTACTGGGTGAACTACTTCGAAGACATCAGAGCTTGGTGCCGCAAATGTGCCACCTGTGCAGCCAGTAAGGGCCCGAAGACCCGGACCAAGGGCAGAATGCAGCAGTACAATGTGGGCGTCCCATTTGAGAGAATTGTCATCGATGTCGCCGGTCCGTTTCCCGAGTCTGAGAGGGGAAACAAATACATTCTCGTCGCAATAGATTACTTCAGCAAATGGCCTGAGGCATATGCGATACCCAACCAAGAGGCAACCACGGTAGCGACGGTGCTAGTAGAACAACTATTTAGCAGGTTTGGCGTCCCGATGGAACTACATTCAGACCAGGGGCGTAACTTCGAATCGAATGTATTCCAGAAGGTCTGCACGATGTTGGGGATCAGGAAAACGACAACAACACCATTACACCCACAGTCAGACGGAATGGTGGAAAGATTCAACAGGACCTTGGAACAACACCTATCCAAGGTCGTCAGCAATAACCAGCGTTATTGAGATGAACATATTCCCCTATTCCTGTTGGCATATCGCTCTGCTGTACATAATAGTACAGGCCTGACCCCAGCCAGGGTCTTATTCGGAAAGGAGCTGCGATTACCATGCGACTTTTCATTTGGCTCCCCCGAAGAACCTCCCCAAGACATCGACGATTATGCCGACCAGCTCCGACATAACATGCTGGCAATACACGAATTAGCCCGAACGCAGATGTTGGCTACCGGTGACCAGATGAAGAAGCGATACGACCTCAAGGCCAATTCAGTCGGGTTCCAGGAGAGGGACAAAGTCTGGCTGTACAACCCCCAACGGAGCAAGGGTAAATCCCCAAAGCTTACACCCGCCTGGAATGGTCCATACGAGGTGGTCAAGAGGCTTAATGACGTCGTCTACCGGATCCGTCGAAACCCCAAGGCTAAATTGAAGGTGGTTCATTTAGATCGACTCGCTCCCTACCATGGAGGGGATGTTTCTGATGGGGACGATCAGAATTAAAGGGGGGGCAGTGTTACGAAATTTACCCAAAGCCGACCCTGTTTCATTTCAGTACGACAACAAACGCTTTAAGATAAAAAAAACGATTCTCGAAAAGACTCGGCAGCGGAAGGAGTGATGATGATTTTTACTGGAGAATTCGACGCTGGTGTTATAAAGGAAGCACGCCACGATCGCCAGTTCAGTTATACCGCGACGACTAGCGTATATGGGATTGTTATTGTATTTGAATCAGCTGTTTTAATGTAAATAAAGTTCTAGAAAAGTGAAAGTGAATATTTTATAATTTTAAATTGAACCCACGAACTATATTGCAATATTGAAGGTAATGCTAGGTATGAAAAGAATAGATGTGATAAAACTGAAGTAAAGGTCACTAAATTTTATTTTGGTAATTTTTGATTAAAAAAAACAAAATACAATCATGATAAATTGAGAAAAATGCCGGAGAGTTACATTCCTAGTGAGTTGGAAGTTTGCAGTCTTCACCGGATAAAGTGTACGAACATACACCGTGTATACAACGTGTATTTGTTGCAGCTAAACACGGCGCCCTAGTAAAGAATTTGGAAGACAGACCCTTTGACAAACCTTAAACCAGATCAACAGCGAAAACCCTAAAAATGTATCCTAATTCACTGATAAATTTTTAATAGTCAAGATTATACTACTGGTGCCACCTCAGCGACTACAAATGAGGCAACAACAGGCAATCGAATGAAATATCGAGACCATATTACAAAACTGGGTTATTGAGCCCTTAATCAGCTCATATCCCCGTCGTATTAAAGAAAAAAAAAACTGAAACCAACCGGTTTTGTGGGAATTATTGGAAACTGGACGATATAACGAAGGATAACAGCTATCCACTACCTCGAAATAATGACACTCTGGCAACCCTCGCAGGATGCCGTTGGTTCTCCTCTTTAGACCTAAAGAGTGAATATTCACCTCGACGACATCTTGGTCATGGGTCACACACTCGACGGTTCCCCCCCTGATCTCCCAAACAACTGAGCTTAAAATTTTGGAAAAAATAGGAGATATAGAACGTTGCCCGAACTTTACAGGCAAAATAAGGAGAAACCAATAATAAAAATTTTGGGGGGCAAATTATAGAATTAAATGAAAATTTAAAAATAAAATTTCTTTCAAACGCATCACGAAAATATACCAATATTTACCCAATCCCCCTACCATATCTCCGAAACTATAAGCCTTAAAATTTTGAAGAAAAAAAGGATATAGGACCTCACCTGAACTTTACTGGAAAAATAAGGAGAAACCCTAATAGTAATTTTAGGGGCAAATGACAGCATTAAATGGAAAACATATAATTAAAATTATTTCTAACGTATCATATAATATATCAAATCAAAGGGCTCATTATGACGAATACAAATATTTTTTTTTCATATTTTTAAAATTAATATTTTAAAATAAATTAACAAAAATATTTTACAACATTACCTATACCCCCCTTTCATCACCAAACTATAAGACCTAAATTTGTTCTGTTTACAGGAAAAATACGAGAAAATCCGTAATATTAATTTTAGGGGCCAAATTATGCAATTAAACGGAAAATAAAAAAATATTTTTTTAATGTAACATGCAATACATCAAATGAAAGGGCTCAATATGAGTAATAGGAATATATATATTTCTCATATTTTTAGAATTAATTGTTTACAAGGTATTAACACAAAATATAAAAAATTCTTATTTCCCGCTTTATTTCCGAAACCATACTACCCAAAATTTTAAAAATAATTGGGGGTGCTGGTCTCACTTGAAGTTTATTAGAAAAATTAGTAGGAAACCCCAGTATTAATTTTGGGGACAACTTATGAAATTAAATGACAAATAAAAATTCAATTTTCAAACGCATCATGTAATATATTAAATAAAAGGCTCATTATGTGAATTACAAATATAACATGTTTTTAAATCATTTGTTCAAAATATATTAACAAAAATATTAAACATCGACTTAAGAACTTTAGACCACTTTAGAAACTACACCATCTAAAATTTTGAAAAATATACTTTATTTGTATTTTTAAATAACAGATTTAAAAATTTATTATTTAAAACTTGACCTATTTTCCCCTTTATCTTCCAATCTACAGAGCCTAAAATTCAGAGAGTAGATTATAAAATGCTTCTCTGAAAGTTTATGAGTCAAATAAAACTCTAATGTTAATTTTGGGGGTCAAATTAGAAAATTAAATATATCTATGTATTTTTATAATAATCAAGCGAATCATGAAGCAGAGAAAATAAAAAGTCTATGTCTGGAAAATAAAAGTGTATATTTTTTCTCTATTTAAAACGCTCTCCTTAAAAGATATTAAGGTAAATATAAGAAAATTCACTCATTTCCTGCTTGTCTAAACTGGAATATTAGAATCTTTAAGGAGGTACGGAACCCTTAGGCCGGGCACAGACCTACCGTTTCTGTTCTGTTCTTATAAGAACAGAAAAGAATCCGGGTCATCGCAACACACTTACCAGTCGATGGGCTTTCTTGATTATACATATATAAATCTCTTATCTATGTTCTTGATTTGCCCTCAGTCGTTATCTAGCGCTTGTAGTAGACACATCATCATCATATTTCGTAATAGAAGATGACGGACCGATCAAAAGCACAGTTGTAGGACAACTGTGGGAAAATCGCCGGCGCCGGGTTGCAACCGGGCTGTGTGTGCCGATATATGGAGTTTGCATGTAATCCATGCCTCTTTCTTATCGCTGAGAACGTTCTTACCGGGAACGCTGGCCGGTTGCTTTCTGACCGGGCGTTCTTGCCGTTCCGGATCGGTAGGTATGTGACGAGTGATATACTTTGCATTGCATTCTAGCTTTCCGTTACAATTCTTTTCTGTTCTGTTCTTATAAGAACAGAACAGAAACGGTAGGTCTGTGCACAGCCTTAGTATGCGAGTCCAACTCGCACTTGACCAAATTATTTATATTTGAATACACTTTTTTTACTGTATAAGCTCTATTATAAAAGCGAATAACATTTTTGGAAATATGGATAGCATAAAGTCAAATCATGTTGGTCTATCCAAAGCCAAGACCTGCACCGTTAATTTATTTTTTTATGCAGACGGGTAAATCAAAATTTCACCAAAAGAATTCAAAAACGCATTTATTAGGTAACCTATTAATGTTTATAGGTAAATAGGCAGATAATGTTGATGAAATATAAAAAAGCACATTGACAGTGCTGTGGGTATGATTGACAAATAAGAAATATTAACTTATGATTAAACAGTAAATTTGATTTTTTTTTTTCGTACCTACAGCAACAAGTAATATTTTCATTTTATTTTTGTATGCAGATGCATGAATACCTGGTCGGATCCAAGGGGGGCAATGGGGACGATCGCCCCCACCGAGATCCTCAAAGTTAGTTAATTTAATATTAAAACGAGGTAATCCTAACTCCAAGAGCCTAGAAGAAGGTAACTTACATGAGTTTAAACCTCCGAATAACCATTTTTTATGTAATAACCCAAGAAATCTAGGTGTAAAATGTTATTTGGGTAAATTTTGTACAGGATCGCCCCCCTGAAGCATGAAGTCATATGTTTGAAATATATAAATAATTGGCAAGTTTTCGCGGCCAGAGTCACAGCTGGTTCTGATTTTTCCGGATTGGAACCATGTTATTTTTTCAGAATTAGTTTATTTATATTTTTTTATATTTTGTATTAAATATATAGATAAAATTTCCGACGTTTCGCTGACACTTGCAAGGAGCTTTTCAAGTATGAACTACACATCTAGTATTTTCCTTTTTGACACCACACGTTTTAACCTGCCACAATAATACAGTTTCGTAGCCCGTCTTGCGTTCAAAAAGCTGTAAAAAGATTTTTTCGCATTCCAAATTGAAAATACCTCAGTTTCAGTTTAATTTATGTACTATTAGCCAGATAATTCCAGAAAGGTGAAATAATTATACGTTTTTGTAATATTGTTATCTAATAAACAAATATAATTACAATAACAACACTTGAGATAAAATTTTAAAGGCCACGTAATATTCGAAAATGCGGTACAAGTTTATTGGTTGAAATATTTACTATTTAAATGAGTACCCCGTACTAGAACTTTCTACATGTCAAAGCCACAAATCGAAATAAAGTTACCTGCAACGTGCTCAAAATTCACCAATCAGCAGAAGCCAAGTGACAGTCGGGCTTGGAACTGTCACGTATTAATCGGGTTACGGGTCTAATTGTTTATATTGATAATATAAATATACCGTATTTGGTTATTTAATTTCAGTTGTTGATTAACCGGTAAATTATTGTACTTTAGTTGTATTACATCACGAGACTGAAAGAAAAATGAAACTCATTGCTTTTACCTGCATTTTAAGTGTTGTATTTAGTTCAATTAGTGTAACCACAGCATGTAAAGGCTGTCTAGAACTAGGAGAATTTAATTTCGACAAAATTATACCAAGATTCGAAGCAGTTTTAGTGAAATTCGACGTAGCATATCCTTACGGTGAGAAACACGATGTTTTTGCAAAGGTAGCTGAAGAAATTATAGATAATAAGAACTTCATACTTGCTCAATTACCAGTAAAAGATTATGGGGAGAAGGAAAACGAAGAGTTTGCCAAGAAATACGGTGTTACTAAAGATGATTTGCCTGCCCTGAGGTTATTTGTACAAGGTGAAGATGAGCCTTTTGTATTTGACAAGAATTTACCATGGACAGAAGAAAATGTGAAGAAATTTGTTAAAGATCACACAAATATCTACTTGGGTCTTCCTGGATGTTTAGAAGCCTTCGACAAGTTGGCAATCAAATTTATTACAGCCAAAAACAAGGACAAAGCATTACAGGAGACTGAGAAGGAATTAAAGAAGTTGACAAATGAGGTAAAATTTTTGTGACATGTTTCAATATTACCCAAGATGCAAAGTAGAATTATAAAATAAAAATTATACATTTGCTAATAATTCCAGTGGTTTAAAAAAATCCCCTGCAAGTCAGCAATATTGACAATAGGCTGTGCCAACACTCCATTCATAAAGAATTATAGGCAACTAACCTCTATGTTGTTTACCGTAGATTTATTTATAAAGTAAAGTAGGTTTGGTCATAATGAACCAAAAAAATCCAAATCCACTTCATTTCATATTTGAATCCATTTTTGCCTTATTTACAAAGGGTGAATCCAGAGGGAGGGTGATGGGGGAGAAGTCCACACTGACAGAGACAAAAAAAATCTTAAATTCATTCATGTTTCTTAATATGATCAATTTTCTTAGTTTTTATTTTTCTTGTGTTTCATTTTCAGTGATCTAATTTGCTGTGGTATTTTTTCTATAATCTCCAAGCTCCACCTTAACATGATTTTTGCAATTATCTATCAAATATGCATTTGTTTAATTTTTAAGGTTCTTATTTCTTCTCTTTTTTATATCTGCCTGTATGATTATGTCATAAGGCTTCATACTGACTGAGGTGTTGCTAGGTCCTACGGTGCCACAATGTTTATACTTGCTGTTATAGAATTTTATTTTTAACCATTTTCGTTTGAATTGCAAGGTCTTGCACATATATTATCAAAATTTTACACTTATCTATCAGCAACTCCCCCTGTCCATAACAGGTAATTATTGAATTTTGTTTTGTGACATCAATATACAGTTTTATACATAAATATTAAGTAAAAAGTCAAGATAGTTTGGTCTACTACCTTTATTTTTTACACTATTTGGTATATTCCCATATTATCAAAGATCTTTAAATATGCTACCATCTAATTTTATATCTTCTCCTATTAGCTTTTTATATTAAAAATAAAATACTTTGAGGCCAAGTCTTTTACAATTTCTAAAATATCAATGTTCACTAAATATTTTTACAACAGATAAGCATAATAAATAAATATGTTCACTAAATATTTGTACAGCAGATAAGAGGCCATATGAGCGTCAGTAAAGGGTTAAAGCCTAATGCTCCATTTTAATATATTTTCCAGAATATTCAAGACTATGTGTTTATGTGTCTGTCTGGTATTATAGTAGTTAGTTTTTGTCCCATGTATTCATAACACAGTAAATTATAACCTAGATTCTTTCCCATGAAAAATAAAAATCAATATGAAATTTTTAGTGTTCCCAATTCTTAACATAAATTCATGAACAATACTTAAACAAAATATCTTATACTTGAGCAGGGGCAGATCCATTTTTGGCCAAATTGACTATATATATAATTCATCAAAGCTGAAAATACAATGTGACCACATGCAATTTTTTCAATCTTAGCAAACTAATTTCAATCTAAGCACATAGAGAAGCAAATAAAACAATTTCAGACAATTCAGAAAATTATGTTATCATACATTACTGGGAATGCTTGATTCGTGAGCCTATAAGAAATGAGTGGACAAGTCTTTAAATCAAACTCAGTATATAAATTTGCAATTAAATATCAGTAAAATACAATCACCATTCTCATTTATTTGCAAATGAGGAATTTATAGATCTGAAAATTCCTTTTTTGGTTATTACTATATGTCTATCAACAGTAGTTTGATGTGCACTGCTTTTTAAATGAAAAATTCATTTTCATGTAAATCTACTGTAACCTTCTTCAGTTAGAACAATTCATAAGGATTATTTTTGTTTTCAGAGAGAAAAGGGAATCGCGCAAACTTATGTTAAGTTTATGAAGAAAATTGTTTCTGATGGAGTATCATTTGTTAAACAGGAATCAACTAGACTTGAGAAAATATTAAAAGAAGGCAAAGTTAACCAAAAGAAGAAAGAAGAGCTCTCTCATCGATCAAATATTTTGAAATCGTTTGTAATAAAACCTGAAAAGTCTGAACTTTGATGGAAGTGGATTTTGTATCTGTATGCTGGAGTTTTTCTTATATGTTGTGCATATATTTCAAGAAGTCTGAAACTTACAAAATGTTACAAGTTTTCTCATAAGTCATAAAAAAACATTCCATTGTGTTATTAACACATTATTATTTATGATGAATCGACTTATTTAATAATGTCTTGAAAGTATTTTGTTAACACTTAAGTGGTTTGGTTAAGTTTATTCATCAATTTATGGCTTATTTTGTGATAAATAGGTAGTTTTATGTTTTTCTTTATATGAGATATGTTTTGTAAACAGTCTCTCATTTTTGTCTTATTCCAAAGAAATAGAAAATAACACATTTTATATGAATCTGTTGGTGTTTTATTGTAATAGTTCACACTTAATAATATTGTTCTTTTTTATTATTAAAAACCAAATATCATTGCAATAGATCAGCATTATACTACAACCAAAACTCACTGATTATGGAAAAATGACCTGCTGCCAAAATTGTATAAATTTAATTATTGCCAGATCTAAAAGAATTTGTGGCACTTGATCTTTTCAACTTTAAATATATTCGAACTGATAATTCATTGACTTATATATCACAAAACTTACTGGTAAAATTCAAAAACCACATAAATGGTTTTGAACTTTGTGGTTTTCACTATACTTCCCTGCAAAATTAATAATTTTTGAAAATTATCAAAACTATTAATATCGAACTCATCGACATCTCGCACTAAAGGTCTCTGTTGAACCTTAATTTTCTTTTAATTGGGATTATATATACTTACTGCTTTTCTGTCTGTTTCGGTGATAATAGGGTAAAGGTATTATTTGTTAATATATATATTAAAGAAGTCATTTTAAAAAGTCAAAAAATATATTTGTATTTCCTCATAATGATCCCTTACATTTAATTAATTAAATCATGTATTTGACAAACTTTCATTTTACATAATAATTTGCCCCTCAAAATCAGTATTAATATTTTTGCTTTATTTTTCTGTAGTTTTGAGTGAAGTCCTACATTGCTAATATTTTTTTCATAATTTAGGCTCTATATATATATATATATATACACAAATCGACCATCCCACTCTTATCGATTTGTGTAAAATTTCTCTCCAGAAGTAGCCCACAAATAAGAATTCGTTCATTTACACTATGCATTTCTAATTGGATCACCAAACTATGTACTACCTAATACCAAATTTTAGAAGAATTCCAGTTCATTTAATGTTCGACGTTAAACTAAATAGTGGTTTTGCATCGTGAAGAAAAAATGCAAAAACATTCCAAATATTCCTACATCTCTAACTCATCTAGTATAATATTTATAGTTATTCTAGAAAATAACGTACTCTGTAATGAATGATTATAAAATATTTCGACCCGTTAGACTGTGAACTTTCATATTTAATATACAGTTATTTATTATCCATGTTTAAATTACTATATCTTTTTTTAATACATGAAATTTATAAAGTGACATTCAAAAAGCGAGAACAATATATTTAAAGTATGTAATTAATTTATCTTTAGATGCTTTGAAGTAGAGATGGGTAGGTCCACCCATAATTCGGAGTTGGATCCGGATATGCATCTAGTTCCAAAGATGTACATCCAATGGGCCCGGTTGTCTAACTATGATTACCGGAGTCTGACTGCAAGCGGAATGTTGGATTGTAATACTGCTAGCAAGACATTGTGGCACTGAATTGTTATTTTTTACCCTTTATATAATAAAATTACGGGAAAACGATAATGATTTATCAAAAATAATAATTACAAAAAAAAAATTGCCATATTTGTCAACTAAAACGATAAAATTATATAACCATGAACCAACAATACTTCTATATGATCAAACTATAGGTAATACCGTTCGCCTCACTCCGATCCGCAGTTCCCAGTCCGCTATCATTGATTCGGTACTGCTCATGACATGTTTCGATGCCGCTCCCGTGTATAATATCAACAAGTGGTTCCGCCGATCGGTAACGATGCACATCCTTCATTCACACAGCTCCCAGGATGCGTGTCCTTCCGAACCTACACATCTCTAAAGCTGTATTCAGTACCGCTCATTGCATGCGTTCCTTGCCAGTCCGACAGGTCCGCGGATCGTGTCAGAATTGCGGTCGGATGTACATTCATTAGTAACACTAGGGATGCAGGTCCGGACATGTGTGTCCATCCGGACCTGCCCATCTCTACTTTGAATATACCAGAACCCAAAACACATTTTGTTCTAGGGATGTAAAAGAATGTCGAAATAGTTTTTGAAGCACTCATTCGGTGGTGTTAAGCCATGGGTTAGTCCTACCTGGCGGAGTCTGGGTGAACCCAAATTATGCAAAACATTGACTATTTAAAACTTGGGCGCGAGCTGAGATTGAAAATTTCCCGCTCTTTGCGATTCCGCAATAAAAAATAGGGGTTCTCATTTAAAAAATGAGAGAGATCTCAAAAATGAGGTTCAAGATCAAATCCAAGGTCACCGTCGGATTCCATACTGAAGGAATAACCTTGACCTTTTTCAGAAATTAAGTAAGTACTTTAGCAAATATTCAGCCGCCCCGGGACTTAATTGACACTTGGTATACCATTGATTGTAACTGACAATTCGAGCACTACTTGACGAATTCTGGGTGAACCCAAAGTATGATTAAAGAGAGATTAAAATCTAAGAAGAAAATTACCTTTTAATGACAATTCCTGGGCTGCTTTTACACAAGTTATATTTATAAAGAATCATAAATGAACTCTTGAAATAACGACCTGTATATATCTTAAGCAGGCATGTCCAGATCATGTATAAAACGTTTCCATTGGAGGAAATGTGTCACGGCTTTCAAAAAGACTTGAGTAACCAGCTTTAGTTGAAACTTGTTTAAAAGCATCCAAGGAATTGTTGTTAAAAGGTAATTTTCTTCTTAGATTTTAATCTCCCTTTAATCATACTTTGGGTTCACCCAGAATTCGTCAAGTAGTGCTCGAATTGTCAGTTACCTACAATCAGTGGTATACCAAGTGTCAATTAAGTCCCGGGGCGGCTGAATATTTGCTAAAGTACTTACTTAATTTCTGAAAAAGGTCAAGGTTATTCCTTCAGTATGGAATCCGACGGTGACCTTGGATTTGATCTTGAACCTCATTTTTGAGATCTCCCTCATTTTTTAAATGAGAACCCCTATTTTTTATTGCGGAATCGCAAAGAGCGGGAAATTTCAAATGAAATGTCAAATAATGACTTTTTAAAAATCTCGCTAGTTCAATAATAACAAAGTTCATGAGGTGTAAGGTCAAATCCAAGGACACCGTTGACTTCCTCGTTAAGACTTACCTATGGTACGACCTTAGTTTATTTGGTTTTACCACTGAATTCGAGAGATTTTTAAGAAGTCATTATTTGACTTCTAGGGGTTACCTCAGTCCGGGCGCGAAATTTCCCGCTCTTTGCGATTCTGCAATAAGAAATAGGGGTTCTCATTTAAAAAAATGAGGGAAATCTCAAAAATGAGGTTTAGGTCAAATCCAAGGTCACCGTCGGATTCCATGGTCAAAGTTACTGAAGGAATGACCTTGACCTTTTCCAGAGATGAAGTACTTTAACAAATTATCAGCCGTCCGGGGACTTAATTGACACCCGGCTATTGATAAGTAATAAATATCATACGAGGTTTATTAAATTTTATTCACATTTACTTTGTAGCATTGCACACAATTCGAAAATACAACAAAATTAGAAATTTATTCCAATTGTCATGATCTACAAAAAGTGCTGCTATCTGCTGTAGAAATTGGTCATAACGAACCTCATTTAGAAAAATTGGTGTTTTATAAGTAACAATACTCTATGTCTGTGCATGAAACAGTTGTATTTGAATGTGTCAATTTTAATGTCAACAACGAGAAAGAAAAACGAAAATACGTTATTTTGTTGTCAAATCTCACGTTTTTGGTTTGTTTGAATTTCGTATAAGTAATACGATTTTGCAAGGATGAGTGAACTAATTGTAAGCAAGTAACCATTATTTTTCAAAAATTGTACGATATTAAGTATCATAATGACATTAGTTTTGTATTTAACCTTAGGAAATAAGTCCAATGAGAAAGAAAGATCATAGTTTAAGCGAAAGTAGTGATACGGAATTTGATCCACAGTTTAAGCCGATTATCACTTTGCCCGAAGTCGAAGTCTCCACAAACGAAGAAAATGAAACCGAACTATTTAAAATACGTGCTAAACTTTATCGGTTTGATTCTACCATTAAGGAATGGAAGGCAAGTGTTCATGACCATATATTTGACAGATAATATACACAGTGTTTTGTACATATCCTAACAGTAAATATGTATTTTTCCCACCACACCATTTTCACAACTATTTTGGGGTGTATCAAAACATGTTTTACTCCAAGATGACTTGCATGTATTAATTTGCATTTTAATTACTTTTTAGGAACGAGGAACTGGGGACTTGAAACTACTTAGAAATACTGAAAATAATGCTGTTCGAGTTGTAATGAGAAGAGATAAAACTCTCAAAGTATGTGCCAATCACTTTATAACACCATGGATGGAACTTAAACCAAGTGCTGGAAGTGAGAAAGCTTTTGTATACAATGTTTTTGCTGATTTTGCAGATGAAGAACCCAAATCTGAATGTTTAGCTGTGAAATTTGGGACAGTTGACAGTAAGTAGAGATGAGTTAGGTTGTATCAGTCTGATACTTTGTCACAGATACCTTTATGTACCAGCTACTCTAAATGTGACAAGTGAAAAGTACCTGGTACACAAGTCTCAATCACATATCAGTAGTTTGGGGGCTATCCATAAATTATGTTAAGGGGAGAAAGTCAACAAAATGTCTTTTGTACCCCAAATTTTTTTATGCATATAGTGTAGCTTAAGATGATAAAAAAAACAAAAGGAACAAGAAGTTGGAAAAGTGTAAAAAGTAGTATTAATATTGAAGGTGAAGTAGATTCAAAAAACAAAGATTTGCAAAGAAAATTGACAAATTGTATTAAGTAATCAAGAAATAAAAAAATTGAAACTGCTATTGTATTTTAATTCTTTGTAATTATAAAATTGATAAATATGTGAGGTCACACTAAGGGGGAGGGTTTCAAAAATGTGACCAACTCTGACAAGGACAGAGGAGGAATTTAAAAATTGTTTAATTTGTGTGACATAATTTATGGATCACCCTTGGCACTGAAAATGTAGAACATAACTGTTAAATCCTCCATCACAGTCATAATTTGAGGCACCAACAATCCAGGCACAGGAAAAGTTGAAATCAAACTTGTAAGTGTGCCGTTCTGGTCTAACCTGCACCCTTGTATAGGCTTCTATTGACCTCTGTTAATGAAAGGAGGTGTTCATAATAAAACCAAAAATAGTTTAACAAACTATTAAATACAAACCATTTTGCCTTTGTTAAATTTAACTATTTTAAAAAGAGAAAAATTTGTAATTGATAATTTTTCAACACTTACAATGGATTTGTACATATATTTTTTATAATCATAAAACATGCATGTAAGAATATGAAATATCCAGTTTGTTGGATGTTTTTTGGCAGAATTGCAGAGAGTTTCAGATCATATATACCTAATAATTATTAAATGTAATTTCATTTTATTGACTTGCTATTTTTTATACTGACAATTACCTACATACATTGATTAATAGTTTGAAAATTATGTTTATTTTGAGTTTATGTAGAATAATTGCAGAAATAGCATAATCCTAAACTTCTATTCCAGGCCATGCCATGTAAAGTGAAGACATACTTGGGTTGCTGTTGTCAAAATATTTTTGTGAATTCCCTGTCTTCTCATATTTCTGATAGCAGTCTTTTACTGGTGGATTTCCAATTAGAATCTAAGCTCCCTGGATAGCAAAAGCAGCTTTTGCAAGACATTGCTCAATTCATTACTGTGGAAAGTGAAGTTTAATTTAGGCTCTAAATATATACAGAGGAGAACTGCATATATTTTGAGTTTTACTGTCATTTAGTGCCTGTAAAAAAATACTATACATCAACATATTTAGAATTAAGGCCAAATCATTAGAATACATAATAAATAGGAGAGGTTCAAGTACAGATCAAGAACAGCAAGAGTTCCTGAGTCACAACTATTAAAATGTATATATTATGTTCTGTTCTTTAAGTAAGAAGTGATCAGGTTCAGAGGGTTCCTCTGATAACATATCTTTTAAGTTTCCATTTTCAGAAAATCATGTTGAGCTGTGTCAAATGCCCTAGATAAGTCATATAACCTACCACACTAATCTCTACACTCTCAAAAATTCATAGTGTCCTGATTGCTGTGAATGTTGATTTATCCTTTCTATACTGATTTGCAATGCTGACTGGATGCTGAATGAAGCTGGTGGATTAGACACAGTGACCAGCTTAGAAACAGGGTTATAACATGATGTGGCCCCATTATAATGTTTGAATGTGATTTTTTAAATTAGAATGGAAAATAATAAACTAATTTCCTCTAATTGGAAAATTTTGCTGAATGAGTAAAATTTGAGTATGATTTTGGATCTGATTCACTTGCAAATTTGTTAGATGAAGGGAAATCTGATATACTGAAACAGTGTGTCTTCGATTTTCAAGTTTTCTGAAAGTATAAATTTCTTATGCAAGTTTGGAATAGTCTTCTAAACAATTAAATTCAAGTATTTTCGCGAATTATTGGCAAGTTTATCAGATGAAGGCAAATTCAAAATATGGTAAATTGGTGTATCTTTGATCTGCAGGTTTTCTAAAGATCTCAATTTTTCTTCACAACAAGTAAAATAAATCGGTTATAAAATAGTAAATACTGTGACGGGAATTCATACAATAATTCGTGGAATCGGTATTCATCAGATATTTCGGGGAATCTGAAATGTTGTTCGTCTGGCGGCTGGCGTTGATCAACTTTTCGAAGAATTCTAGAGTCAATGAAGGAAATCTCTCGGCGGCTCTTTGACTTTCTGGAGAATTCCCAGGAGAAATATATAAATACGGAGACGGAGGATTCATTCAGTATTCGGTTGCCGTATAGTAAAGATCAAGATATATTGTAAAAGTTCTGTGAGTATAAATTAAAGTAGTGGAAATAAATTATAGGGAGTTGGACTGTGTTTTTAAATAAATCCAAGAACTGAACTGAATCCGAGTGTCAAAATAAAAACATTACAATATGAAAGCACACAAAATCTTAGAGCTTGTACCTTCTGGAGGCAGCCTGCAGTGCAAAAATGTCGTGTTGAGACTAAAGAGAGAGAGGGCAAGAAACTGTTTCACTCGGCTGGGAGCTGTTTCCAATGAAATATGATCAGCATGTTGTTCATACGTTGCTTCCACCCACCAAGTGAAATAACCTGTTACCGTCTCTATTGCCCTCTCTTTCTAGCCTTGCCACGATTTTCTGTATTGCAAGCTATCTCCAGAAGGTACATGCTCTAAGCACAAAATAGGAAACATATCTGTGTCTTCGCCAAGCTGATATTATCCCGAAATAGTTCTATGACAGCAGTCTTGAATGAATTTCATATTCTCAATATCTTCGGTTTAATTATTAAAATTAACACCTTTTCTGGAATATCTTTTAATGGAAACCGAGCAGTTTATTTCTTTAAATGTTTTGATATAAAAAGCTAAAACAAATTAACTTAACCGGGGTTAGAATTGTGAAATCGGTAAATAATCTAGAGAACTTTTTGTAGATCAGACTTCATTTCAGTAAAAATACTTTGGTAGGTTAGAGACCAGTCTAGCGAGAATGGAACGACAGTGCCCCGATATGAACGGCAGAAAAGCACTTCTCGATTCGCAAGCATATCTAATTCAAATATTACTCATCAGTTGATGAATGTTTAACCCATTTATATGTAGTATTTTGATCGAATTAGTCGATCGTCCACTTGTATGAATTTGAATTGTCATTCATGTCTCCTAATCATTCGATTTTCGACCTGCCCGCTACAATTATTTTTTTTCCAGACGCAAAGCTCTTTAAGACCAAATTTGAAGAAGCTAAAACCATTGTGAATGAAGAATGTGAATTATATAATGGTAAATGCGATGAGGAAAAAGAGGCAAATGATAATGATGACGATAAAAGTGATAATGAAAATGATAGTACTTCTGAGGATAAAAGCTGTGAGGAGGTGACCAAAAAGATTAGTGAGCTGGAAGTTGCTAAAGATAATTAATTTCATCTACTATATTTCTTAATAAATTGTTACTTAATATAAGTATATTTTTTGATATTTCGCATTTCTTGTTTGTATGTGATTAATGAATGACGGGCTACCTTGTTCATTTTTTTCCTTCTGTGAAAAACATTAGGATGGTAAAGTATTTTTGTAATGAATCATGCTAGATCTGGTTTTCTATTATTAGAAGAAATAAATTTATATTTATAAGGAATTTAGGTTTATTTATCCCTTCTGAATGTTACAACAAAAGTTTTAGGATTTTTGCTATCAGATGGTCAAAATCGATTTGACCTTGACCATGCTATTGAACATTTCAAAGTCAAGGTCATTTTTTAAATAGGAACACCTCGTTTTGACATTGGAAATGGAAAGAGCTGAGAATTTTACATGGACAGGACCATGACCTTGAAGGTCAATTTATGACCAGGCCATTTAAAAAAAACATATTTTTTACATTGGTAATGGCCTTGGTAACGGTCAAAGGGCCATCATGTGTCCCCTATTCTCCCGTACAATTTTTTTTGCATGGGGCTTGTTTTCGATTTTCGAGCTCTCGGAACGTTTCTTAACACCCTTTATAAATATAGTGTACCCTATTTCAAATGAAAACAACGTTTTTTAAAGTGGGGTCGCGTGGTTAGATAATTGCCTACGATTTAAACTTTATGCTTTTTTGACCACCTGTTAAACCGGATGTAAATAATCGAAATGCTGTGGAACCTTTAACACAATTTTGCACCCTAAAACCAAACCTCTATTTTAAACACTCAACGTCGTTTCAACAACTCTAAGATGTCATCATCAAGGAGTAGGTAAACCAAACTAATGATGTTAATAATTTAGAGCTGAGGTTTCATTTTTTTAAAAATGTGCATGTTTTGGCTATGGAAATAAATGGTACGAAAAATATTACTTAAGATTGCCATATTTATAATTTCAGGGGAAATTGGACTTTTTTGGTTCTAGACCCCAAGTTCTTTTTAATAGATTGTGCTTCTTTTAATTCTGTTAAATCGAATGTGGTTGTTTTAGACTGGAAGTTCGACCTTAATAGAAAATGCATGTTTTGTCTACAGAAATAAATTCTATGAATGCTAAGATGTAAGATTACTTATTTATAATTCTATATTAAACCGGAAGTTATTGATTCAAACTTGTTTCTTCAAGTACAGTACATGTCGATGAATTTCGTTAGTTGAAACACTCCCAAGGTGAATTGATAATCTAAGTACATTTAAACTTTGCATGAATTAGTTTGTGATGCTTGACCTCTTGGGAAAAACATCGATAGCTCGACGAATTAACTAGCAGAAAAGGAATTAATGGCATCCCTATCTCTCTGTCAGATTATTTCTAGTGGTTGGATGCTCACGATACACAGTATCTTGGATTCTTACCCACAATAATTGGAGAATTGTTAGATCTGGTGATGGTGGTGTGAAGTTTCCAGGTCCATGTATACCAATCCATCTGTTAGAGAACATTTTATTGGGAGCAACTTGACAATTTCTTGTTGGAACAAGATAATTTTGCTCAATGGCAGTGAATAGTCAGTCCTCTAATAATGTGCATAACGATCCTCATTAAGATTTTCGGTCAAAAATATTTGACCGATTTTTTCATTATTTATTATTCCACACCGGATGTTAAAACTGCAAACTTGTTGATTATCGATCTCTCTGAGCCAGTAAGGATTGGTATCAGATCAATAGTGCCAATTCTAAATATTAGTGTCATAATTCTTAAATGTACAAATCATCTGTAAACTGAAAATGTTGGCATTTTTTATCTTTTAATACCCGAGCTATTGAGTATCTGCTAATCCCTGAATCTAGCGCTAAATGAAGCAATGAAACTGTGATTCAATTGTGATACTGTAACGTTGTCAGATGCTTTTTCATTGCTAACTTACCATATTATTTTGCCTTTAATTATTACGCAGCTGACGTATTCCATATTGTCTTTGACAAATAGCGCAAAAAAGTTTCGAGATACATTTCTAGTGCGAAGAAACTATAAGGAGTGCCAAAGAGTAGGTGACCTTGAGTACACACATACTTTTACCAAAAATATTCAACATATAAACTTCTTCATTAAAAAATTGTATAAAGTCAACTTCTTCCAAATAAAGTTGTTAAGAGCACGACAAAATTGTGATATGTAGACCACAAAATGTCACTTATAAATGATTGTTTCAATTTACACTAATCGTCCGAACTAATTAGCATAATGTGTTACATAATGTGGAAACTGGTTCTAGAAACCAAGACGAAAATATTTTAAAAAATCTGCTACGAAATTCATGCTTGAAGAAATGAGTCTGATAATAAACTTTAGACTTAACATGGAATTATAAATATGACGATATTACTGTATTATGCTACAAAAGGCATTACCATAGTGAAAACAAGCATATTCCATTTAAAGTTTGAACTTCCGGTCTAGAACAACAACTTATATGGCGATATTAAATATTATCCTTCGTCATTTACATGGTCAAAAATGAACCAAAAAATAATAATTACAAATAAAATTTGCCATATTTGAAAACTAAAACTATAAAAATGTATAACCATGAACCAACAATACTTCTATATGATCAAACTATAGGTAATACGCATAATATCAACAAGTGGTTGTTCCGCCGATCGGTAACGATGTTCTTTCATACAGGTCCGAGGATTCGTGTCCATCCGAACCTACACATCTCTAAAACTATATTCAGTACCGCTCATTCGATGCGTTTCTTGCCACTCCGGCAGGTCTGCGGATCTGTGTCCGAATTGCCGTCGGATGTACATCCATCATTAACACTAGGAATGCAGGTCCGAACATGCGTGTCCATCCGGACCTGCCCATCTCTAATTATAAGTAGGGCAAAATGACATATTATCTTAGGTTGAGTTAATTTCCATAGCTAAAACATGCTTTAGAACAACTTCCGATTTAACATAAATTTATAAATATGGCAATCTACGTAGAATTCATTTCCGTGTCCAAAATATTCTGTAAAAATAGCAACTTCCTGTCTAGATTACTAACTGGTTTAACAATTTAAAAATTTAGCGAGTTCTGGGCAAAAAACCAATCAAATATTTTATCAGATATCAGAACGCGTATATTAAGCATTGATGAACATACATTATAGGTATACAAATTCAAAGTCAAAACGGTTCTTTTTCCTGAAGGAAAAAAGCGAAAATTTTCAGAAAGTAAAACACTACAATTTTGCGTATTATTAGTAGTTATTTTAAAGGCAATTTTTCACAAAATTACAAAATTAATCGGAAAAATACTGATTTTAACAAAAAAAGTTGTTTAAAATTGTCATTCTATCGATTTCCGAACTTATATTCAGAGAAATTTTCCACGCTTGAGAAGGGCATCCACCCCCAAGGCAATGCAACCCTTGGTAGAGGATCAACTTTGAAGTAAGCAAAACCTACACTGTCAAATGTTCAAGCAAATTCATCCTGTTTGGCAAAATTATATGGTAATTCGATCAACGACTGGAATAATAGGGTTTGAATTAATAGGTTTTGCATCAATACAATATAATTTTTTTATATAAAGTCACCCTATTAACCGATTTTAATGTACTAAATTCTGAAATTAGAAAATTTAAACTATAATTCCTCCATTTCAGATTTCCGTATAAAGTTGTTAAAGATGTGTGTGAATTTAGTTCAATAGGAGTATCGCATTATGTTCGCCATAATTTTTAATAATTTTCAACAAGTTTATAACAAAAGCTGGGATAGACAAATTACATTTCACCACTTCTTTCAGAACCAGCTTGAAACATTCAACTGAGCCACTCAGGTTATTACGGTGACTTGAATTAAATTATAAGTAAAATTTTTTCATATTGCATTTACACAAAAACTAATGTCACACATTTACTTTATCATTTTTAAGGTATTAATAAGTCACTTCCCTGAAAATGTTCTCTTAATCCTGAAAATTACAAAACGTAGATAAAAAAATAATTATGAATTGAAAGTAACGGGATCCCAATCAATACTTTCCAATACTCAGATGAAGTTATATTAATTTTGTTTTAATCATCAAGGACTAACCCTTAAATAAAAAAGATTGTGGTAGGTATTACCTGATTGGAAGTACTTACTTAACCTCTTAGGGGGTCTGTAGCTTAGCGGAAGTAGTGATGTGTAACACTGTGCCGTGTCGCACTTTTTGTCACATGTTTCAAGGGTGCTGACACGATCCTAATAACACTTGTGACGAGCCTCAGATCGAGTGCAAACATTAACGAAATATAAAATTACACCGGCTCGTTCTTGCTCGACACCGTTTAAATTAGTAATATTTTTTATTTAGTAATAAATAATTTTAAAAATTACAACATTGTAAAAAATCATTTATTTTTTGTTTATGTTTAGTCATATAGTGTGTCTGGTACGACGAATAAAATTGAGTTATATGAATCGCCAACTAACAACTCTAGCTTGTTTACGTGTTATATGACACCGATACGTGGGTATGTTGAATAAAGTGCAACTCACTAAGTGGTACTGTGCTCTCTGATAGCCGAAAGGAAGACTCGAGATTGAGTGTCAAAAAAGTGCACCATCTTTCCTCGGTATTGTTTAACTCAAACTGTGTGCTCTCTTTTCACATTAACACATTTTTTTTCAAAAATGTTTTTACCTTGAATTTGCGATGTAAAATTTTGTCTTTAATTAAGTATATCTAATAACATTAAATTTAAACGACTCGTGTTCTATAAAATTAATGATTCACTGAATGTTAGGCTTAAGACAACCCATAATTAGAGTATGCGAAAATGTTGTTGCCTATATTTCGTAAAGTAGAGTTTTCGTAATTCGGAATACAATTGATTACAGATGTTTTTGTTTATAAAGTACAAAATAGGGTAAGAAGAGAGTTTAAAAATACTGTACGCCAACGTATCTATTTTGTTAACTTATACTATGCCTGGAAAGACAAATGAGAGTAATAAAACCAGCTTATAATAATCATCAACTGTCAACTCTTCTATTATGATATATGGCACAATTGCGCCATAACACTGCACTGACACACTGACCCGTGCGTGTGTTGAGGTGTCAGCACTCCAAAATCTGAAGTGTTACCCATCACTAAGCGGAAGTGCTTTCTTCGAAACCAAATCGTCTTGGGTCTGGCGGGTTCGAGTCTGGCTCTCACCTACGGGAGCTGTGTGGTTGCGTGAGCGAGGTCTAGTGAACGTAACTACGCGGATTGCTCCAGAATATAGTGTTGGTCGAAATTTCGGCAGATTTTCTAGTAGGTGCTTGCTTGTGCGAAAGTGTTTTTATAGTACGGACAACGTACACCAGATGACACTCAAGTCATATCGTTAGCAATTAAAAAGAAGTAATAAAAATGTGACAGCTCCTTCTTCTATACTTCGCATTCTCTAGTTTCAACTTTTTTTAAGAATCTAAGTTTATGTAGGCAGTGCAGTGTACTTAAAACAGGCATTGCAACTCATGCCACCAAGCTTAGCTAATAGATAAAGCTGTCAAATTTGTTCTGATTATTGCTAGATTTTTGAAATATCTAATAGTCCTGTAAAGCAAACATGAATATCAAACATCATGTACAACAGTCAAATGCTTTTTACAGAATAAACGTCAATTGTACTAATTCTGATATACCTAGAATCAATTTAGCTAATAGGGCAGATAGTAATTTTACATTTGTCTTTCATGATGAAATGATGTCAAATCAATGATGGATAGTATGAAAATTTCCATGCACTTACAACTACCCATTAAGAAATAAAAGACAAAAAGGTATAAAAACTGCTTACTAAGTCATATATTTACAATTGATATTTCAACCGTACAATATTTGTAAAAAAATATTTAATCTTAGGTAAAATTTTAACGATTATAAACATGTTTCACTAACGAATTACATATATTTACTAAAACTTATTCGTTATCTGGAGATTTTGCATGATGCGATGTATAATGTCCATCTAGTTGCCATTGATGGGCGAATTTTCCGTCGCATTTGTCACAACTCAATATATTCGTATGCGTCTTCACGTGATTATCCAGTTCTTCTTGGTTGTTCATTATTCTCCAACAGATGTTGCACCTTGAAGACGGAACAAATTATGTATTTATTTTGATTTAATTTAATATATATATATATATATATATATATATATATATATATATATATATACACACACAAAGACCTTAATTCATACAAAACATAAAGGTCAACCCAAAACACAATATCAACCATAAAATAAACAATACTAATATAGCTCAGGTTATTTAAAGAAAAATTCGTTTTGGTGCCAAAATAGTACAACAAAATCAACATCAACATGTTCTCAGGATGCAACATGACTGATTGGCATAAAATTCCACATTTTTTTATCGTTATCGTTTTTTAACAAAATAACCTCAAAAAATCGCTAACAATTTACTTTTTTGCTACTATGTGCAATGTTTTAGAAAAATGAAAAACCTACCAAATGAGTTACTATACAGTCAACTTCGTTAATTTGTTCCTTAGATAATGGAACTTAAACTCGAAATTATAAAAAATATATATAATTTTTGGGATTTTTTTCTGAGGATGTCCGGTTAAGATGACGAGGCAGCTGCATGTGCGACGTCTTAAGTTTAGGAAAATTAATTCATAGTTGCATTTTTCCCTTTGAGTAGTGAAAACCGTTATTGGTAATATTCTTCATCATTTACAGGATGCTGTCAAAGTGATAAAATCCGTTCTTCAAGTTAATAGTGACAGTGAAGCTAGAAATCCTAGTCTACTTATTTATCATTATAACCCAATTGTGTCTGGTCAATAAGATCGTTCAAATCAAGTCCATAATTAGCCCTACAGATTTCAGGACTTGAGTGCTATCCTTAAAAGAAGAATAATATGTTTTTCTATTTTATAGTTAAAACATTCTTATTAACGAAAGTGTGCTTCTCATACCCAATCTATGTTCTAAAAAATATATTGTAGCCCCGGTAGTTCCAGATGACTGTATCATTATGAATAACCGAGCAGAAAAAAATTTGCGATACTGAGATGAGTTGTGTTTAAAATCAATTCTTCTACTTTCTAACGACGGCTAATGCATAATGATAGGGTCATCCGGTGAATTAATTTAAATGTTCAAACAAAAAGGTTTTCCATATGCCAATTAGTCATATATTATCCATGCAACACATTAATGTTAGTTTTGTTCTACTATTAACTTTGTTACTTATTTTCGTAAATAACCTGGGCTATAAGGAAAAATCAGGCAGCTGAATGCAATAAACAATCTTCTCTATTTTATGAGAGGCCACTTTGATTTCTTACTAAGAAATATTGAGGGTCCTTTATAATTACTTCACATATCTGTACTTAGTAGGAATGCATTTAATCTGAGGAATGCTTGCAGTTACCTCTAACTTCATAATGCAGTTATCAGTTTGTCTGTTTGTTTGTTCGGGCATCACGTAAGAACTACTGAACTGATTTTGCTGAATCTTTTTTTGTTGCAAAGCCTATAGTTTGACTTAAAATCTGGTAGACATTTTTTCTCCCGAAATTGAAAGAAACGGTAGATATAGCCAAAAAACTACCATGTTGGGTAATAGAATTACTCAATTGGTTCCAGCGCACGCACAAAATATTAGATACTGGCATCAGCTTACCTTTTATTCAAAACCAGAATGTGCAACATGTTTCGATTTAATACAAATCAACTGATATAACGAGCGTAATTTTACAGGGTGTTCTGTATTATAGGAAACTTAGAGCGGAGTAGAATTAAATGGATTTAAAAAAGTTATATTTGGTGTCCTATAATCAGCTGCATATATACAATGTGGTTGAAATAAGGGAGAGTGGAATTAGTTATACGGGGTGGTCTAAAAAAGTTATATTGATTGGGCCATAAACAGTTCCATATACCAAGTGGGTGAAAAAGGGTAGAATATTTATAGTTTGGATAAAAAATCTTAGAAAAAAATGTGTTATGTAAGCAGTTAGGATCTTTGAATTATGTTCATAATAAGCAGTTAGTTAGAAGGAGCTGTTTATACAGGGTGTTTGAAATATAAGATGGAGTGGAATTATAGTTTATATTGTGGTTAAAAACTTGTTTTATATCCACAAGCAGTTGCATATATAGGATGGGTGAAATATGTGGCGGAGTATAATTACAGCTATACAGGTGGGTTTAAAAAATAAGTAAGGTAATCTACAAGCTGTTCCATTTACCAGATGGTTGAAGTATAGGGTGGGGTAGGATTCTAAGGATACAAGGGTGGCAAATAAGTAATTGCAAATAAAAGGTTATTGAAATATAGGGTGGTGTAGAGTTATAATTATACAGGATGGGTAAAAAATGCTAGAAAAATTTTGTTACATAGCAGTTGCATATATGGAGTACCTGCCACTTGGGGTATAGTAAAATTATAGTTGTACAGTGTGATTCAAACAAGGATAGAAAAACTTGCAAATGAATGAATGGGTTGTTTAAATGAAGTATGGAGAGAAATTATACTTTATAATGTTGTTGAAAAAATATGAGGAACAATTGTGAAATAGCGTAGTTCATAAAGTTGAGAAGATAGGATAGTTGAATTATAGGGTGGAGAAGTGTTATGGTTAATTATTTAAAAAATGTTATATTGGTTAAGCAATAAGCAGTAGCATATACGGGGTAGTTGTAATATATACAAGGTTATTCAGAAATATACTGAAAAAAATTGTTATATACGGTGCATAAGTAGTTGCGGTTTTGGTTTTTTTGCAATATCGATTTTTTGTCAAAACATTGATTTGAAATAAGTGTCTTACGTGCAACTGAATTCCGTATTTTAATCCCTGTTCTTTTTCCTGCATCATTATCGAAATACACACAATTACTTTGTCCAGAATGCTGAATACTTCCCAAATCATGAGTATATCTATTAGCTGCCTACACAACTTCAAAATTAAAACCCACATACCAGACTGATAAAATTCAGGTATTACAGTAAAACCCAGTTCAACATACAAACTACCTTGAAAAGCAATATAATTCAAAGATTTTAACCTAAACATGGTATCATGTTGGCTGCAAATCTGTACTCAACCTTAAGCTTTTAGAATTCTTTGGAATCGACTTGCAGTTCGTATGATATACAAATATTTTTATAGGAAATCCAAACATAAGTCAATTTTTAAAAAAATACTACTTCAGAATTTGCCAAACCCAATTTTCTTTATTTTCAATTGTGTTAGTTTAAATTTAATTGAATAATAACAGCACTACCTCAAATTACAAAACGAATTATCATATCGCATAGATAGAACTAATGTATACTAACTGACAAAGAAATCACAACACCCAGAAAAATTTAATATTATTTTGGTTAAACATAAAAAAATGATTAAAATTTGGTAAAGTTTGGTGAATGTTTTTTCAGCTAACCTGTTTTTTATCAATCAGTATTGTACTACTTTTTTTAATTTTTTAAAATTTACCAAAAAACTAACTTTTGATGGGATCCAAGATCGATGTTTAGTAATGAAAATGCCTAGAGTACGTGTACCCCGAATGTATCGCTGCTAAGTAAATTTAAAAGAGGTCGAATTATTGGTTTACGGGAGGCGGGTTTTTTATAGAGATGGGCAGGTCCGGACCTGCATCGGATGGATGTACATCCGACAGCAATTCAGACACAGATACGCGGACCTGTCGGAATGGCAAGGAACGCATGCAATGAGCGGTACTGAATATAGTTTTAGGGATGTGTAGGTTCGGAAGGACATGAATCCTTGGACCTGTATGAAGGATGTACATCGTTTTTGTTGATATTATACACGGGAGCGGTATCGAAACATTTACCGAATCAATGATAGCCGACTGGGAACTGCGTGTGAGGCGAACGGTATTACCTATAGTTTGATCATCTAGAAGTATTGTTGGTTCATGGTTATATATTTTTATCGTTTTAGTGAATATGACAGCAATCATTATCGCAACAATTCAGCGCCATATCATATCAAGATTTAAATGGTCAATGTTCTGCATAGTTTGGGTTCACCCAGACTCCGCCAGACTATTTCGAGATTTTTTTTACATCCCTAGAACAAAATGTGTTTTGGGTTCTGGTATATTCAAAGTAGAGATGGGCAGGTCCAAATGGACACACATGTCCGGACCTGCATCCGTAATGTTACTGATGGATGTACATCTGACCGCAATTCGGACACAGATCCTCGGACCTGCCGGAATGGCAAGCAACGCATGCAATGAGCGGTACTGAATATAGTTTTAGGGATGTGTAGGTTCGGAAGGACATGAATCCTTGGACCTGTGTGTATGAAGGATGTACATCGTTACCGATCGGCGGAACCACTTGTTGATATTATACACGGGAGCGGTATCGAAACATGCCATGAGCAGTACCGAATCAATGATAGCCGACTGGGAACTGCGTGTGAGGCGAACGGTATTACCTATAGTTTGATCATCTAGAAGTATTGTTGGTTCATGGTTATATATTTTTATCGTTTTAGTGAATATGACTATTTTTATTTGTAATTGATCAATCATTATCGTTTTTTTTTTGTAATTTTATTATATAAAGGGTAAAAAACAACAATTCAGCGCCATATCATATCAAGATTTAAATGGTCAATGTTCTGCATAGTTTGGGTTCACCCAGACTCCGCCAGACTATTTCGAGATTTTTTTTACATCCCTAGAACAAAATGTGTTTTGGGTTCTGGTATATTCAAAGTAGAGATGGGCAGGTCCAAATGGACACACATGTCCGGACCTGCATCCGTAATGTTACTGATGGATGTACATCTGACCGCAATTCGGACACAGATCCTCGGACCTGCCGGAATGGCAAGAAACGCATGCAATGAGCGGTACTGAATATAGTTTTAGGGATGTGTAGGTTCGGAAGGACATGAATCCTTGGACCTGTGTGTATGAAGGATGTACATCGTTACCGATCGGCGGAACCACTTGTTGATATTATACGCGGGAGCGGCATCGAAACATGCCATGAGCGCTACTGAATCAATGATAGCGGACTGGGGATTGCGGATCGGAGTGAGGGGAACGATATTACCTATAGTTTGATCATGTAGAAGTATTGTTGGTTCATGGTTATATATTTTTATCGTTTTAGTTGTCAAATATGGCTATTTTTATTTGTAAACATGGATCTTGGATGTACATCTTTGGAACTAGATGCATATCCGGATCCAACTCCGAATTATGAGCGGACCTACCCATCTCTAGTTTTTTATTTCGAGAAAATGTTGTCTAGCGTGGTTTGATTATATTCAAAATCGGAGAAGAGTAGGCACCGGACGTCGAAGGGGCACAAATGAAGTTCAAGATCTAAGACTTCAAGCCTTTGCAGACCGGTTGTCGGAAATCGAAATTTGGCTGATGAGTGGTTAAGAGAATAAGGTCATCTTGTAAGTAGCCGAACGGTTTATTGCCGTACAAGATCTTGTGGACTGCAGCATTATCGCCCCCTTCTTGTGCTATCTTTGACCGCTGAGCATCAGGTCGTCATCTCTGATGAATCTCAAATCTGCTTGGGTGGACATGATGGCCGAAAAAGGGTTAGACGAAGTCGATGAGAAAGACGTCAACTTCAATTTCATGTTGAGCGACATGTACACCCAACAGTAGGAGTTATGGTGTGGGGTGCTATTGCACATGAAAGTAGGCCTTTGTTCGAGGCAACATGACAGCGCAACGTTATTTTCAGGAAGTAGTGAAGTTCAAACTTTTTTGAAGAAACTCATTAAATCTGTTGTCGTGGCCGCCCAGATCCCCCGATCTTTCGCCCATGAAATGCAGGTACCTTGCTATAGTATTCCTCAAGAAGAAATGGACCACCTTATTGAATCAATGCCATGACGTATTGGCACCATAGTGGACAAACACATTATTAATAAAGTTATAATAAAAAATTTCAACTCCTTGGTATTTTTTATTTAAATTTTAATCATTTACTCCTTACTATAGCATCTATATTTTAACAAAACAATATTAAATTTAAACATATGGGTGTTGTGATTTCTTAGTCAGTTATTATTCAGTCTTGTAATTTTTGTTTTTAATATGTAAGTGGTACTACATGATTTGACTTACCTGAATTTGTAGAGTGGTGCTTTGTGAGTATGTTCATGTTTCAACCTTGCAGCTTTGTTTGGGAACTTTAAACTACAATGAGAACATGATTCATTTTGCGATTGAAAGTGAGTCTGAACGTGCACAACTAAGAGTTGTTGGTTATCAAATGATTCCAGGCAATGTTTACATGTAAATGGCCCTAAAAAAAATAGATGAATTTTAATTGAGTTATTTAAACTTATACACTAAGATATTTTTTCCAGGAATATAAATATGTACGAAAATTTGCTTTGTTGACAGAACCCTTATTTTTTTAATTCTTAGATAAGTATGAACCATCAGGAAGATACTAATTTCCTATATTGTATCAGAACCCAGACTCTGGGGACATAATGAGGCCCTAATTTAATAAAGACTTCGTTCGTCATTACTTTTGCTATCTAAAGGCAATGTCACTGTGTTTTATTATTGAAATACCTTTGGTATATTGAATAACTTTTTTTTATTATGAAAGAGAAAACCTAATTGTGTTACCTAGCTATACAAACTACAAACAACAGTTTGGATTACATGATTAAATAGTAATTTTACAAAATTATTTTATTTATAATTTAAAACGTCATATATGCATCTTTTAAGATTCCTAAGCGTTATTATTGAACAACATTTATAAGGCTTTGCTTGCTATTTACAAAAATTAATCATTACTGTTTTTGAATATTGATATTGAATCAGTCCTAACCAGAAACAATATATATTATATATATTGTCTTGTGTACAAAAGAAGAGAGTATTATTTCTTGTTAGCCTAAAGTTGGTAGACAATGTAACTCGTTCCTCGAAGTTTCCTTGAACTTCCTTCGTATTGAAGTGGTTGATCTCACAACGTTTCAATAGCTGTGTATCTGCTATCGTCATCAGGCGAATGATAGGAAATTCAGATTATTCTGGCGGTTGGTTGCCGGTGATGCGTAGCGGCAGAGGCCGAAAAAGAGCTCACCAAATATTTTTTAATTTGGACGCTGGGCTCGCTATTATATTTTCGTTCGAGATTATATACGCTGTCTCTATGAATTTTATTTTGTACCACTGCTCTTCCTTGTGTATTGCTCTGGCCTGGCCCCAGTTGATATTATGGTGTTCGATCCATGCGTGATTAGCCCAGACTTCGTTACCTCCGCCCTTTGGGTAGCTGTGCAGTGTTTCTTAACCCTGGTATCCAGCGGTCGCTTTGTCTCTCCAATGTAAAGATTGCCACATTCACACGGTATGCTGTATATACAGTACAATATTTAGTTATGTAATCTCTAGAGTCATTTTTGATATTTTTGCCATTATTGAAATCTACATGCAACAATTTGAATGTAACAGCTTCTAAAAGTAAAATAGTTATTTAATCAGTAGAGCTAGACTTTTTTGACGTTTTTGGTTGTTATTCACGTTTTTGACATTTTTGAGAATTTTGACGTTTTTGGCATTTATATTTCTGACATTCTCTACTTTTTTATGAGATTTATAACATGCGATAAATCAGTAAAATTTTCTCTAGTAATAATAGAACCCCTATCGATGAGTGATACAAAACAAAACTTTCGCTTTTGACAGTAAAAAAACACAGTGTAAGCTCTGCAAGCTTAAGGGTAAGAATGCTTAATTATCAAGTCATATATTCAAAATACTTGACTATCCTAAAGATTTTACAAAAATATTTAACTAGTCACTCACCCATATTCACACCAAATTTGAAATAATTTATGAAATACTGAATGAAAATGATCTGATCACAAATCAAAACTTTCCGCATGGATAATTAAAATTGTTCATACCTAATGAAGTTACACAGAATGAATTAAAACATTTTTATTCGATTTTCAAAGTTACTGAATTTTTATTTTTAAAATAGCTCTCAGAATATTCCAAGATAGTGACAGAATTCAGAACATAATAATTACGAGGACGGGCACACTGTTGTAGAAATGATCATGAACTGGGAGTGTGTGCACACAACTAACTAAAAGTCAATGTGTACTAATACTTACGACTTGTTGGTGTTATTTTCCTTTTTTTACTGATATTGTGTGTTTCGCCATTATTGGTGTCCTCGCTTTCATTTTCTTCAGAAATACTCTCTTCTATGCCCTCTTCAGCTTCAATCGAATCAATAGATGGATCTTCTATCGATTCTTTATTTTCAAAATCTGCTGATTCTTCCTGTTCTATCTCTTCATCATCATGAGTTAACATATCTTCTACTTCTTGTCTTGAATAGGT
Source organism: Octodonta nipae (assembly GCA_034190945.1). Lineage (NCBI taxonomy): Eukaryota > Metazoa > Arthropoda > Insecta > Coleoptera > Chrysomelidae > Octodonta > Octodonta nipae. The sequence continues at coordinate 92,935,140 of CM067221.1, forward strand.
TTTCTTAGAATCATTAGGAGTTTCTGTTATTTGTTGTTGTAGGGTATGTGTATCCATGTGACTTTTATAAAACGAAAAATGCATGAATGTTTTTGAACATAGCTGGCACTGAAACTCATGCTTACTGTGTTTGAACCTGTAATAGTATAAGATGTTATAAAAATCTATATGTATCATTTAATTGTAATTATAACAAGTACTCAGAAGATTTTACGATTTCGTGTAAGAAACGATTTTGTTAAAATTTACAATTTTAGATGTTAAAGTATTTTCATTATGTATGTTATATTTTGATAAACTTATTAACGAAACTCTTTGTATTAATGTGTGACGAGCGAGGATTTAGGGCTGTACGGATCCATATAAAGTCGGCTATATAATTATAAAATTTTTCCTCTTTATATTTCCAAAAATTAAGATTTATTTGACAGACCGTATATATGAACTGCGCTATTTCCAGGTGAGAACCATTAATAAATGTATGAGTTTCTCAACGTTCTGCGATTCGTCATTAAGAAATTCATAAATTTAGAAGCGGTTTTCACCGGGCACCTGGCTCAAATCATAATTACTGTTCCTTCCTGTCTTCCCAATCTCTGTCCTGCAATCATCTAGTCTCCAATGCTTCGTTTACTTCGTCCCTCCAGAATCTTCTTTGTTGGATTTGTTTCCTTTTATTAAGGGCTCCACTCCATTACCCTAGATATTCTGTTGCAACATCTTCTGATGTGTCTGTACCATGTGAGATTTTTTCTATAAATGTTAAAACATTATTTTTAACCTCCACGCTTCGTTTCATTTCACTATTTCTTATTGGATCTGTTCTCTTGACTCCACAGCTTCTTCTCCGGAATTCCATCTTCACCGCTGTAATCCTTCCAGTATTCCGTTTGTCGATAACCTACATTTCTGCCCATATGTCATGACGCTATGCAAGATTGAATTGGATTTTCTTCCTTTATTGGTTTTAGTTATGTGCCTATACTACAAGACTGAATTTAACTGTACTATACTCGCGTTCATTAAACATTGCCTATTTTGTATCTCTTGTTCTGTTGTACCGTTCTTTGATGTTGCGAATTTTTGTTATGAATTTATTTGACGATTATCATTCAGCTCCGGGTTGGATGTTCTCTCATGTGTTGCGATCAAGTATTCACACTTTGTTAAGTCGATTTCTAGGCCATTTTTCTTAAATTCCTCACCCAATTTCCTAAGAACTTGGCTCAGATCTTATACAGCTCTGGTTAAGAGTATATTTTGATTTGTCTGATGTTGGTAGTCAATGTAACTCGTTCCTCGAAGTTTCCTTGGACCACAGTCTTGAAGTGGTTGATCTCACATCAACCACTTTAAGACGATGGAAGTCCAAGGAAACTTCGAGGATATTTTGATTTCTTTCGTATATTCCTAACGTTTTGATCTCGGAAGCTTTTCGGAGGTCCACAAACGTCAACTGTATATCTCGATTATTTTGTTACCTTTTTTTTATTGGGCTTTATATACAGAGTGTAAATAATTTGAGTGAATATATTTTAGGAGGAGACATTGTACCCCAAACTAAACAAAACACTTTATACGACTATATTTATACTATATATTTTTTTATAGAAAATAACAATTTCCCTTCATAATAAGATAATATTCAAACTTAAACTGTATAGATAGACGAACTGCGAACCTCCATCTATTTTTAAATGCTTTCATTAATATTTATGACCATTTACTTTCGTCCTCTTTTCAAATAATTGAATTCTAGGATGAACTAGAATTCAAATCACGTTAATTGCATTCAATTAAAGCCCGCTTCCTCGCCAAATTTTATCGTTAAATAACAATTTTAGTTTTTTTTTTCGATTTTCTCATAAAATATAACATATTCTGATTCTACTCACGTCACCGAGACCACTTGGAAGTATATTACAAAAACAATTATTCAAATTGATTCATAATTGACGGAGTTCTGAGTTAACAAACTTAAAAATATACAACCGAATTGAAGCCCACCTTTTTTGAAACCTATTCAAAATATATTCTTAGAATTAATGTTTAGTATAAAAACAGTAAGGAAAGGGAAACAATTAATGTTGAGAGAAAGAAAAAGCGCAAAAAGATAGTGAAATATGTTGAAATAAAACATCTCGTAGAGTCTAATCAATGGAGCTGACAAGTGTTGTTAAAAATACTTACTTCATATGAAGTTTCAATCTTTCCGGTCTACACTCTTTTCCGCAAAGTTCGCAGGCTACTTTCGGGTCACCATGGTTATTTGCTATATGTTGTCTCAAATTTCTTATACTATTGAATGTTTGGTTGCATATTTCGCATATTTGTTCCGTAAGTCTTGCACAGTCCTGAGACTCTTTATGTTTCTCGAGTGACTCTTTTTTGTTGAAACACTTCCCTATATACAAAAAAAGTGTATAAGACAATATATTTTTCGTAGTGTCTTTATAAGGTTGTAATTTATTGTCTAATCTAAACCAACTAATCACAACGGATCCTCAGTAATCAGTAAAATGTTTCAACCTTTAATAATTCTTTCAATTTACTGTTAATATATGAAATATGAAAATCTGTTACTATAATTTTAAAAATCATTAACAAAAATCGGTAAAAATTAATTTTATAAACTTAATAATAATGTGAAGGATTTTAGTGCAGCACTAAGATTTAACACAGTAAACGAAACAAACGTTGGCAGTGTAGAAGCAACACATGTTTACACAAAGGTTGTTAAAACTATACTCAAATGGAAGACGGAAAGATATAACGTCAAGAGGTTAGGTAGAAATTAGCGAAAAAGTCGGCATTTGATTAAATGTTCTTTGTTTGAAAAAATTAACAATAATTAATAACATTTACTATAAGAACGTTTTACAAATGGAAAGGGCATAAACCATAAATATTTTTCACATTATGGGTATAGTTTGAAACATTGAACTAAAAAAACAAGATATTTCGTCGCTTGTCACCAGAGTATTTTTTTCATATAACATTTTTATATTTGTATTACTCTGTAGTGCCAAAATAATGTAATTTATGACATTAGTTAACATTAAATTATTAGAGAAGATTAACAGAATAAGTTTGCTTCCATAGACAAATGAGTTCGTAAGGTATAAGCCGGAAATTCTGGAATTTTGTTACGAAAACATAATGCCACGTTATGTCGAAAATCGGAAAACTTGGTAGTAAGCTAAATATGTCAAATTCGGATACAAATCGTCCCATCTATCATTTCTATAAAGATTTGCATCAATATGCTGGGCACCCTAAGGTGTATAGTAGTAGACTCTAGGTTGGTAATTTTCGTCGTGGGTTAGCACATCAAAAATTTCATTCTGGTTTCTGGTTTAACAGATCAGTGAAATTTTTCAGCTTATACAGTGATGGGCAAATGTGTGGAACCAAGCAAATATCTCTGGAATTATTATAGATATCAAAATGAAATTTGAAAGGTGGATACTGCAGTAGATTGCCTATTTGTTTCCATTTTTTTTACAATTTTGAACTTCCTGTTTTACCGGAAGTAATGTCGATTTTAAAATTTGCAATGAAACACCCTGTATAGTATTTTAGTTTCTGATGAAATATTTTATTGTGAATACAAAAATATCGGGTTTGATATTGTTTACTTCAATACCTACCGAGATATTAACAGAAAAGTAATTAAGGAAAGGAAAAATCTAATATCCATTAAAGAAATACATAATCATAATTATTAACTAAATCTAACTGATTTTCAAAACATTGAAACTTAACTTAACTAAACTTAATGTATTAGATGTTCAAACTGAGCACCGTTTACTTCTTGACAATAAGCAAGTCGGTTTTTAAATTCTCTAGTAGTATTAGCTATTACCTCTGGTGTAATTCTCTGGATGTCTTGAGTTATTCTTGCAGCTAATTCTTGCAAATTATTTGGTCTATCAACATAAACCTTAGACTTTAGTAACCCCACAGAAAATAGTCTAGACGATTAAGGTCGGGACTTAGTGCAGGCCATTCATAAGTATCCCTTCTTCCAATCCATCTGTGATGAAATGTCCTATCTAAATGATCTCGAACAATGCGAGCGTAATGGGGTGGTGCTCCATCCTGCTGAAACCAGATATTTGGTAATTGTCCATTTACCTCCAATGCTGGAATAACTTGTGTCTCCAAGAGCTGTAAATACCTATCTCCGTTTAAAGTTTCTTGTAGGAAGAAGGGTCCCAAGATTCTGTTGTTATAAATGCCGGCCCAAACGTTCAATTTTTGGGGATGTTGTGTATGAGCCTACCGTACCATTTAAACAAAATGTAGCCTCGTCTGTAAACACCACATTTCTTATAAAATTATTATCACGGTTACAAATATCCATCATCGTTTCAAACGTCTGTCGAAATCGTCTTCGGAAATTTCTTGAACGAGGCGAATTTTGTATGGATATTTTTCTCGCCTTAATATCTTTCCTACTGAACGACGGCTAATTCCACGCATATTGGCGAGGTCGGTAGTGGATAAGTGAGGATTTTCTTCCAAAGATATAGCAACATTTTGAGCTACACCTTCATTACTTGCACTTTTTAACCGTCCACTTTTTGGTAAATTGCTAACTGTGCCACTTGTGTCGTACCTTCGCAAAGTTTTCGTCACTACTGAACGGGATATTTGTGTATTCGGATGTTAAAAAGGTCACAAACTTCATGATGCGTCCTTTTCCTCTCTCCATACCCAATCATCATTAATATTTCTATTCTTTCTCTTTCACTTAATTCGGCCATTTTACGATCAAATTAAAACAATACAATCTTTTTACGTTCAAAAAAAAACTAATAACTTATTTTGACAACTACTGTCACTTCTGCAATGAATTTCATGGACTACTGAACTTGATTCAGATTTAATTTGCGCCTGATTTAAACAAACGCACGTGTATTCGACTATGGAACAAGCAGTGCTGTTGGCTGTGACGGTATAAGGCCACCGATTGGCCAATAGAAATACAAATCCTTACCGAGCGGTTTGTTTATATCGGGCGTAAATGAAATCTGAACCGAGTTTAGATACCATCGAATTTTTCCTTTCGTTAGTTACTTTTCTGTTAATATCTCGGTAGGTATTGAAGTAAACAACATCAAAAAAAAAATTGGAAACAAATAGGCAATCTACTGCAGTATCCACCTTCCAAATTTCATTTTGATATCTCTAATAATTCCAGAGATATTTACTTGGTTCCACACATTTGCCCATCAGTGTATAATGAATACTTGAAGCACTATTAAAATACAAAAGCAAAGCACATTTGATCTTTAAACTTAATGTTAACACATGAATATGAATCTTTTCGAGAATTGTATGCTTTAACGTTACAATTAAACACCAACTTACCGCACGAATTGCATTTCAACATTTTCTGGCCCTTCCGATGCAATTTTTCGTGTTCTTCAAGAGTTTTACTCTTGTAAAATCTAATTCCGCACTTTGAGCACACGAAATTTTTATGACTTGCTATGTGTGATGAATAATCGACGAGTTTCAAACTGCAACAAAAACAATATTAGTACTATAAAGTGATTTTCAATTGGAAGAAATATTTGTAGAAAACCCGTACAAAGAATGTTCATACATTTAACTGCTCAAATAAAACATATAAATGAAAGCGGTCATCGAATAATCAACAATGATAATATTTACTGAAACATAACGCGCTCACTATCGTTTTATTCTATCGCCTGCAAGTTATTTTTATGGTAGACAGATATTTCAAGATTCATAGATCGTGGTTCCTATTCTATGACCATGTAAGATGATCGGACGGGTGACCGTTGGCAGATTTTGTTTTATTGCACTTTGTCAAATATATTTGATACTGCAACTAGTGGATTGTCGTCTTGTGACCTGTTTTTGTAGAAGACAATCAACACACTCGATTTGACCTTGAATATATCTTAGATGGAAATCTAATCAGTTTCAAAATATTTTAATTATTCAAAACGGGGCCGTAAAACTATTTTGATAGTTTATGTTACCAAAACCCAATATTTAATGGTTTGGAAAAAATACATGATTTTTTTCAAGTTATGTTGAAGTATTTGAAAACAATAAATGAAAGAAATTTTCTTCAACCCCCGGGAAGAGGTGAATAAAAAAAATGTTTGTTGGAATTATTCAAAAGAATTGAAGCTAGAAAAAGATGTTCCGGAAAAAAACTTATTTCTATTTTACATAAAAATGATTTTCTGATTTTGGTAATTATCAAAACTATTGCCAACATTTCAAACTTACATGGCGCGATTGCCCGCAAAGCTAGAGCTCTGTCGGTCAACCATCTAGTATATGAGCAATCTGTCAGTTCGCAAAATAGATCAGACTTCAGCTCTCGCACATCACCATATTAAACAGAACACTATCAATTTCGAGGACAGCAAGACCATTTTATCCCTCAATTCCCTTAGGGCATCTACTATTCGCGAAGCTGTAGAAATAGTGAAACGATACCCTGATTTAACCGACGCGATGACAGCACCCGCCTTTCTACAACACAAAGCTCCGTAACAGTCATATTAAACAGATCAGTCTCACTGACAAACAGCCAACCAATCAACATACTTATTATGTTACATAAACGACCAAACTATAATTAAACGAAGCATAGGAGATTCACACCCAGTTCAGTTATCTAGTGAGACTCGGGGAGCAGACCTAACCTATACCTCTAAATCAGTAATTTAGTGAGACTTAGGAAGTAGGCAGACTGAGACTCCACGTTCGATCTAGGACCTGATTTTCGTTATTTTCATTTTGTTCCTTGATAATGCCTCCAAAGCAGGGTCGAAACTTCCGAGTACTTCATAAATTTAGACCCAGTTCTCACCCGGAACCTACCCCCGCTCATAATTGGATATTTGACTGTTTTTTCTAAACCACCATAAGTGTTGTAATAAGCCCGCAGTTGTGTTATACTTTATAATCTATATTTTCTAAAAAATAAAATAATCGGGAATTAAATTCAAATAAAAATAAAGACCATGTAAGCGCTTTATTTTTTATTTGTAACGTAACTAGCCGAACATTTATTTCATTGTACTGATCTGTGACGCGTGCTTAGACCATATACCTCTAGAGGTAGCACAAATATCGTGACAAAATTAGAAAGAGAGAGCAGTAGAGAGTCTTCGAGCATAAATATACATAGAAGGGTAATGTCGTATGTCAATACATATGTTTGTTTGCTTACAACATATAGAAAAGGAAATTTTGCAAACAACAAAGATAGAAAACTATTTGTAAACAAACTGGTATGATAATAGATGCCAGTGGCGGGTCAGTTTATTAAAGTCCGAAATCGCTTTACCTATTCATTTCAGATTAAGTTGGAAAATATATAAAAATAAAATACACATAAATAAAAATCTTTATTAACAATTATCATAATAAATTACTAATTTTAAAACATATATGTTCTATCAAGTTACAATAGCCACATCTTTTTAAAATTCTAACATAAGTAATTCTTCATCCAGAGCGCATCTCTTTTAATTTTGAAGTGTGCTCACATTGTCCCCATAGAACCTGTTTATATTCCTGAATTATAATATTCCCAGCGATGGGTAACCATAAAAAATAAATCAGATTTTATAGAATGTTAATACTTTATATATATATATATATATATATATATATATATATATATATATATATATATATATATGCTTTAGGTGGTTTCCGGGAATTCATGCGCGTAGTTGATAACTGATCCCTGCCGGGATCGATGGTAAAATGACGACGTTTCGGCAGAGTCACATCTGCCCTCTTCAGGTCGGTTCGCATAATTCTCGTACCCTTCTGCTTTCGCTTCTAGTTACTAGTAACTAGAGTAACTAATATAATACTTCGAGTAACTCGAAGTATTCGAGTAACTAGAGTAACTAGAAGCGAAAGCAGAAGGCTACGAGAATTATGCGAACCGACCTGAAGAGGGCAGATGTGACTCTGCCGAAACATCATTTTACCATCGATCCCGGCAGGGATCAGTTATCAACTACGCGGATGAATTCCCGGAAACCACCTAAAACATTTAGTGCCCGCGAAAACTTAAAAACATATATATATATATATATATATATATATATATATATATCAATTAATTGGGAAGCAACCAGTTCACTAGGGTGTTAAAAAGAAATACTCTTTATTAGTTTGAAAAGCTTTCAGAATATGTTTATTCCTTCGTCAGTTCAACTAAAAATTACATATAAAATGACAGTAAGAATAGTTAAAAAATTTTTGAATATAAACTTACGAAATGCGAGGTTCTTATTCACACTAACATTACTAGAGCAAAAAAAGGCCATACTAATATAAAACTCGTCTTGTTCGTTAAATTGCACTATTGATGTTTTAATAAAATTCTTGTTAGATATTTCATGATTGACTGACATTAGTTTGTTTTGAAAGTAATAAAGAGTATTTGTTTTTAACACCCTTGTGAACTGGCTGCTTCCCAATTAATTGATTTTTTATATTAATTCAGCCGTTATTATCTATTTCTTATATATATATATATATATATATATATATATATATATATATATATATATATGTCGGAGATAACGAAATAGTTGGTTTCTCAAGTGGTGAAAATCTAAAGACTCTTAGTTTATATTATCACATCTGCCCTCTTCAGGTCGATTCGCATAATTCTCGTACCCTTCTGCTTTCGCTTCTAGTTACTAGTAACTAGAGTAACTAATATAATACTTCGAGTTACTCGAAGTATTATATTAGAAGTAACTCGAAGTATTCAAGTAACTAGAGTAACTAGAAGCGAAAGCAGAAGGCTACGAGAATTATGCGAACCGACCTGAAGAGGGCAGATGTGACTCTGCCGAAACGTCATTTTACCATCGATCCCGGCAGGTATCAGTTATCAACTACGCGGATGAATTCCCGGAAACCACCTAAAACATTTAGTGCCCGCGAATGACTGACATTAGTTTGTTTTGAAAGTAATAAAGAGTATTTCTTTTTAACACCCTAGTGAACTGGCTGCTTCCTAATTAATTGATTTTTTATATTAATTCAGCCGTTATCATCTAATATATATATATATATATATATATATATATATATATATATATATGTCGGAGATAACGAAATAGTTGGTTTCTCAAGTGGTGAAAATCTAAAGACTCTTAGTTTATATTATCAGTAACAGGATATTCATGTTTTGTATTTTTTTACGATTCTTAAGTTTATTATATTACAAGTTTGTCAGCTTGGAATCGAAAGTGACTCACCAGGTCGCTTGCCGTGGTCTGGTTACGGATGGAAGCTATAAAAACGAATTATGCATCAAGTGGTGCGCTCTATCTTTTTTACGAGTTTTTTGGCGAGACTCGTATCGAGAGGGCAGAGGACAATTCTGTACGAACTTCGAACGAGGTACGATGGTAGACGGCTGTCACGTAACCGGGAACTCGTCGCGATTCCGAGTAGACTACTTTGTGTACCAATTTAGATTAATAATATCATATCGCTACGCCAATCGAACTTATTTTAGGTGGCACCCGAGATAAATTGATCATAAACATTATCTATTGTTTGTATGGTTTAAAACTCCAGTGGTAAAACATTATGGTGCCTTCGGTCAATTTAGTGTGATTATTATTTGTCGAATAAATGTCCAGCCCACATTTATTCCTTAATTCTACATGTGGGCGAAGCTTATTATTACAAAAACTGAAACTATGCTACCAAGCGTGCAATAGCACAAATTTTCTAATTCTATGTATAAGGGTATAAGGCTGTATCAATGAAATGATATATCTAATCTACAAAAAAATGGTGTTAAGGTACTGAAGTGAAAAACCGGAAACAATGACAGGTATACACGAATGGGTAAAAATGAAGACATAGTGAACGATCAAAAATAGAGTAGTAAAAATTAAATAATATACAAATATGGGTACACCAAAGAGAAATAAGCGTAAATATGTCTACATTAAAAATAGAGGAAGAAATGCCTACTTTGTTCTTTAGTGGCCAGGGTGTAGTGAAGTTAACGATTCGCACATATGCACTCTTATTACTAACAATATACCGCCATATGTACATGAGCAAATTACTTACTGCACCACACATTGGCCACTTTAATTAATTACTTAATTACCAATTAACAAATTACACAGTAAAACTAGTCGACGCTTTTCTATAAGAAATTGTCCCAACTACACTTTGATTTTCAATTATTTAACTTATCTGTTTCTTATTGTGTAAGGAAATACCCATATGGAGAATCAAAATTTAACTCATACCTGCAATGTCCTTGAGCTGATTCAGTAATAAAATTCGGGTCCTTTAAATCAGATAATAAAGAATTGAGACAATTTACTTTATTTTTCAACCTGCAATTGGAATTCTGTAAAATCCTTATTTTTCTCTTTTGCTCTGCAAGCTTATTTTTTACAATATTAAAACAACGATATGCCTGGCTGGGGGATTCCAAATGTTCTTTTTTTATGTCACCAGGATATCTGATCTGCTTTACCCTATAAATAAGATTACATTATGAAAATATTCATTTACACATAATTTGTAATCAAAATTTCAATAATTAGTGTACCTTCTATATTCGGGTTTTATAAATGCATTATTATATTCACTTTTTTCCCATTTTCTTCTATGGTCAGATGTTACATCCTTTTCAGTAACTTTGCTCCTATAAAAGATATTAACATTTTTTATTTGTAACATATTGGATATGTTGGCAAGTATTTAATAACTAGCTAATAAACATTAAATGTAACATGTGAGTATTTTGAAGTACCTTTTATGTTTTGGCGGTGTACAGGAAAGCTCATTTTCACTGCAAATTTCAGAAGCAGTTACCGTGGAGGAGGATGAACTTGTAACAGTTGTATCCTCTAGGAATGCGTCAGTTCCAAGTTGTTGAGGTGGTTCAGCTCCACTTACTGAATAATAATCTGAACTGCAAAACAAACAATTACATGTTATTGCTGTAAAGTTTATCTCAAAACTGAGTGCTAGCAATAATAATAATTACAGTTATGCAGTCATAAACAAGTTATCTTTCCTACATTTTTTTTCTGAAATCTATATTTTCAAACACACTTCAAAAATTTGGTATCATCCCCCACAATAGATAAGAAACCACATAGAAGAGTAATCTAAAGTGCCTTTTACGTTTTGGGGGTGTACAGGAGAACCAATTACATGTTATTACTGTACTTTTTAACTCAACACTGAGTGCTATCAATAATAAAAAATTCAGATGTGTGTCCTTCTTTCCTCCATTTTTTTTTAATAAATATTAGATTTTGAAACACACTGCAAAGAACTTGGTATCATTTCAAATGATTGACAATAAACCAAATATAATTTTGTCGAAAGTACCTTTTTGGGGGTGTGCAGGAGAGCTTTTCATTTTCACTGCAAATTTCAGAAGCTGTCTCTGTGGATGAGGAAGAACTTCTACCAGTTGAATCCTCTAGGAGTGTGTAAGTTTCAAATTGTTGCAGTGGTTTAGCTCCAGTTACTGGATAATACTCTTTACTGCAAAACAAACAATTACATGTCAATACTGTAAGTTTTAACTCAAAATTGAGTACTAGCAATAATAATAATTTCAGTTGTGATCATAAACAAGTAATCTTTCCCTTAAAATTTTTTATAAGTGAAATAATATTTTTAAACACTACAAGGAATTTGATATCATCCCCAACAATCGACAATAAACCAAATAATCTAACATACCTTTTATATTTTGGTGGTGTACATGGAAGCTGTTCATTTTCACTGCAAATTTCAGAAGCTGTTAGAGTAGAAGAGGAAGAACTTCTAGGAGTTGTATCCTCTAAGAGTGTGTCAGTTCTAAGAGGCTGAAGCGGTTTAACTCCAGTTACTTGATCACTACAAAATACAAATGGTATATCATTTCTGAAAATTTAATTCAAAATTGACTGTTTAAAAATAATAGTAGGTTTAAACTTATTTTAAAAAACGTAGAGCTATCGAATTCTTCGTTTTTATTATTGCTCACTGAATACTACAAAACTGCTTTAATCAGTTAGAGATATCGTTTTACAAAAAAAAAACGGAACAGTTAGCAATGTCAAACTTTCCGCTTTTCTGTATATAAAGAAAATCTAAAAACTACAAAAAAACGGAAAAACAGTAATTAAGATTGCCATTATTTCCGCTTTTTACATTACAGGAAATCTAAAAACCATCAAAACATCTTATGTAATTTACGTTACAATTTAAATATAGTGAGTAGTTTAGAAACCAGCAAGAAAATTCATTAATTTAGACAATTTAATTCCATATTCCGTTAACTTCTCTCTACGCCCATGATACATAATATATGTAAACAAGTTATTTACTTACCCCAATGAAGAGATTCTTTTTTTATAGCGATTCTTACAACTTTCACGCACTTTTCCCATGATGTATAGATTGTAGCACTCACAATACTTTTCACAGTTAAATTTAGTTTACAAACACCAGTAATTCACAAAATACCGAAGTAAAGAAAAACGACTATTCGGAACAGAAACAAATACAGAATGTTTTCATAACAATGTACAACTTTGCTAACTCTAAAATTTAGCCACGACAAGAATGCATTATATATTATTACTGTTGACAACAAAATCATAACCTGTATCTTTTTTTAATTGAGAAAATTAATAGTTTTTCTCTGATTATTTATCATTTAACACAATCAAATAATTTATGAATTTAAACATTTTACTCAAAGAATATATTAAGTTAGTGAACTTAGGAGTATTTGACTGTAAGAATAGGCAACATATACTCCGGTTTGTTAGTAAACAAAAAATGTTGGCTCGCTGTTCCGAGACCTATTGGTCTCCTTTTTTCATGGTCGAAGGAGACAGTAATAGGTTATTTAACTTGATTGGGAGCTGCTTCCACACAGAACTTACTTTAGGTCTTTTTTCTATGCACAGAGTTTGCAAATTCGATTCGTGACGAAACGACGAATTCAGAGCGATTTTGATCACGTGAATTGCTATTTTTAAAATAGTAATTTTCTTTAGGGCTTGTTACAAACTTAATTGGTACTCCTTAAGACAATTTACATAAAATATTTATAAAAAATAATCATCTTTTAGGATTTCACAAGCCTGAACCATATTTTTAATACAGTCAAATACCCAATTGGAACAACAGAAGCGTCTCAGAAGATATTGTATGTATGTATCTATTTGCCCCCAGACAACTTCTGTAAATACGGTACTGCCCCCGATACCAAATTGATGTTCTAATAATTTATATTTAACAAAGAACCGACTTCAACTTTTTTTCTATACTTTCCACATATTTTTTTTTTTATTTGTTTTATTATTTGGACCCATTTGTATAAGTGTAATTCTAATTCACCCTATATTGCAACCACCCTGTATATGCTTCTGTGTATTGGTCACCCAATATAACTCACTTGTCTATCATTTTCTGATCCCACCTGTATAACCGTAATTTTACTCCTCCTTGTATTTCAACCGCCCAGTTCGCTTATTACTCGAATTTCGAAGCACGCATGCCCGCACACACACACCTACAACCGTATTTCATATAGAAAAGATCGCAGACTGTAAGACTGAATTCAAATGATTCAAAATGAAAACCGTTACAAACACTCTGTACGATATACTTTTATTGCATTTCTTGACATTTAAGCTAGATATACATGATGAAAATTTGACATTTCCATTGATGTTTACCGTTTTTTACATATTTTTCCGATTTTCAGAAAAACGGTGTTTTACGTTATAGAAAAATATACGGAATCAAGCTGGAATATATTTTGTAGAATACAATTGAAAATATTCAAATTGATTCAGCCGTTTTAGAGAAAACAGTGAAGATTCATTGAAACTCATTGAAATGTACTCCCTTAATTACTGTTTTTTCTGATTTTCTGGAAAGCCGCAAATCTACTTTATAGAAAATTTCTGTAATATTCCTTAATACAATGCCGTTTAAATCATCAAAATTGCCCAAGCCGTTTTTGAATAACCACTAAGCATACATAAAAAAGAAGCCGATGAATTGATAGCCTCATCCTTTATGGAGTCGGTTAAAAAACAGGTACTGTAGCCCAGGTAGTTCTGGCACAGTTAAACAGTGGGAAGACCTTTTTAGCGGCCATTATTCATAAAGTAGCGGTAGAAAGTACAACAGTTGTCCTAAACATTTATCTCAGTTTTTTTAAAATAAGAAGTTTAAATACGAAGTATGGAAAAGATTCAGGCATCCAGCAGTGGCAGCATAGGACAAGTCCATGCGTGAAACTGTTGAGGGGTGATACCGGAGAAAGTTTTACGAGGGCTGCCTTTTATATTTCGGGATTAGAGAACAAAAACAAATATTAATCATGGAAAATCGCTTTATTGTTTTTCAAAATATTCCCCATGAAGATCTATACACTTTTGCATGCGTTTGAACCAATTGTCGCAGCACTTTTTCCACTCTGATTGAGGTAGCTCCAAAACATGCATTCTGAACGCAGCAACCGCTTCTTCAGGTGTCGAAAAACGTTGACCTCTCAGTTTGTTTTTTACGTACGGGAATAAAAAGAAGTCATTTGGTGACAAGTCAGGACTATACGGCGGATGACTCATCAAATCGATGTTTTAAGTGGTCAAAAATGCTGTTGTTTGAGCCGATGTGTGAGAGCTCGCATTGTCGTGGTGAAGTGCTGCTGTTCACTTTCGGGCTCATACGCGTAAATCCACTATTCATCACCTGTCACTATGTCATAAACGTATTTTGAAGCACCGCGATCGTATTTTTTGAGCTTTTCTTTCGACCAATCGACACGAGCCTTTTTTTGAACGATTGACTAATTGTGTGGGATCCCACGCGAACAAATTTTTTTGACATTCAAATGTTTATGCAATATTGAATGTATGCTGGTTCCACTAATGTGTAAGGTTGACTCAATCTCACGATAGGTCACATGACGATCTTGCAATATCAGTTCGCGCACAGCATCAATGGTTTCCGGAACAACAACTGTTTTTGGACGACCTTCACGAAATTCGTCTTGGAGTGAACTACGACCTCGATTGAATTCACCATACCATCGATAAACAGTGGTCCTTGATGGTATTTCATCGCCAAAAATTAAATTAAGTTCATCCATGCACTCTTGCTGACTTAATCCACGTCGAAAGTTGTAAAAAATAATCGCACGAAAATGTTCACGATTTAATTCCATTTTTTGGCCGAGATGAATCCTTTAAGTTACTGTAAACAACACATAGCGCTCGTATGTCAAAAGGTTCAGAGTACGTATAACCTCAAAAATGTCAAACTTTACGATAGAGCTGTCAGTTGTCAGATTGCAAAACTAGGGTTGTCCAATCCCGAAATATAAAAGGCAGTCCTCGTTCGTCTCTATAATATTACTGTACGCTTTCGCCGCTGTTAGATGCCCAAATATTTTCAGTACGTGTATTTATAAAAGACACAAACAAATTAACTAAAATATTTTTTTTCTCCAAACAACACTTTTTTGAGATTGGTGCAAACTAGAACTTATAACTTGTAAAAATATGGCTACCTAATTACTGAAAACTTATTTATTTTGTTTAACTTAGCACAAATAAGATATAATTGTTGAAGAAAAATAATTCCTGCTTTTAATTTACTTTATGACTTTTAAGTCGGTTTTTATTTGTTTTACTTTTTTTATCATAATTATAACTATTTTTCAGATTCTAGCCAACTGATGTTTTTGATAGTTTGCCTCATATTAACGGAACGCACCGCCCGACCGCGCAAATCTCGTTTAAACTTGGACACACCTTTAGTCTACATAAAAGAACGCATTCCTGAATAGAAACTTCAGAGACTCAGGGCACAAAATTTTAGTATAAAGGTTTAAGTATATAAGAGAAACTTACAGTTGTTTACATGTCGGGCATGTCTTAAACGGCTCATTGCAAGGAACGTCCTTGTGCTTATCAGCATGATACGTCAGCGCATCTAAACTCTGGTACCTTTTCTTGCACTTGGTGCAAACATGTCCTAGGCAATTGTGCTTTACGTGCAACTGATAATCGTTGACGGCCTGCTTGCATTTGCAACACTTGAAAGGAAATTCGTCACCATGCACAGTTTTCGTGTGTTCCACTAACTTATCACATGGGAACGGTCTGTGGTCTTCGCAATGCGGACAAGGATAACTAATGCAGTATTTCATGTGACTCAACAAATTGTATTTGGAGAGGAAGCTCTTATTACAAGCTCTACAAGTCAAAGGTTTTTCCTCAGATGTGCTTACATGTAGGATTGGTTTAACAAGATATTCCTTCGAAATCTGATGTTCGCTGTTCAAATGATCCTGCAGCTGAACTTCAGACAAGAATTTTGCGAAGCAAATGTGACAACGTCGTATTTTTTGATTGCCTAGCAATAGTACCCTCTTTCTGGAATATGGATTCGACTGGTATTGGTAAACTTGTACTTGATTTGAACGCAAAGTGTCAACGAAGGTACACAAATTGTTGTTGTCTATTCTTGCGAGCGATATTATTCTATCGTTCAATGCTAACGCAGTACTGTCTGTTAAGCGGGCATATTCAGATGTATTAGTTGAAGAATTTAATTGTGTTGTAGAACCTAGAAACAAAAAAGAATCAATTATATTATAAATATGTAATAACTACACTTATTTTAAACATTAAAAAAGAAATAAACAAAAGTAACATTTTAACACATCTATATTTTCTATCTTGAGAGTTCGCAAATACACATTGCAAAGAAATTAACGCCCCTCCTAAAAATAAACTAGAAGTTTAATGGAAAAACTGTGGAACCTTTGACGTGTCACAGATATTATAAACAAAAAGTTTTGTACCCTAACACCAAAAGTTTATTGTTTCACTCTACGCACGTTTCAACATCTAAGATGCCATCATCTGGAGTAAATCAAAACTGAAAATATTTACGTTACTAGTTAAACAAGTCAATAATTGTAAGGAATTGGACTCATACGAAAGCATAATGTTATATAAAAATAATAACCTTATGAATTGAGACGAAGGTCCAATCCCAAACAGCCCATTGTATAATTTATTACATAAGAATTCCCAGAAATTTGTAACTTAAGAACTCAATACCTATTATGTTGGAAGGTCAGGTATTTAGGGATTAGTGTATTAGCATAGTGATTTTCCCCACTAATTTACACATAGATTTTTAGTCTTATATATTAATGCATAATTGTAAATACTTTTCAGTTTTGGTTTACTCCAGATGATGAAATCTTGGATGTTGAAACGTGCGTAAAGAGAAGACGTAAAGTTTGGTGTTAGGGTACAAAACTTTGTGTTTATATATAGAAGTTTAATGTTAATTTTTGTCTAAGTCGCCAATACGAT
Source organism: Octodonta nipae (assembly GCA_034190945.1). Taxonomy (NCBI): domain Eukaryota; kingdom Metazoa; phylum Arthropoda; class Insecta; order Coleoptera; family Chrysomelidae; genus Octodonta; species Octodonta nipae. Next base: position 92,952,560 of record CM067221.1, read on the forward strand.
TTCAGTGGTCTTTATTATATGAGCAAAATGAAAGAAAGAAGAGCGTTAATAGCGAGTCTTGCCACCTCTAGCAAAAATAACGTTGTGAAACGACGATCCATAATTAAGCAGCAGCCATATTTCATTTTGGATCAATTCTTCCCACATTTGAACCAGCCTTTGCCGAATGTCTAACAAAGTGTGCTAATGGAGTTCCTCTTTGAAACTTCGATCTCTGGGGTTAAATCCGAGCTCTGGTTGGTAATACCATGCTATTAATTCCAGATGTATTAAGAGTGCATAAATTGAGAGCACATGTTGAACTACGTTGAGTGCATAAATTTATAGCACATGTTGAACTACGTTGTTGTTTAAAATCTAATATGTATTGTTCAGTTGTAACGCTTTGGTTTTGAACGTTGGAGGTTCCGTTTTCAAATCTTAGAGCGGAAAACTTTTTTAAATTAAAATAAAGTTTAAAATTTTCTGTTTACAAATGTTATAAATGCGAAAGTTTGGATGTGGGAATGAAAAGACTGGGCGGATTTGGATTAAATTTGGCACATATGAACCATTAACATACATGTTACTTTTTATCCAGGTCATTGACATACCTGGAATGGCAAATCTCACCAGAGCAGGCAGGATTTGCGCGCGGCCTTGGAACTAGAGAACAAATATTAAATCTTCGAAAATTTAAATACAACAGACCAGTCTATGTTTTGAGGACTACAGCAAGGCCTTCGGTAGGGTTAACTGTAATTGGCTCTGGACAGTGCTGAAAGAGATGGAAGTTCCCGACCATTTGTCGTTCTTTATTCAGTATTTATACGTAAACAGTAAAGCAACAGTAAGAATAGGTAATCAATTAAAGAATCCTTGTTAAATAGAAAAAAAAGTCCGTCAAGGCTGTATCCTGTCGCCCGTTCTGTTTAATATCTTTGGGGAATATATTAAGAGAAAGGTCGCTGCTGAATTTAGAAAAGTGAATGATGACCATGTACAGTGTGGAACAGCGAAATGGAATAAATTCGATAACAAATAAAGGAGGGCGTGTTGGCAAATACCCTTGGACACGTCAATTTATATTTTTAAGTGCGCATTTTTTCAACAAAAAAAATTATATAGGGTGTGTCATGTGACAGTGACCAATACCAACTTTCATATTTTAAATGCAAGCCCCTGTATATTATTTATTTTTTGGATTCTCCAGACAAATTCTAGAAATAATTCGTGTACAATGTCCTACACCTATCTTCAACTGTTTCGGAAATATTAAGTGTTTTCAGATTTATTACAAAAATGAACATTAAAAAAAATATTATTTTATTTCACAAATTGGCTACATTAACTAAAAACCTAATAAGTGATTCTGATTATTTCTTAATAATATAAAAAAACAAAAAACCATTGATGTCAATGTAGGAAATGTTAAAAATGCTCGCCGCGAACATCTTGGCCACATGCTAATCTGATACAGAAATGTCTTTTAACGTTACTCAACATCTCAGGCGTGACCGATCTAATGGCAAGAGTGATTCGTGTTTTTAGGTCATCTAAGTTTAGGGGTTTAGTTTTGTATACAGTACTTTTGACATTCCCAGAAAAAGTAGTCCAATAGCGTCAAATCAGGAGATCGTGCTGGCCATTCTATCGATCCGCACTTTCCAATACAGCGATTTGGAAAAATTTGGTTCAGGTACTGCCGGACATTGATTTCGTAATGGGGCGGTGCTGCATCTTGCTGAAACCATATTGTATTGGCAGGAACTTGTGGGTTTACTGGATCAGGATATAAGTTTGTCAAATTTGCCATCAATGAAAAAGGGACCTACGATATGATTTCCAACAATGTCTGCCCAAACATTAACTTTTTCAGGATATTGCGTATGTTTCTCTGTCATCTTCAAATTGGATCACATTGTTATCTAACCTTACCAAGATTTGTTCAGAGAAATACGTTCACCTATCGAAATCGTCTTCCATGAGCTCCTGAGTCGCCATTATTTTATAGGGATACATTTTACTTTCCTTTAATACTCGAAAAATTGCTGTGTGGCTAACAGTGAACAGTGGGGCTGCTATTCGACCAGAATTATGTGGGTTTTCTTGAAACTCAAGTATAATATCCAATTTCGTATTATCACTTAGAGCATTGGCAGCTACTTTTTTTATCTGTCTTACATGACCAAGCTCGCGAAACTACTTTTCTATTTTGCTAATTGTTTCTTGGGAGACGGGCGGCAAATTTGGAAAATTTTCGTGAAATAAGCGAGAAACTTCCATTTGCGTCCGTGTGTTATGTCCATAACCAATCATTTGTATAATGGTTATTTTGTGCATTTCTGTTAAATGAACCATTTTTCTGATATTATGACGTACAGTTAACGAAATTCAAACGGCAATTGCACTGACACTGATCACCACTGTCATGCAGGCAGACAACAAGATGCTAAGGCTATGAGTTTTGACGAAAATAAACAAAACTGTTAATTTTTGTAATAAATCTGAAAACACTTAATATTCCCGAAACAGTTGAAGAAAGGTGTAGTAGACATTGTATATGAATTATGTCTAGAATTTTCTGGAGAATCCAAAAATTAAATAATATAGAAGGAATTGCATTTAAAACAAGACACACCCTATATATATATTTTTTGGTGAAAAAATGCACATTTGAACCCTCCTTTACTCGTTATCGAATTTATTCCATTTGGCTGTTCCATACTATATATTGTCCTTCTTTAATTTCTGTCTTTTGTAACTTTTTGTATAAGTCTGTTTGTACTTCCCCATTCTGAATATTTTTGTTAATGCTAAGAGAAGAGACATACATGACCCTAGTAGATTATAAGGTCCCCGGTCGAGTTTGGATTTTGCACTTCTGAATCTTGTGTTTCATAAGACTTATTAATCAACTTGATTTTTGATGATTCTTTATGAGCTGTCAGGTATCTCTAAGGACCAGTTTTAAGTGGGTGTTCGCTTCAGAGCAATACTCAATTAAAGGTTCTTCTCTTTCGTTTCTCATCCCAAGACCGTAGGGGTACAGTAAATACTGCCTACTCCTCTACTCAAATAGGGAAAAGGTTTTATTTGTTTAATGTTGTGAGCAATTGATTGTAAAATATTGCTGATTCTCGTTTAGAGCTTTCACATGCTACAAAATAGGGTCACATGATCATTATCTTGTTTACAGTAAATTTTGACTAGAATTATTCTGAAATAGGAATAAATCTTGTTTTCTGCATCACTGTTTACAATTATAGCTCTGCCATTACTATTTTTTAACACATAAATAAATGTGCAATATTCATTTTACAATAGCTAATTTTAACCATATTAACTCACTCCAACCCATTGTATATCAATTTTTAGTCTTTACATTTCTTTGCACTTGTTCTTGTAGAGGATTATTCGTAATCTCTCCCCATTTAAAGGCTCTGTTGGCATTTACATTTGCTCTATTATGTATAATTATATCCAACGAAAAGTTTAAGTCTCTATTTGCTCAATTTTACCTGCACCAACTCCCAAGATAGAAACTACCAAATTGAGTGCAAGAGATTATATGAAACTTACCTTTCATTGTATTCTGACATTCAGTTTCCAAGATATTCTCAGCATGTGTGAATACTGCTGCAAATCCCAAGCTGTCTTTTAAGATTTTAAAACAGCTAGCACATACGACATCAGTATTTTTGAAGGGCAATTTCTGTGGAAAAAAAATTAAATATAACACAACAGTTTTTAACAAAAATTTTATCTTGAAAAATTTGGTTAATTATTGAGGTGAAAATATAAGAGATTTTGATAAGTTTCATGCTATAAAAATACCCATAAGACAAACTATTTTAAACGATAAAAATGTTTATTCTCCTACTGTATATTCATTAAAATTGAAAAAATATATTTTTTAGAAATCTCATTATGAAATCATAATGTATTGACACCCTTTTTACATGTTATGTCTTCAAAATAAAACTAAAGCCGATGGATTTTTTTTTGAAAATGCAGAAAAAATTCTAGGTATTTCAATGAATCCGTAGGAAACAATTAACACCAAAAATAAATATGTATTATTTTGATATCGGCATGCACAATACATCACTATTAAATTACTGTACCATGTAGGTACACCCCTAAAGATCAACGATCGTCAATAGCTTTCCTACTGCCCAACGAGGCAGCTCGACTTACTTATACAAGGTGATCCAAAAATCTCGGTACGGCAAAATATCTCGAAAGGCATGTACTTTAGAAAAAAAAATAACTAGAAAAGTTTTAGGATCTTTCCAGGCTATCAGATGGTGACCTTGGATTTGATGAAATGACTTTGAAGGTCAAGCTCATTTCTACAAATGAAACCCTAAATTTTGATAGCGGATTTAAAAAAAAACGGGAAATTTTACGGCCAAATTACTCTTGACCTTGAAGGTCATTTCAAGCTATAATAAATTTATTTTTATTTTGTAAATGGATATTTATTTTTCCTGTGCCACACTTGAAAAGAAGAAAATCATTAGATCCGTATATAATATTGACCTTAACATTGATTTTAAAGCTTCCGTCGGGCGCCTGTATATCAATTTGATCACGCTAGCATTCTTTTAGGTAAAACTCATGTCATATAAACATCAGAGACCCCCTACCATCCAATAGCTTCCTAACTTTCCATCATGTCCAAATACAAGAACTTCAGTAATACCTCAGTCTGATAACGAATGGTGAGGTGAAATATCAATTGGTAATCATCCGCCCTTTGATGTAAAAGTTGAAGAAACTTTCGCATGAGCTTGTTGTCCCCCATATAACAAGAAGTCAAGAAATACGTTTGCCTCAAAATCTGCAAGACCGATTCAAACAATTCCGACCAACAGACAATGACAATGAAAATATGGAAAGCAGTACAAAGAACTTGCAAACGTAAAAGGTACCAATATTGTGACGGACCTCAACGAAAACGAAGACTGACTATATATAAATGCACAAAATGCCAAAAATGTATATGTTTATATCATATCAAGAGTTTTTGCATAAACTGCTCAAGTAATGTTTTGAAAGATGTTTCCAATGAATCTGCTAAAATGCAATAGTTATAAATGCTCTGTTTTACTTAAAATTATATATATATATATATATATATATATATATATATATATATATATATATATATATTGTTTATTTATTACTTTAGAGTTTCTTTGACCATATGTTTCATATAAATTGATAAAAAATTCTCTTAGTTATTGGTCATTTGTTTATTTAATTTTAAATGTAACGTTTCGGACACATTTTGTCCTTTTTCAAACATGTCAAACTCAATAATAGACATTTACGTACAGGACACTAACTTGTTTCTGGGCACATTTACACATTTAAAATTATTTAAAATCACGTTCATACACAACTGATGTCTGACTCCCATCACACTAGTACTTCATTTCAAATTGTATTCCTCAAGATTCCATACAAATAAACGTTATAAAAATTCCTCTAAAAACGTAACATTAGCAGACCCAAGTTTTCATAAATCACGTCCTGTGGACATTCTACTAGGAATTGAATCCCAGTGCAATCGCACTATCCCTATTTTCAGACGAAAATTAATTTAGCACCGAAAAGAGACATCGATTTAGTTTTACAGAAAACTGTGTTAGGGTGGGTTAAAGCAGGAAGCGTTCCCTCCACTAAACAAGTACGCAGTCAGACGTGTCACTTCACAACCGTAATTCAATTTGGATTAAGTAAATTATCAGGCTTAGAAGAATCCGCCAGATTTACCTAATGCAAATTCCGCTAATGAACAACATATCCCAAACGAAACTCACCTCAGTCAGGGAAGATATTCCGTATCCATTCCATTTAAAGAAAAAGGATTAGGATTCGAGTACTCATTCACGGCAGCTAAGGCAAATTGTTGAAGGAACCTCAATACTCTGTGTTAGAGAATCCAGTCTCTAACATCGATAGGCAGAAGATGAACTAACTAAGTAACAGGGAGAATACTTTTTGTGTAAAACATTTGAGAAATTACGCGCGAAAAGAAGCAAACTTCCGAACAACATGATGATACAAGTTCTGGAAGAACAGAAAGACACAATTATCTTATGGAAAGCTAGTTGTTCCCTATTTAGGGAAGCATACGTGATGTCAGAAGAGATTTGGATGTTCTTACTACTAAACTCTTAGATATCCACCTACATCTAAGCAATACACTCCAACCCTATATTATTGGATAAAATCGATGTGATTAGCGAATTTATGGCCGTAACGAATGCAGAGTTAACAACAAGACAACGACAGACTAATAATTCAACTAATTGAAGCTTCACCAGAAGCCCAAAAAAGATTTTTTTACTCGGAAGATAACAGTTGCAGTCTAACCTCACTGCAATTGGAAAAGAATAAAACCTTTGGTCCATTTGAACTCAACTCGATTGGGGTGTTGGCTAAGGGATTCAATTACGCTATTGCTCCCTCTTAGATACGAGGGTGAATCAAATATGAACCGGACTTTTCTGTCTCTCGCCCTGTAGGTAATTCGAGTGGCGTGACGTCTCGATATATGTTAGGTAGGGATGTTAAGAAGAGAGGAGTTCGTAGGTTTGGCGAGGCGTAGTCGATGCGCTGTTAGTAGCATCATGTCAGAGCAAGAGGTGCATACGTCTGTTGCGCAACGTGTTGTTATCAAATTTTTGGCGCGGGAGGGCGTTAGACCGTCTGAAATTTTGCGTCGACTATCTGCACAGTTCGGCAATGAAACACTTTCAAGGACCCAAGTGTACGACTGGCACAAAAAGTTTTCAGATGGCCGAGAGACAGTGGAAAATGAGCCTCATGCACGCCGTCCCACGACAAGCATCAATGAGGCGAATATCTACGCAATTCGTGAGCTGATTGAAGGCGTACTGCTGATCGATTTTCTGCACGAACGCCGTACAATTAATGCTGAGTATTACTGCGAACTACTCCAACAAGTGAAACTTGCCTATCGGCAAAAGAGGCGGGATATGTCTATCCGAAGTGTGATTCTGATTGATTCAAGGAAAATTAAACAAAATGCATTGGGAAACCCTTGAACACCCGCCTTACAGTCCTGATTTGTCGCCACGTGATTACCCACATGTTTGGGCCACTTAAAGAAGAACTGGGAGGCCACCACTTTGAAGACAACGAAGGTGTAGAAACGTTTGTGCGCAATTGGTTATCGACACGACCAGTTTCATTCTTTGAGAAAGGTATTAAAAAACTTCCGATTCGGTGGGAAAAATGTATTCATAAGAGAGGAGACTATGTAGAAAAATAATATGTATTAAAATTTGTATTGACCGTACCAATAAAATTTTTAAAACAAAAGTCCAGTTCATATTTGATTCACCCTCGTACCAACAGAGAGCATAATGTAGTGTGGAAACAGCAGTTTCAAAATTAGATGAAAACACTGCAGAAATAATTCGACATGAAGTGTCACAGGTTCTAAGAAAGTGTAAACCACAGAAAAGGAACCTATAATCTATAGAAGAAAATGAGGCCTTGAAACAACTTCGCCTCAACAAGGACATTATCATTCTACCTGCTGATAAAGGAAATGCGACTGTAATTTTAGATACGGTAGATTACTCGAACAAAATACAAACAATCCTACAAGATCCAGCATACAAACAAATTATTACTGACCCAACAACATTATCTGGAGAAGACAACTAAGGCAAAAATCCAAGCAAGTAGAATCGACAAAAATGTCCAACTACAACTCATTCCATGTGAGAAGTCATCAAGATGTCAGAAATTCTATGGGTTGCCAAAAGTACATAAAGAAGGTACACCTTTGAGGCTAATAGTAAGCTCAATTGGATCCCCAACACAACAGTTAGCCGAAATACTTAGTCCAACAACTCCAACCGTTTGCAGAGGGGGCAGACTCATACGTGAAAAATTCTACACATTTCATCGAAATACTTAGCAAAACGGTCTTACAACTAGATTGTCTTCTTGCAAGCTTTGACATAGTGTCAATTTTCACCAACATCCCTACCGACGAAGCCTTGCATATCATAATAGAAAAATACAAATCACCTCAACACCTTGTAGACTTAACACCCTTAACACTTATTTTGTTTTCGAGAACCAATGATACAAACAAGCAGGAGCCCCTATGGGATCACCACTCTCGCCAGTCATAGCAAATGATTTTATGGAAAAACCATGAGAAGTTGGCACTAAGAACAGCAAGTCTTAAACCCAGTTTATAGTTATGATATGTGGATGACACCTTTGTGATTTGACCTCATGGGGGGAACAACTCAACACATTTTGAAATCACCTTAATAGCATTCATCACAAAATAAAATTTACCACGGAGGTTGAAGCCAATAATCAATTGAAATTCCTTCATGTTCTGGGAAATAGGAAGGAAGATGAAACCCTTGGCCAAGTCATACAGTATATAGGAAAGCAACTCACACCAAGAGATACCTTCATGCTAATTCTCATCACCACCCAGCCCAACTACAAGCCGTCGTCAAGACTTTAGTAACCAGATCACAAAGACTAACTGACCAGGATAACATGAGTAGAAAGCTGAGTACGTGTAGCTCCGCCTGATATTGATCAGCCAGTATCGAAAAAACAGTGCCATATTTCTCATTAAAAAATTCAAATAAATTCGTTTTTCTTGTTTGTTTTTATTTTTCAATAAAATTTGTATATGAAATCTTTTTTAAATTTTATATATTTTTATTCAAATGTTATAAAGTTTTGTAAATTATTTGTTGCCTTCCCGCAATTTGTTTAGTGTATTGTTTAAATTTGATTGAATTACTTCATTGATTTTTAAACTTCTGCACCTTTTCCAAAACCTTCCGTCGCGCTAATGCTAATTTTAAGTGTTTTTTGCGTGTAGACAGTATTCGTGATTCGTGTATTGACTTCCAATCTATTTGGACGCTTTTTTGATTCCGTCGTAAGATGGCCGCTTTTTTTGTTATTGTGTTACGATTTCGCGAGTTATAGTTCCGGTCGTAACAACCGCTAAACCGCTTTCATTTTGTTTCTTTTGTGTTTACAAAAGCGCATCATTTGTTGTTAAACCCGCATTTGTGTTTGCTCAATCAATGAACATTACGTCGCTATTTTTTGTGTAACGTGTTGTCCAGACGAAGCTCTAAAATCAGTTCCTGCTGTTGCGGGGCTAGCCTCTGAAAAAATAAGAACCAAGAAAACACCACCTGCAGAGCTTCGACGTAAAAGGTCAGTGATTAACTTTTATTTGGTGATTCATTTACGCCACGGCACGTGTTTTATTGATTGTTTTGCTAAAGGTCCTTCGTCAATTACATACTTGCTTTGAACCAGCATTGAACTAAAACCGCAACATCTAATTGATACATTTTTTGGATATTATATGTAATGTGCCATCGAAGACATTACATTATTAGTAAGTGTTACATTATGTGCGCCCCGCCAAAAAAAATTAAAATTTAATTTGGCCAGTTTTTTCTGGATAACATTTTTTGTCAGTGTTAAATAACGTTTGATATAACTTAGTTCTCACAAATGCCTTTTTAAATCTTAACTGTTAAATAACTAAGACTGATTAGTATACATTAAAAAAGACCATAAAATTAAGTAAGATAATGAGTCTATCTTGGTTGACTACTAAGTGACGAATGAAATAAATATATAAAAATATATATAGTAGACCCTTTAAAATATGTGCTTTTGTGAGATAAAATTGTAAAGTACAAACCTTTGCTAACTCATTTTTTCGAAGTTATAGTCATTTCCCTTGAAATTCGAGTTAACAAGGTGTACGAGAACTTATGTGTTTATAATAACGATATTATAGATGCAACTTTATTTTAAGTCTAATATCCATTTACTATTGAATAGAGAGCACTGTAACGAGTCACCGATTGTGATTACAAAGTAATAGTCTACTGTGACTAAAATATATACGTAAAAATATTTAAATGTATGTAGAAATATTTATATGTATCTAGAAATGTTTGTAGTATTGCGAACGTTACATTTTCTTAGATCCTCCCATCCCCCTTGTCACATCCCATCACACTAATTGAGAACCTCCCCTTGTATGGGAACGCATTCTATAAACGACCACACACAGCTACTTCGAAAACTTGAGATATAATTATGAACTTGGTATTTCATTCATAGTAAAAGTGACCCACAACTGATTAATTGGCAATTCTTAAGTCATAAATGGCAATTTTCATTACGAGTGTACTGCCAACCAAGAGCATCGAGTATTTGCACTAATTTACAATTAGCAACATAATGACCTTCAAAGTCATAGTCAAGACGTAAAGATGTCATTCGTTTCAAAGTATGCATAAAAAAGAACTTTCCATTAAGAAAAAAAACTAATCGAAATTATCTTCAAGGACGTCAAAGCATTATTCGCGCGTAAAGATTTTCTTCTTTCCATGTGTGCATAGGAAAAGTAAATATCCATTTAAAAATCTATTTTGAAATCGGCTATAAAAAATAGTATGTAGTTCCTTTCTGAAAAATAGAAGTTAACCTTCAAAAAAAAAATGGCCTCGAAAATATCTTCTATGGAACATTTTTCTCTAAAATTCATTCCTTTTGAGATATTTTGCCGTACCCTTACTTCTGGAACACCCTATATATCCCATAATTCTCTCGATATCAATCCATAGTATAACGTTCATTCATTCAAAGACTTTAATTTGTACTTTTTTTTCATAGGCAGCTGTTTATTCAGAAGGATAGTTTTTAAAGTAATGATTAATTTTTCAGAATTTCGCTTTACTGGCTTAAACAAAGAAACGTTATAGCAATGTTATGTGTTCCCCAGTCTAAGGAGGAATCGAATAAAGTGAAATAGAAGTCCTAGTTAATAGATGTGATCCACATGATCAAGACTCTAAAATAGCTAAAAGAGCAGATAATATATAAACGCAATGGTATCTCAGAGCCGTAACAGATAGAGGAAACCCCGAATCTAAGATGATTTTAGGTGCACTTTTAATTTAACTGCTTTCTCAAGGTTATTTGTCGCATCTAGTTTATTGTTTTCTTTTTTTTTAGTCTAATTTCCCAAAATAAAGACAAGAAAATAAACGTTTAATGTAATTATTCAATATTTGAATTTTTGTAAGGGAAACATAAAAAACATATTATAGACTTACCACTCTTGGTACAAGTCGATATATAGCATCTTTTACAGTTTTATTAAACAGACATACAGACATGACACTTTTGCAATTTGAACTTGGTTGACTTTTTAGGCAACTTCGACATCTGCAAAAAAAAACATTAAATTAACAAATTGTAAGTTTGTAAGTTGATATTATGAGTATGCTACATAATTTTGCCATACCGTTTTAACGATGTTAATACTTGAGCTGTCTGACCATTATTTAAATTGTTTATTGCATTTGGACTGGGAGTATTATTTATGACTGATCTGCAACTGCATCATAAATCATTAAATATATTAATACGTTGGAGTTACAAGTAATTATTTTCCAAAATAATAAGTAAAAACTTTACCTTGAAGTAGTGTTTGCTCCTTGATTAATAACTCCGTAACCACTTGCACTATTGTTAATTGGGATTAAGTTAATTACAGTACTCTCAGTAGGTTTATTGGGATTTTTCTGATCATAATTTAACCCATAGTTAGTATCTAACATAATTACCAATTTTGGCGGGGCCGAAGATGGATTCTTAGATGTACTAAAAAAATAACTTTTATCAAAATAAAAAATCCATTTAAAAAATAAAAAGCATAATTTACATAATTACAAGATACCCAACAAGCACCACAAACAGTTCGTACAAATTGAAAAAAAGGAGCGCCAGTCATTTAAGACTGAACGATGTAAGCGAAAGCTTCTTACGAAATACACTTTTTGTTTCTTTTTCTTGCGTCATTCTTAGTAATGGATATAAATTTCAGGTGAATTAAAATAATTATAATTATTTTGTTACAAATCAAATATTAATCCTAATATGTAATTCAGTTCTTAATTTAAATATAACTGGAACATATGACATGTAAGTTAATTTTTAATTAAAACATAAAATTGTTGAATTATAATAATTCAAACCTGCTTCACTTATTTAATATTCTGGCAATATATAATGAGGTCACTTTAATTATAACAGATTAAATTATGGGAACATTATTCAAGTAGATATTTTTTAAATATCGCAGCATCTCCACACTATTCTTCAAAAAAAGCTGTTGTAATATAATTTAAACTAATAATATATGTTAAAAAAGTGTCCGTCAAAATACATTAAATTAGGGTGGCACTGATATAGCAAGAGGCTGGATTTTAACCCCTTGAGACCTGATTTTTTTTAAGGGAAGAAAAAAGATTTATTGATATATTTTATTCAAGAATGACCATATTATCAATATTGGTATGTTACATAGGGTTAATTTTGTTGTTTTTTTTTATATATAAAAATGTGTGCATAATTATGCACAATATGTATCAATGGTAAATTTTTACTAAAAAATAATATAATCACGAAACAACCACAACCAACTATCTCTTTGATACATGACAAATAGAGTTGCCACCTGTACTATATATATATATATATATATATATATATATATATATATATATATATTAAATTTTACCCAATTGTACTATATTATTCAGAAGAATAATTTATTACCAAATGTACTATATTTTCATTGCTAATAGCTAATTCAAATGTCGCGTTTTTTAATGATAACTGTAACTTGGAACCCATCCACTACGCGGCGTGGAAAATTTTAGAACGAAATTAACAACAACAATCTCTTATGTTTTACGTTTGTCACACACATAATTCACTCTTTGAGTAGATGTATTTACAGTGAATTCACTATGCTTTGTGGTTTGCCAGTTGTCAACTTGTCATAGCATTTAAACGTCGTTATTTGTTGCTGCTTGATTTTCGAGGTTTTGTAAGACTGATCTTAAAATAAATAATATATGAAAAAATGATGAAAATAAATGTGTACTATTTTTTTCCTAAATTTCCCAAAAGTACTATATTTTTGTAACTTAAAAATGTATATTCTATATTTTCTTCAAAAAAAGTGGCAACCCTAATGACAGAGCAGTTCCTTTCTTATTTAATGCAAATACAAAAATTGTAGGAGCCTCGAAGCATCAACCTCATTTTCAGGGTGGTATTTACGTAAAATAAAATAAAAACGATTTTGGAGACTCAATGTGCATAATTATGAACATTAACGAAAAAGCGGTCATCCGCCATTGATCAATTAAAATTTCTGCAAAAATACTAACTTAAATCATTGTATAGATCTTCCACCTAAAATATAATCAAAAAAATATATTCATATTTCAAAGTATCTAAATGATTATTATAGATTTGTATTGACTTACATCTCATGTGTGTCATCGTTATAGCAGGTAACCATTGATAGGGCTGTATTTCCCCCATTTCCGCTAGGATGGCAGCACTTATATCATTAACTGATGTAAAATATATACATTATTATGCCCATTCAGTCCGAAAGTTGTCAGATTAAACTTCTTTACAAAAATTGAGTTTGATGAAACTGTTCATAATTATGCACCAAGGGTCTTAAGGGGTTAAACAGCACTTCAATTAAAATAACTATTCCATGGTGTTTCAGAGACATATTTAAAATATATCTCACTTTAATTGAAACTACCTTAGTAAAACAGCAATTAATTGTAAGCAATCTGTTTAGGTAGGCTATTAATGCCAACTGTCTCACACTGATATTGAAAGTAGTAAAGAGAAAAATACCTTGTTTCTGATGCAGCTGCCTTTTCCAAAACAGGCACTTTTGGAGAACATTCTTTCAAAACAGACTTGCTATTTGATGCTGTCTGCGGTACTTGGGTAATACCACTTGAAGCAGGTCGTATCGGTATAGAGTTTTCTTTAGTCCCTAAAAAATATGTTACTTTTAAGTATTTTCAGAAATAAACATATTTGTTTTTATGAAACAGGTTTAACATACTACATATATTAATAAAATTGCTATTTTGTTGAAAAGTGTTGAACATTTATCTTAATCATAATTCATAACATAATAAACTAAATGGAACCAGAAAAGCACAAAATTAATGAACATAGTATTTTATTTATATATAAGTAATAATAAATACTGGCAATTAATATTAGGTCAAAAGAGGCTAGACACCAACAGCTTCACCTTTATAATGAATTTAATTTATAAATTAAGATAAGTTCAAGCTTATTTATTTATCTTGTGTAGCCATTTGCACTTGCTCAATAAATTTGAATATTTGAAATTGTATTCTATTAAGATATTTGCCGACTTGAATCCGTATTTTTTTACATAATGTAAAAGCAGCGTTTTTCAGAAAATCTAAAAAAATATCAGAAAAAAGGTAAACGCCAAAGTAAGTATCAATACATTTTCGCTGTTTTCCAATAACAGCAATGCTCACCACTAAGTGTTTAATGGGCACGAGAAATAACTGTGCCTTCGGGTGTTTTATGTTTAAGTTTACCAACGTAGTTTTCCAATTACCTGAGCACAAAGTGACTTTGTGCCGCAGTTTTTAGGCGTTAATTGGAACATACATCTTGTTTTATGATAAAGTGTTATGTTAACTTGGTCAACTTACATAAAACATCCCAAGGCACAGTTATTTCTTGTGCCCATTTGTTCAAGCCAATGCTGTAACTGAAACACATAGTGGTGAGCACTGTGCCGCACTGTCCGCAGTTGGGCGGTAATTGGAAAACAGCGCAGTTGACAGAAAACATAATCATAAAACGTTAATGTTTCAATTAACGCCCGAAAATTGTGGCACTGTGCGGCACAAGTCGCTTTGTGTTTTGGTAATTGGAAAACTACCTTACTACATAATCCTCTAAAAATAATATTCAAGATACCTATGTCATAAAAAAATATTGAGTATTTGTAGCAGTTTTCAGTTTGATTCATTTGAAGTCAATTCTTTTTTTTTTAATTAAATTATAAAATGCAATATATTATGGTGGATCCAGATGTGATTTAATTTATTTATTCTATAATGTGAAAAATACTATTTTTCAGCAAATCTGAAAAATAAAGGCAGAAGTCTGTAAACACCAATATCACATAAATTTGCTACAGAACTTTCCTAATTTTAATGTCAAGATATATATGAAAATAATTATTGATTGCACAGGGTATATAAACTGGTTTCATTTTGATTCATTCAAAGTCAGTTATTTTCTTAAATATAAATTATACGAACACAAATACACAATTTTTACTTCCATATATTAGTACAATGTACAAATCAAAACTAAATCTACCTATGAAAAACAAATATTCCTAACAACAATTACAGGCCTTTTTTATTTTATTCGCCAAATTTGCAAAGAATGGTTTCACTATATTTATTCCAAATACTGACGCTACCAGCCCGCCAGATTATGTAAAAAATGTAAGGGTTCAATTTTCAAAAAAAAGTAGCCTATGCCTTACTGAAACCAAAACTGTCTCTATACAGTTTGTATATTGGACAATGTGTTTCACTTATTGTTTAAAAATTTCTGTTTTATATAAACAATGAACCTATTTTGTAAAAAAATATAAACGAAGTATTTTCTCGCTATCAGAAGTTTATTGTTTTATTATTAATACATAATACTGTACACTGGTCTGGTATATACAGGGTAACTCCATATAAAGGGATAGCGTTGCTATCTGAGAAACAGTAAGACATACAAACAATATTAAATGGAGAAAAAGTTGCATATTTAAAAGCTCATTCGACTATTTAAAGCAAAAATACGCTACCTCTTACCGTTCTCAAGTTATACGAGGAAAACTAAATATATCATTTTTTGCTTCTTGCCTCAACTACTTTTATTTCAAAGAATATCAAACAATGGTAAACAGAAAAGTATTTTGACAACTACTTTTGCACAATAGGGCTTCATCAAATCTTCACTACTAAGTTTCGTTTCTTCTAGGCCATCATCAACTATTGGTTTTTAAATACGGACCTGTACTTTTTTGTTAGAACATGCATAAAGCATTGAACGACTAATACACCAATATATCATGATGTTAAGTTATATACGACGTTTTGGGGGGAAAAAATAATAACTAGAGAAATAAATTTTAGTATGGTCCTGCTTATAGCCTAAATAGTTTTTTTTTGATAAAAAAACCTATACATTTTTTACTTGCTTTTCTTGCGTGGGAAAGCGATGTAAATGGAAAAATCGAAAATATTTTTAAAAAATTCTGGTTTTATATCTTGTAATTTAAAAATCAAGATTTTTCCTTGATAAAATCTAAAATATATAAACTATAATTTTTGAAATAATTAATTCTATGAAAAAGCAAAGGACCAACAAACATGGAAAAATAGAATATATAGATCTACCTGATTTCATGAGATCACAGTTTCGCAGACATGAGAATACAACTAAGAAGATGAAAAAGTAATATGGGCATAATATATTTTTTAAATAAATTGCTCTTTACTTGTTAATATAAAATAATAATAAAATATTCAGTATTTTAGCAACAATTGAATTTACAACAAAAATAAGTATAATGTTGCATAATTGATTTTAAAGCAGAAAGAGTCTGCTGACTGTGTGTTTATGAATAGCTCATGTTTTGTATATTCTGGATCATTAAATTTACTAATGCACACTGACGTCCAAAAAAGTAATTTTTAAAATTAAAAAAATACTAAAAAGTCAAACTTGCATAATTTTGAAACACACAAGCTAAATATTTCACTTCCATTATAATTAAGTAAAAAATTATTTCGCAAAGGATAATAATTTCAGTTTTGTTGTCTTACGGTTCCAGTTAATGTAGGAAAATGTACGACGCTAAGGCATATTCAATAAGCAAAATCAAATAATGTTCTGTTCCTAAATAAAAAAAGAGTATACAAAGTTTAATGTCATCATACTATTATAGAATAAAATAAAAATATAAATACACTTCAAGAGTTCAAAATGTCAATAAAAATCAAGGATTTATAAAAAGCGTTGATTTGAATTATCAGAAAATATATAAAATAATTTTGACCACTAGTGGTGGAAAGTTGAATGGTGCTAGTTCAGCTATTATGGAATAAATGGGACAATAACAGTTATTAAAAATTTTGGCCGTTTGATCCATTCTTTTTTATTAATAACACTAAAGGCCGTCAATTAGCAATTAAAAAACTCAAGAAACAGGATTTTGTAGGTATATTATATCAAATAAAAAATTAATGTTAAATATAATATTTCTAAACTTTAGTTTTTCCAAAATGCTTTATGGTTATTGACATATTTCACAATTATGATTTCAATTTCTAAGAAAAAAATGCAAGAAACCAACTCATAAGTAACTATGAAGATGTAGTATAAATAACTATGATATATAGTACTTACATAATAGTATTCCTTAAACTTCAATATTTGCATAGTCTCAATAATTTCAAATTAACACACAAAGCGATGACTATTTCTGTATTATATATAAAATGTAAAGAAACCTAACAATGTTATGATGATGTCAAACTGAAATCAAAATAATCAAATTCGCTAAAACGAAGATGTCAGATCTAACTATTTATCTTAAATGTCACTCTTTATATTCATATCCTGGGCTTTGTAATATTAGTTAAATTGTATGAAACTATTAGCCTCTAAAAAAAATAAAAGCATAGTGTTAAAATAATAAAATATTATCAAAACGCATTGATCAGTTGCCACACAATTCTAATTTCAGTTTACAAACCATATTTAGAAAGAAATGAAAGTTTCAAACTTGGGAGTACTAAATAAATGGTTATTGTCATATAATATAAATTTTTATGCATCAATTCTGAATAGCATAATAATGTGCAATAACTTTCGGAACCAATAAAAATATGTTCATTTTTGGTTTAATTTTGTTTTTTGTTTTTTTTAGTCAATCCATCTTACGATTTTCTCTCCAAGTAATCTGACGGCACAGTTTGGCATTGTCACTGTGGACGTAAATTATATTTTATTTTATGAATGACATAAAAAAATTTAAGCATTCTGCAATGAAGGACGTCAGTAGCGACTAATTAAGCAAAAATGAAGAAAATCGGTTGAGGGACGGAGGGGGAAAAAGGTACCGAACCGTTTTGTCTTTGCCTATTTATATATTGATATACATTTTAGAAGTCATCAACACTAAACTTTGATTTTCCTGATTTCACTAATTTTTACTTAATTTACAAAAAAAAATAAAAGCTGGACTTTTTTGATATTTTATATTTTTCTAGTTACATCGCTTTACCATGCAAGAAAAACAAATTAAAAAATTAATAGGTTTTCATGTCATACATAAAATTTTAATTTGACTATTTAGGCTATAAGCAAGATCATACTAAATTTTTTTACTCTGATTATTATTTTTTTCAGCCAAAACTTCTTATAAAACTTAACATATGATGTACCAATGTCTTGGTTTTCCAGTGCTTTATAGATATTTTAACAACAAAGTATAGGACTGTATTAAAAAAAAATAGTTGATGATGGCCTAGAAGAAACAAAATGCAGTATAACTTGAGAATGGTAAGACATATATTTACTTTAAAAAGTCAAATGCGCTCTAAAATACACAACTTTTCCTCAATTTAATTGTGTTTTATCTCTTACCATTTCTTAAATAGCAATGTTATCCCTTCATATGTGAGACACCCTGTATATAAAAAAATAATAACAAGAAAATAACAAATAATAATAGAAAAATAATACTAGTATTAGTAGATAAACTCTCTAGGAAAACAATCTTAATTGACATAGCAATCCCTAACAACAATAAAATAAATATTAAGCAGGCTGCAAAAATAGTGAAATACAGGGATTTGGAATTTCAAATAAAGACACAGTGGGGCATGAACAACACACAAACTGTACCAATTGTTATGTCAACAACAGGAGTAGACCCAAAACTTCTACTAAATATTTTAAAATAACTCGGTCTGGACAAACATCTTTACCAACTAAGTCAAAAAATTCATGGGAAGCTGCCACAACTCCAACCACGGGCCTGATAACCTGGCAAGGGCTCCCACAGAGCTAAACCCTTTTTGATATCTAGGATATCTGGGGTTAGTGAATTTTCCCCTAAAGGCATGTTTTGCGTGCCTTACAAGAAGTGTGCTGCCATACACTGTATGGTCAAGTCGGGAATATATTAATTAACAGTTAGGTACTAAAGCACCTCCACACAAAAGTTAATCAATATCCATCTAGTAGTTATTGCATTATACATGATCAGACAGACAAAAATAATGTCTGTTTAATCAAAGGAATCTGCACCAAAGTTCATGATCCCTCCACACATGGCAGTGGAAGATTGTTGAAGGTATTTAAAATGTATCAAAAACATACCCAATTCATTAAACTCACTTTTGAACACTCTGAAGTAACCTGAAAATTTTATCGTGACAGTCTGTCCTAGGAGTTAAGGGAGAACAGCAATTACACGGAACAGCTCCAGATTCAGAACCTCTGTGTGCTTATTCATTTGAAAATCCTAGATGTCAGTAGTCTTACATCTCGTGTCTTCAAATTTAACGAAATGTATCAAATACATAAAGAAGTGTTTGAGAGGACATTCAATTGTGGGAAGTGCAACTGATGAAGGTTCCCTGACCAGAAACAATATATGTTATATATAATTTAAATTGTCTTGAGTACAAAGAAATGACACCTCGAAGAGAGTACTCTTAAATCAAATTATTTATAATTGATTCCTATCATATGTATGTTCTCAGTGTAAAAACACTTAAAACAGTCTAGTATGAAACCAGACATTCTCTGTCAAGAGTAACAGGTGTAAGTCCCAACATATTAATGCCAAACAAATTAACCAGCCAACTTTGGCACCAACAATGTATATAAGTGCTGAGATTTTTCTCTGAACATCTGTGACAAGGAAGACTTTGTGAAGAGACAAATAATCCAGACAAGTTTTTGAAATGCAATTTGCTTCCATTACATATTTCAAATATGTATGCTATAGAAAACAAGTGAGGACTGAAATGAACACCAGTGTGTGATTAGCACATAAGCAAATCATCTTGTTTTGGGGGCACCAGAAACAGCACCAAAGATAGGGGGCACCAGAAACAGCACCTAAGATAGGGGGCACCAGAAACAGCACCTAAGATAGGGGGCACCAGAAACAGCACCTAAGATAGGGGGCACCAGAAACAGCACCAAAAATAGGGGGCACCTGAAACAGCACCAAAGACAGGTGCATTGCTTAGGACATCACATGGCCTTAATCAAGCACTGATGATGATGATTAATGTAATTAAAATATTTACTGTACTTGTCTGTTTAATTGCAGCTTTCCTAACAACGTCAGTGCTTCCTGTCACAGATATTTCCTGTCTTTTTTCTGAAAACAAGTATTTATAAATACTATTTGAATAAAACTACTGACTTTACCTCTTGCCTTGCTTCTTCTTAGGATATTAGGCATTTTCGGTTACAACTTCTGATAATGACACATTAATTTCTAATGAAGTAATTCACTTTATCTGCTTGGTTTGAGAATAACTCAACATTCAAACATTTTGAATAAATCGAACAGAATGTTTCTATTTTGTCCATCTGTGTTTGGTCTAACGTATACAGATTTTACAATAGTTTTTGTAATTTCAAATAAAACGTAAAGTGTGTTATTTTAGTCACTTGGCACAATCAAATTAATAAGCAATGCAATAATGAATTTTAAAATTTTAGCGGCAACTTTGGTACACCTTCCATTTTTATTAATTGCAAAAGCAAAATAGACACACAAATAAATGACATAAAAATCGACGATGTCAGTTACGTCATTCAAGATGGCGACTACCAAACTACAGCACCAAACTCTCTGAATCTTATTTTCAAATTTCACCGGCAGAGGTTGCCATATGCTTGGTTTAATAGGCGTTATTCCGTCGCTTGGTGTCGTTAGTGGGCCAAGGGGTAAGATTCCGCGAAATTTAAATGATATGAGTTGAGTAAATATTATTTATGGTAAATGGGCATGACAAAACAATAAAGTTAAGAGGAAAAAAGCGGAAGTTGTAATTTATATAATTTTGCACGTAGGTTACAATAACCATGCAGAACGGACGAACATTACGTATTGATCTTTCCTGATTTTGTCAATTATAAAAATTTCAATGCATCTGATGACATTCTTTTAGATGACGGGTATGGAGACAGTATTTTTTGAAGCTATTGAGGGAAAATACCCAAAAAAAGGGGGGAAATGTACAAAGGACAGTTTTTTTTTAATTTTGAGAAAGGCCATGAATTTATATCTTTATAGAATTATTACCTACCTCGATTCAAGTTCAGCTTTTTTCTGTTGACTTTCTTTATTATTTTCAGTTCCGCTATTAGTTCCATTCATGTCCATTTATCATAATCAATAATATTTTTTCGACTCATTTCATTTAAATTCCGCGGAATCGTACCCCTTGGCTCACTAGCGACACCAAGCGACGGAATAACGCCTATTGTGGGCATAAAAAATATTTTATTCAACTAGGTTTGTTCGTAGAAAACCGATTTCTACGAACAAATTACTCGGTCGTCTCACTGGCGTCTAAAAAATTAAAAGCCTTTTGTGGACACTTTCTTACAGAGTGTGTCCTCCGTTACTCAACTCCCCATAACCCTTTGTAATGCGCAGGTGCATTCGGCATGTTAAAAGGGAGGGAACATGAAAATGTCAGGCACTTTTACAAATATGCATATTATTGCTCCTATTATCAATAAAATTAAATGAAATATTAACTTGTGGGGCTTTATTTGTAAATCTTTCAACTAAAGTACATCCTTGTATTAAGTTGGAATGGTGGTTAAAGTGTTATTTTCATCTACAAGGCAAAAATGAAGCTTCATCTATTTGAAGGGTTAGGACAAAAATGATACTCATATTAGGTTTAAAGTAATTAATATACTGATAATTAATAAAATCGATATTAGTAATAAAAACAAATTTATTTATTATTACTATGGTTTTCGCAGTCATTGTCCTTTTTACTATAATTTGTGATTTTAATTATGTTGGCTAGTCATCTATCGAGTGACAGATATAAGAAAGTTAATTTATAAGATTTTCACGAAATCTGTACAAAAATTGTATACAATATTACTGAAGGCTATATAGGTTGCTAGAAATAAAATATAAAATTCAGTATATAAATATTTAATCAAACTCAATTTGCATCCGTATATCTGGTCACGAGTACATTATTTACAACTGATTCGCCGAAGACACCACCATAGGATGCTAATCTTTCAGATTCGAGCCAGTCTAGAGGCGGCTGCAGCAAGCCACTGACGATTTAGTGGAATGGTGCCTTCAGTGGAAGATAGCCATCGACGAGCACAAAACCCAAGCTCTGTTCGTCAACGGGAGAAGCCGTACGATCGTTCCGACAGGAAACCTGACCGTCAACGGCAGACAAATTCCATGGAGGAACGAATTCAAATACCTTGGAGTCATGATTGACTTTCACGAGGCATGTCCAAGAGACTCGTAACAAAGTCCGGGAAGCCCGTACTAAACTTTACCCCTTAATAGGAAGAGGAAACAAGCTGGGACTCTTAAACATGCTGACTCTCATCAGGACAGTCATCTTGACAATTCTGACGTACGCTTCAATAGTATGGGGCACACCAGCAAGAGCAACAGACAGGCCATTCAAAGGCAGGAGAACCTATGCCTACGCCTCGCAGTCGACGCACCCTGGTCGTTCGTAACACGGTGATTTTTAACGATTTACGACACCAACCAGTGCTTGCAGCAATGAAGAGGAGGGCCAGAGAGGCCTACGCCAAACTGGAACAGAGCACCCAAACCTTCACTTACAACTAATCGACTATGACCCCAGATTTATTGATAGATAAAAACGGCTCTGCCTTAGCGAAGGGGAAGAGAACGATGAAGCCCAGAGATAGTAAAAGTAAGTAAAAAATGAAGTATATAACATTCTTTTTTCAGGAGACAACAAGGGGGGCCCTGGGGGGAAACCAACCTACCAAGCAAAGAGAAGACAGAAGAACACACACCCACAAAACAAACGACGACAACGTGCACGCCCACAGAAGGGTACAATTAGCTATATATCATAGCAAAGAATGAGCCACGAAACCAATAAGGTAAAGCAACAGAACCAAAACAAGGTCAAGCTATCCCAACATGACGACAGCGATTAAATTTTCTGAAAGGCAAATCTAGTTCCTGGGCTCGCGCATGTATATGTGATTTGGGTGTGTTGCTTGTTGACGGGTTTGTATTTTGCGTAGCTAATTGTATTTTATTTTGATGTTGAATAATTGTCTTCCATGTGTTAGAGAGGTGCAGGGCGTCGTCTCTTTTGTTCAATGTGGAATTTTCTCGATTTCAATAGCTTCTCGTATTAGTCTGGTTGGTTTTGTAACTGAGGGGTTTGTGAGATCTGTATACAACAATCGAAATTGATGTTATGGCCCGATTGTTGCTGATGTTGGAACAGGGCCGATGTCGTTTGTCTATTTTGTGTTCCTTTAAACGGGCTGAAATTCTCCGGTTCGTTTCTCTGACGTATACCTTGTCGCACGTTCCGCAAATTATACTATATACCCCTTGGTTTTCAAGTTTAACTTTTGGTTTGGGATTTCTTAAACTTGTGCCTATATTCTGGTGCGGTTTGTATGCTGTCGCTATGTCATGCCTTCGAAGAAATCGGTCAATTTTGTCCGTTATTCCTTTGGTGTATGGTAAGACTACTTTTCAATGGCTCATAGTTATTGTTTGAAAGATGTTAGACCTCTAAAACGTGGCAAAAAGTTTCACATTTACTGCATTACTTTAAAGGTTTTCTCAAATGTAAATTTTTCGAGGGTGTTTTATTTTACGTGCACTGTAATAGAATTTAATGTTCTAAATTCATTGTTCTTTGAAATAATATATACCTAAACAAACTTCTGTTCTGCACCATACCCCTTCATTTTTATATTACATATAATGATCCGCATTTGATTTTCATTTTTGTACTTTTACTGTATAACATTTTTACATAAACAATGAATTTACGACTGGGACATTTTCCTCTATTTCTGCCTCAAAAATATTGTTCATCTCCTTGAAATCTTGACGACTTCATGGATCTTTCATCCTATAGCCAAAATGAAGATATGACCAAGTCAAGTTACACTGTACTAAATTAGGACGTATAGAAACGCGCATCCCCAAATATTAAACTTAGTCAAAATATTTACTTGACTACATAATTTATATAACAGAAAATAAATTTAATAATCACATAATAATATGACTATAAAAGTACAAAAACGAAAAAAGTGGTCAGTTAATGAAATTCAAACTTGGGTCAAAACGGTTAGCACAGGGATTCCCAAAGTGTAAGTCGAGGCTCTCAGGGGAGCCGTGAAGAGCAAACAGGGAAGTCGCGAGGCGCCAGTATCGATACTTTGATGGTATTCACTCCCCGCTAAATTAGTATTAGTAAGTAATTTTAGGTTATCACCCTCCCGCTAAATTTATATGTTTTTTGGATTCTAGGGTACCTCCCCGCTAAATTGGTATTAATACCTTTTTACAATACCATCATCGATACTTTGAAGGTCATTTACCCCCCGGTAAATTAGTAGTAGTAAGTATTTGTAGGTTATCAACATCGCTCTTCTTTGGTTGTACATGACTAGGGAGCAGCAACAAAATACAAAACCTCTATGTGAGCCGGCAACAGAAAAAGTTTGGGAAACCCTGGGTATTAGATGGTCAACGCTTCTCGTTCCTGTCAGCCATGTATTTCATCGCTGATACAGCATTTATATAATTGTATATGAATTATCATTATTATAATTAAGTGAAGATTTGGAAGTCGAGAAATTTTTCAAGATTTTGAATAATGCATATGTTTGCATAATAAATAGCATCAAAAAGTATTATTCCACACTCGTCACTATTTTGATTTCAATAATAATCAGTAGTGGGACATCAATAGAAAACTTTTGTAGAATCGACAAGTGATGTGACTATATTGTCACAAGGTATGAAGATGAAACGATTAGTAAAGAATAGAGAGTATTAAATCCACATTTTACTATATTGAATTTTTTCACTTTTATATAGTCATAGATTGTAAAAAAAGGAGAAAATTATTTCATGGCATAAATCTTGGCAAAAGTCTTACACCGGTCCAAAGTCACATTGTGATGTCTTCGTTCGGAAAATTGAATATCTATTTTATATATTGTCATATAACAAACCAAACTGATGAAAACAGTAAAATTCATTTTTTTAATATGATGAGCCATTTTCTTCATACCTTTTGTGAAGTTATTCAACAACTTTAAGGTAATAACATCCCTTGCCTTAGACATGTATAAGAGTAGGGAAACTTTCAAATCGGCGCTAGAAAAACATACAAACTACTGTTTCATTAGGTACAAATCCCAAAAAAATGTTGCAGTTCCAAATTCATCCACAAAATAGTATTCGTTGATATATTTATAGAATACATATATAATAAATTGTTTGATAATCAGGAAAACAAAGTTACTAAAAATGCAGAAATAAATTTAACACATGAGATTTCATTTGATGACTGTGGGACAGTATTAGTACTATTTTAGCTTAGAACATTTCAAAATAATATAAATTTGAAATGGCAAGTAGAAAAAAAAAGAGTGAGGATATCATTAACCAAACAGGAGTTTAATTCAAAAATTAAATAAGACAAAACATGTGGTATTTTTGTCATAGGCAAAAAATGTTTGGAGATCAACAACTATGAAAAATAGTTTTTATAAAAATATGTAACAAACATACTGTTATTTCTATTTCCATAAAATACTATATTTTATTGAAGTTTACTATATTTTTACCTGTCCTGTAGTTGAAATTTTGCATATTTCATTCATCTATGACTCGACTCTAATAATTTTGTTTTTAATTTTGGTATAATTTCTAATTCAGTAGTTAAATCAGTATAAAATGTTTGAAACTGGTAGTTCTACCAAAAAATCGTTAGGGCTGACAATAATGATGCTGTTTCCTCTATGACAAATGAGATTGCATTGAAAAATTGTGGTATTGTGGCACTTGTTCTGTATGTTTTCTAACTGCAAGATGAGTACAATCAGAATGATCTATGTACTGAATTGGAACCCAATCTGGGATGTTAAAATCCTTCCTTTAACTATAGAAGTATTTATTTTTATTACAAACAACCTAGATGTAACCTCTCACCTGAAATAAAATGTCACTACATACTTTCATATATTTTAACATATTTTGTGAGAACCTTCCTTTTTATTGCCGCTATCCACCACTGTCTTCTTGCTTAATATTTGTTCACATGAGTTTGGAAAGCAGGGATAGAAAAAACTGACAAACAGTCTTTATTACTATGACTTGCAACAGTGCGGCATGTTTACAAGACATCCTTTTATTCAGATATCAACAAAATAGTTTCAATGTAAAACACTTAGGACATCGTACGACAGATGTTTAATCTAACAATACAAATTAAATAACCCCCTCCTGACTCATAGTTTAGCCTATAGCTCCATAATATTTGCCCTATATCGCCATATTGAATACCTCTACCCACCCCCTACCTCTACTAACAGCGATGAGCGGACTAAAAGTAAAAAATCTGTGAATTGAACTCACTGACTGAATCCGGAATTCATTTAAAAAGAGTAGGAATAAATTCAAAGGCACAGCCATTTTCTGCTCATTTTGCACGAATAAAAATCAAATTTAAATTGAAATACTTATGTTCTTAAACATTTATAATATTACGCATACTATAGGCAAACCACTACATTGTTCTATTAGTGTCTTTTAGTAATTAATGCAAAAATTCATATAGATATAAGAAAAACAAACTTACTTTTGTTTTTTTTAATTTCTTCTCCAAAAATTGTCGGTACAGCATTAGATTTTAATTTTTTAGTACCATCCTGTCTAATTTTTTCCCACATCTCAATAGAAAAGTGTGCCTAAACATACGTATATTTTTTTCAGTGATGAATGAATTACTTTTTCATTACTTTAGAAAACTTACTTCACAAAGAACAGCATGTCGGCTGGGATCTTTTTCTAATCCTGCATTTTTTATCCACTGCAATCGCCTATTTCTATCTGTAGGAAAAGAATTCATTTTAACATTCTTCCCCGATCTATTTTGGCAATTTTTCGCCGAACAAGCAGGCATTTCTCTATTTTATTTATTGTAATTTGCACCAAAAAACCAAGCATCAACCAACCAAATGCACATTGAACATCTGATCAACAAATAATTCACCCATAAAGTATTCATCCGTAGAGCATTAACTCCTTATGTAATACACTGGAATAAAGTTTTGAGCGCCATCCAACGCTGGGCCCAGACATCAAAATTTATAATTTACGGCCAGTAATAAAGGAAATTTTTTTATATGCCAGAGAATTTGTGTCTATGTAAGGTCTTAATGTATGCAAGATTTTATTCCACATTCAACACATGAGATTGATTCTAAGTCAGTTTTTTGACTAACATCAAAAGATTTGCGTCGCATTCAGTTTTTGTTGTGGTTGCGTTTGCAAGTTCTGCCGTACAAGATTCTCTTTGTATGATCACGAAGATATACAAATTTCGAAAAATTACCCTCACTTTGTGACAGTAGTATTGGTAAATAAATTTAAATCCATAATTAAAATAACGTGGGGTGTTTATTGTTTTCTGTGACTTATTTGTACGGAATAATCAACGAAAAAAGAAAGTATTCAGTGAAAGATCTGTACAGAGAAAGGAAATATAAATGTGGAAGACCGGCTTATTTCAAAAACTTTTCAGAAGTCTCTGAATATTTTTAATATTTTATAAACTTGATAGAAAGAAAAATTGTAAAAGTAAACACTGTATTCAAAGTATATATCTTTAAACAAAAAAAATGTCCAGACATTACGATAATACGATATCTGGCAACAGAAAAGTCGCATAGCAATCTACAATCTTTTTAAAATATCAAAACAAAGTATATCTTAAACAATCTAGCAAGTTTGCAAAGCCATATCTGAAGCACTCTCGGTTTACACAAAGGTGAGTAAACACATTTTTATTTTAATCATACACTGTTGTTGATACGTTTTTTTTATTAATTTGGTTTATAATATATTTACATGTTATTAAGTTTTTAATTTTTAATCATCAATCTTCCTGTGTGTTCCACTTTTTAGTTTTTTATTTTCTTTGGAGCTGACAAGAGCTTTACAAAAGATTCCTTTTTTAATATTTAAAGATGTAGTAATAATACTTTCTGTATTGGCAAATTGTATACAAATTTCAGTTTGCTGATAATAAATTAAAATTATTTGGTCAATTGCGAGTTGGACTCACATACTAAGAGTTCCATACCACCTTTAAGATTTGATACAATGTAGGTAATAAGTGGATTTTCTTATATTTACCCTAATATCTTTTAAACTAAGCATTTTAAATTTATAAAAAATATAAACTTTTATTTCTATCAGAGACTTTTTATCTTATCTGCTACATGATTCTCTTGGTTTTTATAAAAACATTTATTTAATTTTCAAATTTGGACACCAAAATTAACATTAGGGTTTTATATTACTGATAAACTTTCCGTGAAACCCTATATAATTTATTGTCTGAGTTTTAGGCTCAGTAGATTGGAAGATAAAGGGGAAAATTGGTCAAATTTTAAGTACCTAATAAATTATTAAATCTTTTAGACAAATTATTTTAAAAATACAATTAAAATATATTTTTTTAAATTTTAGATCGTGAAGTTTCTGAGATAACGGGGGAATAAATTGATTTTTAATATTTTTGTTAATTTTTGTTAAACAAATATATTTGCCGGATTTAACTTAATGCCGTCCCTGGGCACCGGAAAAAATGAGGCCCAATGATGAAATTTTATTGAAATAGAGTAATATATCTTTTTTTTAATTAAAATAATTTATTGCAGTAAATTTATTATATATTTATATATTTTCAAAACATAAAAAAAATATTTTTTTACTAAGAGTTATAAATTTTACACTAAGGTACATTGATTGATTAAAATTTTTATGATTTCAAAAATTCAAATATAACTCTAAAATATTTTCAATATTTCAAAAAAACTAATTTAATTTCCTTCACTCTATAAAATAAAAAATTTAATATTACTCCAAAACTTCAAGGAAATAAATTATTTAAATAACTTTGACTATTAACTTTTACTTGAAGTGCTAAAATTATAATTAACCAATTATCAAAAATATTCAAAGTTATTAATTGAAAAAGTAATAAATTATACTGAGCAATTATTATAAGACTGGATTTTTTTTCACTGTCGAAATTTTGCCGCCCCAGAAAATTAGCCGCCCTAGGCACTAGCCCCAGCTGCCTCTAGTGTAAATCCACCGCTGAATAATAAGCTCTTTTATTTGCAATAAACTCCGTGGATTCAAAGTTAATTAATTAAAAAAAAAACTGATATTCACTTCACTTTCTAGAACTTTTATCCACACGTAAACATAAAATATTTTTAACAGCCGATTCTAATACAACATCGAAATCATAACAATAGATAAGCTCTACTAACTAAGTACTGAAATTAATATTGCTTTATATAGCGTACGTCGAATTTTCAGGTCTTTCTACATTTCTTCGCACAGCGTCCAGATAAGCAATTTTTGCCCCATTCGAAAATTTCAGTTCTCTTTTTTTACTATCCCAGCGATTGATGTTTAATTGGGATGAATAATGCTTTAAGTTCCTTTAGTCAGGTACGGCGTAGATAAATTTTATAACAATATATTACATGATGCGTTTGAAAAAAAATTAATTTAATTCTGTAATATGCCTCCCAAAATTAATATTGGGGTTGTCTACTAATTTTCTTATAAAGTTCAAGTGAGGCCCTGTACTCCTAATTATTTTCAACATCTTAGGTAGTCTGGTTTCGGAAATAAAGGGAGAAATGAGTATTGTTTTTTGTTAATTTCTTGTAAACAATTAATTTTAAAAATATGAAAAACACATATTTGTATTCCTCATACTGAGTCCTTTGATTTCATGTATTGCCTGATGCGTTTAAAAAAAGTTATTTTTTTATTTTCTGTTTAATTCTGTAATTTGCCCCCCCTCCCCAAATTAATATTAGGGGTATCTCCTTATTTTTCCTGTAAAGTTCAAAAGCCATATAAGCCTAATTTCTTTCAGTGTTAGGTCTTATAAGACCAGAAATAAAAGGGGGAATGGGTATTTTTTAAATATTTTTGTTAATATCTTTCATATTCCTTTAATTTGATATATTACATGATGAATTAGAAACAATTTTAATTATATATTTTTCATTTAATTCTATAATTTGCCCTCCAAAATTAATATTAGGGGTTTCTCCTTATTTTTCCGGTAAAAGGTAAGGCCCTCTATAATTTTGCGTCAACGCCCGTCAATTTTTTCAAGCACTTTATGTTTGTTTATAACATGAATACAATATTTTCAATGTAATTTACTAATTTACTATTAATAGTAACGTTTTAATAGTATAAGTATAACTTAAAGTAAACTATCAGTATACAGATTTTATTTATCATGTATGACATTTTATCAATAAAGAATAGAGCAAAAACCATTAATGTCATGGAATATGTGTAAGCCATATGTACAGTAAATCAAGTATTATGGAGAATGTTATCTTTGACTCTATGAGTTTATCCAAAGCGCTTGTATTCAAATACTCAGCTCGAAAGCGTGATTAGATTCATCGTCTTCTGTTAACCCATGCCAAAGCGTTCGGCCTGCGCATTACAAAGGGTGAACATAGATTGACATTCTTATGTTTATATGTTATCAACAGACCTTTTAGATAGATTAATGATGGAATAAATATGTATAAATCAGCGCCATTGCGTCGAAAGCGCTCGTCAATTTTTTCAGAGCACGTTCGTCATCAAGCACTTTATCTTTGTTTATAACATAAATACAATATTTTCAATGTAACTATTAGTAGTAAGGTTTTAATCGTTACAAACTTAAAAGGTTTGTTCCTTCAGCCTAGATAACCGATACACAACGGTCGCGTACCTGCGCACAAGAAAAATAGCGTTCCTTCAAAACAATAACCGTTTAGTAAACGGTTCAGTTTCGTGTTCCAAGTGACACGGTGATTGATACGCAACCAGTTAATGTACGGTAATTTCGATCACCGGCTTGAGGGTAGAATCGGTGGTGCTGCCACCGACTGGTACATGCATCGAGTTGCGCAATAAACGGTTCATGTACCGATGCATTAACCAATTGCCGATCGGTCGACAATCGGTTGAAGGAACGAACCTATAGTAAACTATCAGTATAACGATTTTATTTAACATGTATAACATTTTATCAATAAAGAATGGAGCAAAAACCATTAGTCATGGAATATGTGTAAGCCATATGTACAGTAAATCAGTGTTGGAGAATTTATTAGACTTTATTAGTGTTTCAAAGCCTTGTATCGAATCTCGTCGAAATCTTATTAGATCAACGCACGTCTTTTTAACATGCCAAACGCGCCTGCGCATTAGAAAGGGTCAAAAGATCTATAGGTTAGTTATTAAAAATAACGTATGGCAAGTATTTACTTGCACTTGTAATATGAAATAACATTGTATGACGACAAAAACTTCTTTATTAGTTTATTGAAAAACACACTAGTTCTATTATGATTAACTCCCCCAATAACATTTCTTTTAGAATTTAATCATTTAGATGTGATTAAGTTACATTTTAATTACTAAATAAACTTTAGTATGTTATTTAACCTTATGTTTATTTCATAACATAGAACATATAGTTTTAAATTGGCACATTAACAAAGATATTTCTTCTGTTTATTGAAAACTGCAAACTTCTTTTTATAGTTTTACTTTATTATTAAAAATGTCAAAACTAACATTTAACATTTCTTCTTGAAATAACAATTGGATGATAACATAAATAAACTTTAATGAACAATGAACTATTTATATTTTTTTAAGTCAACTAGGTATTTGCATTTCCTCTGCACTCGACAATTTATATGTAATTAAGTTACAATTTAACTATCTTAAGTAGGTTCAACAGTTTCATAAAATTACATATAGTTTGGCTTGTACACTGTTTAATTAAAACCACAAACAACAAACTGTAAACTGTTGTCCAAAATTCATACCTAACTGCTCCTGTTGTAAATTGATATCTGAAATTTTTACATTCAAATTTTTGATGTTTTAGTTAACAAACTAATTTTTTCTGCAAAAAAAAACACATACAACTAATACTGTTTGAAATAGAATTGTTCTGTCTCACTCACACATCGTGGAATGACTCTTCCTTCTTACTTAAAGTGGAATCTTGAAGTTATGATGTTAAGTAAAGCTTTGATTACACTAAAATTCTTTTTAAGTAAATTTAAAAAATCAAAAACTGTCCACAATTTAAGAAATAACCTAGCAAGTGCCATAGTGGAATCCTTATTAAATGCACCAACTTTTGAAGTTCTATACCTGCCAATGTAATACTTGTTTCCCAATTGTCACTTAAAATTGATTTTGAATACTTGGATTGGTCAAAAAACATACATTTTCTTCCAAGTAGGAGCAGCTAGTTATGAATTTTGGACAATAGTAAACAGAAGAATTATTCAGTATTACATCATAACAAAAGAAATTAAGAAAAGTAAAAAAAATTGTAACAACTGGAGTCACAAAAAACAGTCACAGAATGTAGATTTTTTAAAACATGTAATTTATATATTTTTTTATTTTTCTGATAACTACTATGACTAGGAGTAAAAGCCTGTTCCGGCTTAACGTCGACCCTATATATATGTCAACACAAACATTTAACATTTAGTCTTGAAATAAAATTAAAACAGACTGTAAAAACATAATTTTTACAATTTATTTACTGATTGAGCTTAAATAATGTCAAAGTCGTGAGGTACTTAGTAATTGAATTTGAGTAGAGAAATATTAAAATTTAGATTTAAAAGTTTTGATGTTGATGCCTTTGCTCCTTGCAATCTATATTGTTGGAGTATGTGTAAAGAAGATCAACGCTACAAACTCTTCTGCTAGGTAAGCTGGTGGGTGTTATAACTAAATATTGCCAGGCTATAGAAGAATGAATACCATCTATATTGTTGTCCACCTTCCACAATGTCAATGGCTCTGTCATTTTTCACATGTTTGTTTACCCACAAAATATTCATCAGTGTTTTTTAGTCAAAAGTTGTATAGGGTTTGGCCACTCATTTTCTCCTTCTTTAGTTTCACTGGGTAACGGTATCTCTTAAAGGTAATAAATTCTCCAATATATTTTTTTGGTTTACACCATGAAGATTGCAGATTCAGTGTTTGCTGTTAGGATACAAAACTCTGTGTTTATACATCTATGTATGACACACCAGTTTATGTATAAACAATAGAAGAACTGCTTTTTACAATTAGAAATTACAATTTGGGATGTAAATTTTGAGGAACCCAAACTAACCAAATACATTTCGAATGCAACATGATCGGTCGTAAAAACGTGATTAGAATGAGCATTTGTGATGGCATACTTTTGGCACCATATATTTAAAATGTTAATATTCATATTGGTTACATCCCTACTCTAAATCAATTAATTGAAGAAAACATTTGATTTTGCCATGTCAGTTGCAAGTTCCTAAATTTTTGAACATCACTAATCTTTTAGTTCCATAATGTCTATCAGAATTGTGTGTGACAAAGACAATAAATTTAAAAAGTATGTCAGATGAAATCAAAACATTTGAATTTTCTACCATATAAAACTGTTACAAGAATATTTCAACTTACAACACATTACTTGATTAATTGCTTTATAATTGAAATTGTTCATTAATCAAGAATAGTTATTAAGTTATAATTTATTATAGATATAATTGTTTGTAAATGCAGGGAGTTTAAAACTTCTGTCAAACACAGCAGCTGACTATATTGGTGTCAGAAGTCTTAGACCATACCAAATTTATGTTTTGGCCAAAAGGAAACACCGACAATGAGTTCAAAACCTGAAATGAACAGTACAATAATTTAAAAAAATACAATATTACCTGACAGATATAGAGTAGGAACAGCGTCTCGCTTTAGCCCTCTGTGTGTATCTCGGGATATAAACTTTTCCTCGAAATGTAGTCCACATATTCTGTAAGAAGCATAAATCCAGGACATGTCCAGTTCCATTAGTTTTGGATTATTAATTTTATCTAGCCATAACTGAAACATGTTTACTTCTTTTACAGAGGGAAACCGGTAACGTTTATTAATTCTGTCCGTACACCCCGGAACAGAACACTTTTTAATGTATTTCATATTTCAACTAACACCAAACTAAAAACTCTGAAAAATCCAAAAACTGTTCAGTCGCTAGCACCACACTTTACCACTCCAAAAGTCCAAACACTCAGATATATATTTAAACAAAACAATAATGTCAAGGTCAAATAATTCAATTACCGACCAAGTCCAAATTATAAATTTTGTTGTCTGGTCCCAGCGTTGGATGTCGCGCAATGTACAATATGGTAGTCATAGAAAAATGAACTTGTAAATCATTGTTCTATGATGGGAGTTGATGGCTGTTTTCCAGTTAGCAGAGCACAAGTGATTTTGTGCCGCACAGTGCGGCAATTTTTAGGACGTTAATTGGAACATGGTTGTTTTAAAACCAACCGGTAGAGTACACTGATCACCATAAGGTTAAAAGTGTATTACTCATAAGTTATCAATTGACGTTTATGTGTACGTAAATTATTTACAGAATAATTCAATAATGGTTGTTTTCCAATTACTAGAGCACAAAGTGTTTTTCTGTCGCCCTATACCGTAATTTTCGGGCGTTAATTTATAGCATGTCAAGCATACAATGCTATTTGTTGGCAGCAGCAATTATTACTGAACTAAAATTAATTTGCTTGATTTTTAAGTAAACCAATGTTTATGATAAAATGTTTACTTGGTAAACCTACATAAAACATCCCAAAGGCACAAAAAAAATACGCCTTAGTAACAAACCGAAGTAAAAAGCAGAAAATAATTTTTAGTTATGAACAGTTTATATTACAGCAGTAGAAAGTCGAACAATCAATCGTGATTAATTACCTCAAAATAAGAATATAATAAAATTCAAGTTATTAACAGAATAATTCGATTCAGAGTAAAAAGCGTGAGGTGCTTGAAATATTGAATTTCACAATTATTCTATTGGCAACTATTTATAAGAGGAGAGTTATGCAAATATAGTGAAATGCACCCCACGCTTTTTACTCAGAATCGAATTATTCTGTTAATAACTTGAATTTTATTATATTTTTATTTTGAGGTAATTAATCATGATTGATTGTTCGACTTTCTACTGCTGTAATATAAACTGTTCATAATTAAAAATTAATGTCCGCTTTTTAGTTCGGTTTGCTACTAATGCGTATTTTTTAGTTTTTTTAAACTATAATTATAACATTCTTGTGTTCGTATTACATATTTATTTTGATAAGTGTCCCTGTACAAAGTTGGTGTTTCTACTTCTTTGTTCACCTCTCTCTTGATAAAAGGTTAACAATTCTTTTCATCACTGAATAAACTGCTATAATTAAATTATCTCTTCTGTTATCATTATGGAACAAATTTCACTCGCATTTTATTCTAGAATAGTGTTACGAATTCATCAGACAGCTGGTGCAATCGGCAATGAACCAATTCGTGGAAGGGACGTCATTTCGACACTTCTGGGAATGCGAAATGTTTTGTCTCTCAACAGGCCGACCGCTACCGTTACTGGGAATTCCCTTAAAGCTTCTAGAACATAAAAGAGTTTCCTGATGGTTCGTGGACTTACCAGACAATTCGAAGAGAAATATATAAATATGAACAGCTGGCGATAGGAGGCATTCAGTTTTCGACGGTCGTATTGTGTAGTTAAGATAAATTGTAAATAGTAGTTTCTGTGAATGTAAATTATGTTAAAGTAGTGGAAATAAATTAGAGTGAGTTGGATTGTGTTTTTAAATAAATCCAAGAACTGAACTGAACCCGAGTGTGAAAATAAAAATATTACAGTGGTGACAGGTGTAGGTGTATTTGTGGAAGTGAAAAATAAATAGACTGACAATGTTTAAAACAGTGAATTTGAAAGTGACGGACTTAAAAAAAGAACTTGAGGAAAGGGATTTAGAAATTAGTGGGAAGAAAAGTGAATTAATACAACGGCTACGAGATGCCCTAATAAATGAAGGTAACGATCCCGATACTTATTTGTTTGAAGTTTCTGGTAATGGAGACATGAGTATGCTATTAAAACAGATGGAAAATTTAAAGGAGACCCTACAAGACTTTGAAGCTGATATTGCCCGTCTGGTTCGCCTTGCCTATCCAGCCACATCGGAAAATGTAATTGAAAGGTTAGCAGTGCAAGCATTTCTGGATGGACTTAGGGACCACGAAGCCAGACAAGCATTAACACTAGCTCGACCCACTCAATTAGTGGATACACTGGCTCGAGCTCTAGAATCCGAGGCTGCCAAAAATACCTGCAGAGTTCAAGCCA
The DNA here is from genome assembly GCA_034190945.1 of Octodonta nipae. Taxonomy (NCBI): domain Eukaryota; kingdom Metazoa; phylum Arthropoda; class Insecta; order Coleoptera; family Chrysomelidae; genus Octodonta; species Octodonta nipae. The sequence continues at coordinate 92,989,159 of CM067221.1, forward strand.
GAGTCCGAATCGTTGACATAGAATCCGAAGATGGCGGAAAGGATGAAGCCGCTGTAAGAAAGATAATAGAGAAAGTCCTTACCGAAAAAAGAAACAACTGAGATGTTGGAAGTATGGTAAGGTAGGGCACATACGAAGTCGTTGCAAGGAGAGCAATGGAGGCCCGACTTCCGCGTCGGAAAACTAAACAAGGTGGATGTGAGGGGGCCATCGTCCTGTAGCCAACAAGCCCCAACTATCAAGGCATATTTCGCTACGCAACCAGGCTAACAGTGTCTTTGTAGATGGCCTTATTAATAAGAAGCAATGTGCAATGCTGCTGGATACAGGTGCGACAAAAACAGTTATAAGGCCCAACATTGTTACAAGACAATGATAAAACCAACAAAATGGCAACTGCGAACAGCTACAGGAGAAGCAGCGAAAGTCTATGGTGAAATAGTGGTTGAAATGACCTTGGGAAACACAACCTTCCTACATTAGGCATTAATGGCAGAAATCAAAGACGAAGTCATCATTGGAATGGATGTCATGAGCTCCAAGGGATTCCAGTTAAACTTTAAAGATGGAATTCTGCGAGTGAAAAACGAAGAAGTGGTGCTTCATGGGAAAGACGACCTAATGCTGCGAGCAATCTTGGCAGAGGATGTAAATGTTCCGGAAAGAGCTGAAAACATTGCAGATGCTTGCCTAGATGGGAAAGCTAAAGCTGGAACAGTGATGATGTTCGATCCCGAACTCAACGACGGAAATGTAGGCAGAGGAGTCGCACTGGGGAAGACTCTGTTTCGTGCCAAGGAGATTGTGCCAGTAGGAGTAATGAACCTGAATCATTACTCGGTTGTGCTAAAGAAAGGAACAATTTTGGGTCATTGTTCAACAGTTTCCCTTGTAGTCAGAAGCACACAACATGCAGAAATACCACCAGGTAAACTATCTGAGGAACTGGAAAGACTCATCACCGATTCATCCAAGAATTTGAAACCAAACCAGAAAGCAAAATTGAGGGACATTGTTAGAAACTATCAGCATATTTTCGATGTAGGGAACGGAAAAAGAGGACGAACTGATCTGGTCAAACATAAAATTAATACCGGGGACGCTCAACCTATTGGACAGTCGGCGAGAAGACTAACCCTAGTTAAAAGAGAAGAAGCCGACAGGATAGTCCGCGAGATGGAGCAAGAAGGCGCTATTGAACCAGCCAATAGCCATTGGGCTTCTCCAGTTGTCTTGGTTAAAAAGAAAGATGGTTCGACCCGCTTTTGTGTGGACTATAGGCAATTAAACCACGCTACAAAGAAATACAGTCATGCCCTTCCAAGAATAGACGACACCCTAGATACTTTGGCTGGATCGAAGATGTTTTCCACCCTGGACTTGAAGAGCGGTTATTGGCAGGTGGAACTTGCTAGAGAAGACCGAGAAAAGACTGCTTTTACCATCGGCTCAGGACTTTACCAATTCACGGTGATGCCCTTTGGGTTGTGTAATGCTCCAGCGACGTTTGAAAGATTGGTGGAAACAGTGTTAAAAGGGCTTTCATGGAAAACGTGCCTGGTGTATCTTGACGACATTATCGTGGTTGGGAAATCTTTTGAACGTGAGGAACATGGAGGAGGTATTTCGGCGACTTCGAAGTTTCGGACTAAAGTTAAGCCCGAAGAAGTGTCAGCTGTTCCAAGAAGAAGTGCAATATCTTGGACATGTGGTTCAGCAGCGGGAGTAGCTGTTGATAAACAGAAGATCAAAGCTGTCCAGGAACGGCCGATACATAAAGATATCCACCAGTTAAGAAGTTTCCTGGGCTTATGCACGTACTATCGTAGGTTCGTAGCCGGATTTGCCAACTTCTCCAAGCCAGTTACTAGACTCACAGAGGGGAAGGTGCAGTACCAGTGGAACGAGGAATATCAGCGATCATTCGAGACACTGAAAAGAACATTAACCAGTGCCCCCATTTTAAGTTATCCTTTGCCTGATGGGAACTTCCTTTTGGATACCGACGCAAGCAATGTCGGAATTGGTGCGGTGCTTTCGCAGATCCAAGACGGTCAGGAGAAAGTCATCGGTTATTTTAGCAAGACCTTGAGCAAGCGTGAACGGAATTACTGCGTTACTCGCAGGGAACTCTTGGCTGTGGTAAAGGGGGTAGAACATTTCTATAAGAACCTCTATGGTAAAAGATTCCTCCTGAGGACTGATCATGCAGCACTGAAGTGGCTCTTGCAGTTTAAAAATCCCGAAGGACAAGTGGCCAGGTGGATTGAGCGGTTGCAAGAATTCGACTTCGAGACTGAATATCGCGCGGGAACAAGCCATGAGAATGCTGATGCCCTATCGAGGAGACCATGCCCTGATGACTGCAAACATTGTCAGCGAACTGAAGAAAAAGGGACTGTTCTCTGTAGAACTACCGCCATCGATGACCATTGGCAACCTGGGGAGTTCCAAAAAGACCAAAAATTAGATCCAGAACTAAAAGAAGTTATCTGGTGGAAGGAAGAAGACCGCAAACCTACGTGGCAAGAGATTTCCCGATACTCTTCTACCATAAAGTGGTACTGGGCTCAGTGCAGCACGACGTAACGAGATAGGAACCGTGAGACCTGTTTGAGGTGCCCATACAATATGCCTTGGCTCATTGTGTGGCTCAAGATCTCCGGATATCCAGAGGAATAGCCAAGGTGTTTGCCAAAAAGTACGGCCAGTTTCAGAAGCTACGGGAGCAAGATCCAGTGGTAGGGAAAGTCCTTTATCTCGAAGATAAACAACCAGTGGATACCAGAGACATCTTTTATTTGGTAACGAAAACATTCTCGCAGGACAAGCCAACATACAGCGATCTTTGGAAGACTCTGGTAGAATTGAGGAATGTGATGATGGAGAAGAATCTGATGAAATTGGCGGTCCCAAAGGTAGCCTGCGGGTTGGATGGACTGGATTGGCGGGTGGTGAGAAGTATGATGGAAACAATCTTTCAATTCAGTGGCATCAACATCCTGGTATGCTGTCTCAATATTCGCAGGCCAGATTCGAAGACCGTTGATTGTTACTTCCACCAAACTTCCCGTTGTCGAAATGGAGAGTCCTGCAAATATTGTCACACCAGGAAGGATTCTAGAACATTCCGGGACGAAATGCGACAGCTGGTGCAATCGGCGATCAACCAATTCGTGGAGTGGACGTTATTCCGACATTTCTGGGAAATGTTTTGTCTATCAACCGCTGCCGTTACTGGGAATTCCCTTAAAGCTTCTAGAACATAAAAGAGTTTCCCCATGGTTCGTGGACTTCCCAGAGAATTCGAAGAAAAATATATATATATGAACAGCTGGCGATAGGAGGCATTCAGTTTTCGAAGGTCTTATGGTGTAGTTAAGATAAATTGTAAATAGTAGTTTCTGTGAATATAAATTATGTTAAAGTAGTGGATGTAAATTAGAGTGAGTTGGACTGTGTTTTTAAATAAATCCAAGAACTGAAGTGAACCCGAGTGTGAAAACAAAACATTACAATAGTTTCTTTATCAAGGATTCTAACATTTTCACACACTGGTTTTCCATACATTTTTCTTGTATACTTGGACAAAAAGCTCCATTAGCTACAATTAAATGATTATTTTTGGCATCTTTCTGCTGTAGTTGTAATTTAAATATTTCCAAAGGTACGCCTAGTGAATGCCCCTAGGAAAATATTGTAATGTTTTTATTTTCACACTCCGGTTCAGTTCTTGGATTTATTTAAAAATACAGTCCACTACTTTTACACAATTTATACTCACAGAACTTTTTACAATTTATCTTAACAATACGACCGTCGAATACTGAATGAATCCTATCGATTGCATCAGCTCCCACACAGCATGAAATATTTCTAAAATATTTATGCAATATTTCTGGTTTGATTTGAAACATTTCAAAATATTTCTTGAAATATTTCAGCAATATTGCTATGTCCACGACAAAACCCCATTTGAAATAATTCATGAAATATTCCTGTAATATTTTATGAAATCTTTGTGTCATATTTCATGATATATTTCAAAAGATCTTTTGTTGTACATATAAAAATAGTTTAAATGTATTTTAGTGAACTATTTAAAAATATTTATATAATATTTGATGTTTGTTTTGAAGTATCCTAAAATATTTCAGAAATCTTCGTATTTTAGCTACAAAAACGTTTTGAAATATTTCATGAAATATTCTGTAATATTTCATGATATATTTCGACAGATTTGTTTGCTGTGAGCATACGAATATTTCAGAAATATTAGAGTCAAATATTTTAAAATAGTGCTAAAATATTTGATGTCTAAAGTATCTATTGAATTTTTTTCCAAAATATTACTATATTCAAGACTAAAATTCTCCTGAAATATTTCATGAAATATTGATGTAATATTTCACGAAATGTTTCTCTAAGATTTCATGAAATATTTCAGTAGATGTTTTGTCGTAGACATAGGAATATTGCAGAAATATTTCAGTGAAATATTTCTTCAGATTTCATGCTGCGTGGGCTGTTGGATGAATTCTCGTAACATTATCTTCAGAAGTTTGTTGAAGTTATCGAGTTGGTGGACAATGCCATAATCAGCTTGGTAATTATATAATAATGGGTTCTTCAGAGTTTAATTTATGAAGGATATTTATCTTGACTCCTAAAAAATCTGCAAATAAAATTTTGGTTATAAGTAATTTTTATTTATGTACAAGGTATTTCATTGATTTAACACTTTATTAATGTTAAATACAACTCTGGTTCTTTAACTGTGATGGTTAAATTTGCATTCACATGAACCTAAGTTTATTCAAGTAGGTTTGTTCGTAGTAAACTGATTTCTACGAACAAATTACCCGGTCGTCCCAGTGGCTTCCCCAAATTGAAACAACTTTGTGGACACTTTTTCTTACACAGAGTTGTCCTCCTTTATTCAAACATCCATAGCCTGCACCTATCAATCGAGTGAAATAGACTATTGCTCTCTCTATTGCCCTCTCTTTCTATCCTTGGCACGACATTTGTGCATTGCAGGCTACCTCCATATGGTACAACCTCTAAGAATCAAAAAAGTATCCTGAATGTTATATTCTATTTTTATCATCTATGAATCTTATTATTGTGTGCTGTGATATTTGATATTTGTCTGTATTTGTCAATAATGTCAAAAAGATGTAATGGCATCAAGTTTAGGGTTTAAAGTCAAAACATAAACAGTGGTATATTCTGAAAAATATTATTGTTAAAAATTATGTAATAATATATTGCTAACTAATATTAAACAATGGCAGCTGCCTTAGAACCGAATACCAGTGATAATTCATGGATAGAATTCTGTGAGAGGCATGCTCAAGCGGCAGCCCAAGATTTTTCCAAAAGTTGCATGCAGTATATGAATAGTAATCTACAAGAAAGTGCTGGCTCATCAGCTAGATACAAAGAATTTTTGAAAAAGTACACTGAAGCTTTTACTGAACACTTTGAGATCGATTTTAATAAAAGAAGATTGCACAATACAAAAATTTCAAATGGGGTAGGATCTAAAAATGAAGATGAAATTGCTGATATTGAAGATGGCTCACCAAAAATGCACTATAAGCCTTTTTTTAGAAGGTATGTATTCTTTTTAATATAGAATTAACTTAATTTTAGTAGTATATTTGGTTTAGAGTTGATCTGTTAAAATAAAAATAGGGTAATTTTAAAATAAAAAATTAATTAGGTTTTTCAAAATATTTTGTGTACCAATTTTGAAGTTCATTTTATTTCCAGAAAAAATAAAAGAGCTCCTCAACAATCTTTCCAATATTACTTAACTATTTTTGATTTTTATGATTTTTGTCTATGTGTGGTATTTGGATAATCAGTAAATTAGAAAAATTTGAATTATGCTATAATTTAGCTGAGTTTACAAAATTTCCAATGCACTTTTTAGATTATAGTATGTAAACAAAATTCAGTGAGTTATTACAGGGCATTTTATAAGCTTGGAACATACCATAGATACTGCAGAGTCAAAATTGTAAGTTCAGTTCTTGGATTTATTTAAACACAGTCTAAATAACTATAATTTTTTCACTACTTTAATTTATATTCACATATTCACACAAATATACAATTTATTCTGAACACCTGATCTTTACTATACAGCAATCAAATACTGAATGAATCCTTCCATCAGCTCTCTGTATTTTGTCTAATTATGAAAACCCATATCTGCAAAAATAGTGATTTTGAGATTTTTAAGAAATCTATTGTAAAAAATGTTCCCTATTAAATATTGTAATTACCATAACTTACAAAAACAATTGAATCGATTTTTGTTAATTATTCTAGTACCTCATATCTAATTATGAAAAAATTTAAAATGATAAAAAGCTGTATCTACACAAAAAGTGTCAACCGTTTTGATTTTTTAAGATTCCATTTTTTTTTTCAATTTAGGAAACATTATTTTGGATTAGGATCAGAAAATGATCAAAATTTAGCTTTTTTATTCCTACAGTTTAGCTATTCATTAATACTTAGTTCAAGTTTTGGTCTATAAGAACGAACATTTTGAAGAATTAAACAAGTAGTCTTTGACATAAAATATCACATTTATTTATGTTGTTGATGTGTCAGTTTGACTTTGAAGTGCATAAATTCCTTTTCTACCTATTGTTTTGTTATTGTTTCACCTGAAATGGAATTAATTAAGGAGAACTATGCAAGTGAAGAGGAAAATATAAGTGAAATGGAAGGGAAATGTCTCTAAGAAAAGAAGAATGCTTGGAGACAATTACACTGGTTTTTCCTGAACACAAAGGCCAGATGGCAAGGTGACAGGAATTAATTGTGAAGCCAGAAAAATATCTCAAACATGCAAATCAATTAAGTATAAAAAATCAAAGCCTCCTTGTGGCAAGATAACTGAAGAAGAATGCATATTACTTTTTAGTAAATTTTGGAAAATCATGGATTGGCATGAGAAAAAAATTATGTTGCAGCACATGTCAAGTATGTTTCAACAAAAAGACACACAACAGATGGACCTTCTTGAAGAAATGTGACATACAGATTTTATTTATCAGTACAAGGTAAAGATATATTAAAAGTATGCAAGAAAATGTTCTTAAATATGCTGGGTGTGGAAGAAAGTATGAAACATGATTGGGTTAACAATATTACGGACAGCCATATCTTCCATTCAGAAAAGAAAGATCAAAGTCTGAGAAATATAAATCCAAATCAAGAAAAATTTAAATATCTTAGTGATTGGTTGGAGAGTTTGCGAAAATGACCTTCACATTATTGCCAGAAAGAACCTACAAAATTATATTTAGAACAATTTTTTGATACTAAACAAAAACTCTATAGGGAATATAAAATATTTTCATAAAAATTTTTGATGAGATGAATTTGTCAGTCTATAAACCAAAAAAGGATGAATGTGGCACATGCTGTGGATATGACATGAAAAATATTGGTTCTGCTGAATACGAAAATCATATACAGAGGAAGAATCAGGCAAGACATGAAAATATTTAGACAAGAAAAAGGCTATTCATGGTCAAGCATACACTTTTGTTATGGATATGCAGGCAGTCAAAATTTGCCCTATTATCAACGCCAGTGCCTTATATAGCACAATCAAATAAAATGTCTATAATTTTACTATGCATAATTTAACAACCCACAAAGCCATGAACTACTGGTGGAATAAATCAGAGGGAGATCTATCAGCATCCATTTTTACGAATTTCAACATTGATCATATTAGCAAGAACTGCTTCAATAAAAATATCCATATTATTTTGTATTAAGATGAATGTTGTTATCAAACTATAAATTGTATTTTGGCTAACACAGTGTTAAATAACAGTTTAAAAAAATGGAGTGACTATAGAACAGAAGTATTTAGTACACACACAGATGGAGTGTTATATTATAATTTATTTACCTAGCGATTACATGAAAATCAATACGGAGACGCGACAAAAACCTTTCCCTTTCAACGGAATGTCAGACAAATCGACCTGGATCTATCACAGCATTTGACCTGGCTAACAAATCAACAATCCTGTTGTAAAAAAAATCTAAAACATATGCTTTATGTTTTTATTTTTTACACCTAGATAGCATTATACCATCAAGACTAACGAAAAATTCAATTGGAATGCAAATGAATTATTAAAAATTTGTATGTAAGCTGCAATATCTCGTATCTGCAACTCATCTTTTTGAATCAAATTTACTGTAACTGCAATATGAACGAGTAGTGGACTCAGAAAGGTTCTATAAATTCATTTTTAAATTTCAAATTTATGTACTTTAAGAAGCCAAAAATACCCCTCTATATTTAGAAAAAGTTTGCCAAAGAAAAGAAAAAATGGTCTCTTATAAAAAATGGATTTTTCAGTTACGAGGTATTGGCATTAAATCGACGATTTATATATTTCGTCTCGGAATTCTCCAGAAGGTCAAAGAGCCGCCGAGAGATTTCCTTCATGGACTCTAAATTCTTCGAGAACTTTATCAAAGCCATCCGCCGACCTCGATACGCCAGACGAACAAGATTTCGGATTCCACGAAATATCGGATGAATGCCGATTCCACCAATTATCGGATGAATTCCCGTCACAATATGAAATACAAAATACTGAACATTTATTTAAATTTAAAATTGTGAATATATTTGTTAAATTTAGTGTTGGTAAACCAAAACTTCATAGGAAAAATTTCTAAAAAAATCAACTCAACTCATTTACATTTTTCTTTTTCAATACATAATGTATAAAATTGTTTTTCTCCTAATTGATTTCATTCATCCAACCCTCTGTATCCAATCAAAAATATCAGACATGATTTAAATGTTTGTCATGCATTTATTTTCTTAACAGTTTTATAACAGGGCTATAAAGTAATGCCACCTCCAGAAACTCTTACATTTTGTATGAAGATTACTGTATCTTATGAATTTTTTTATTTGGGTTAAAAAAGAATAAGATAGAAATGAATTATAATGATTCTTATCACTTATTCATCAATATAGTTAAAAAAATTAATTTGGCTATATTTCAGTATTTCTCACAATTCTCATGGCAATATTGTTCTCTGATATTTTCCAAATAACGACTTAGGAAACCTTTAAAGAAATAAAAACACAGCTGACTATGTTGAATAATATTAAAACTTTTATTACTTAAATATCATCTTGTAAAAATTACTAGATTGAGATTTTCAGTGTGGAACATCATAGAGTTAAGAAATTATGTAAATGCTGAGAAAAGTTGAAAGTAAATTACTAATTTCCAGCTTCAGTTTAACAGTTGGTTTAATTTGTTAAATGGTAATTTACTATTCTTGTACTATTTCCAGCTGTTGCCTTCCTGTCCATACTAGTGTGGTGACTGTAGGCCAGGAATTAAAGTTGCCTTGTCCTCAAAATGGCTGGCGCATGTAATAAGTGCTGAGCTGAATGTATCTAAAGAACCAAAATGTACTGGTGAGGTGTTTTTTGGACTGTTTCCTATTGTTGTCTTCCCGTTTTGCTCCATACTAGTGTGGTGATGTGTAATGAAAGCTGCAATGAATACAAATAGTGCGTATTGAGTTCTTCCAATCTATTGAGATTAAAGTACCATCAGATGTACCTCAGTGTTCACAACTGGGCCCTCTTATTTTTAATATTTTTGTAAATGATATTTCCTGTTGTTTTGTCTATTCTTCTTTTCTAATGTTTGCAGATGAATGAAAGTATATAGGAAAATTAAGAATAGCAATAACTACTTGAATCCACAAACTGATTTAGTTCAGCTGAACCACTGGTGTGAAATGGATGGGATGGAACTTAATGTTAAGAAGTGCCGCTTGACGGTCTTTTGAATCTATACCATAAATGGTGACCTGTTGGACTCAGTATAAGAGTGTTGTTCTTGAGAGAAGCTTATCATTCATGCCCCATATATCTTTGGTGGTATGAAAATTGCTTCAAATATTAGATTTTATCAAGCGTTCCGCTAAAATTTTTCTTAGTACGCAGTGCAGTAAGTTCTTGTATTCATTGGTTAAACCATACTTAGAGTTCTGTTCATGTGTCTTGTTTCTCCCTTCTGTGATGTCCACATTCAGACTATTGAAAGAGTTCAACATAACTTTTTATTTCACTTAGAGATCATAATTCGAATATCCTAACTGCTTCCATAACACATTCTTTCTAAGATTTTTTTATCCATCCTGTATATTTATAATTCTATACTACCCTCATTTCAACCACATTGTATATATAACTACTTACGAGCCAAACAGTATAATATTTTGGTTTCTACCCTGTATAAATATAATTCCAGTATACCTTTTTTTTTCAACCACCCCGTATAACACTCTTCCTTATTTCAACCATATACAGGGTGTAAACAGTTTGAGTGCATATATTTTAGGTGCAGATAGTACACACCAAATAAAACAAAAAACTCTTATAACGCTATGGTCTATAGGCCTTAATAAGCAAGAAAATTCGAAATACATGTTAAGTAAACTATTGTCAATGTGGCAACGTCGCGCTAAAAATTCACTTATAACGTGAATAATAAAGGAATGGTTCACACAAAAAATTAACAACTGTTATTTTTTTGTATGAAATAATTACATTTCTTATATGTAGTTCTTTTATGTGTTAAATTATTCGAAAAATAATTGTTACTCATAAAATTAATATTACTTATATTAGACAAATAAATACCCATGTACTTACAGGCTGTCATTATGATAGAGCTCTGGAGAACAAAGGATTCTTTATAGTAAATATTCAAAATTCAACATTGTTGCTATTACAAGTGTTTTCCCCACAAATTAATAGCATGGCAGGTCTTTACCTAATTGTATAATTGCCACTATTTGTCACAAACTAATACACTCGAACTCACAATTGACAACAGATATTATTTATTTCTCAAATTTATTTTTTAAAACGAAAATCAAATCACGAACGCTACGTAGAATGTCACGTAAATATCACTTTTACTTTCTGACAAGAACCGGTGCAGCAAAAAAGCATTCGTGGCAGTGGTCAGCTGTAGTACTGAATAAGGCATATTATATGCTATGTTGCCACATCTGTTCGGAGAAACATACGGCAAATTTTAACAGAATATTTAGAGTTTAAATATTAATTTTCTTTGTTAATACAGTTATTAAAGGTGTATAAGCTATTGAGTATTTACATATTTAGCTTTAAAAGCATTTTGAAGCCGGAAATAGTCTATTATTCACTGTAATAAAGGCTATATAACTTCTAACTTTCTTTTTTTTTTTTTGGCAAAACCATAGTTTATTTCTGGAAATGTTATAAAGCTTTTTGATTTGTTTTGACCTGAAGTATTGATCCTCAAAATCTTTGCACTCAAACCGTTTACACCCTGTATATGCAGCTGTTTATAGGTCACCTAATATACTTGTATTATTTTTTATTCTACTCCGCTCCTATCCTCTATACGGAACACCCTGTGAAATTACGCTTGATATATAATTTGATTTTAACATCTTAGTTACATTGTCATATTCAGATTTTTTAATAAATGCTAAGTGAACGCAAGTATCTATTGTTTGGGTGCGTGCGGTGAAACCAATAGAGTAATTGTGTGTTACCCAATATAATTGAAGTTTTTTCGTTATATATTTACTGTTTCTGTTACTGTATACCAGATTTTAAGTCAAACTACAGGCTTTGCGACAAAAAATCAGTTCAGTAGTTCTTACATGATATGCCTGAACAAACAACTACAATTTTATAATAGTATAGAAGATACTCAAAATATAATTGTTTTATTTGTACCTTTTTGTAGATTATATTGCTTAATTTTAGGATACAGTTATATAAATACTAATTTGGAACTTTTTTCTATATTTTAGCTTAGGATTCACAACTTGTAATTCCTACTTTGTATTTTAATTTGGCAATTGCTCATTGATAAATTAATAAATAAACATTTTTTTCTATAAATAAATACTTATTTTGACTTTGATACAAAAAAAAGTGCACATTTGCTTTAGTAGCTCTTCATATTTAGAGAAACTGTAGCAGTTGCATTTTTCGTATATTTAAAGTAAAAATTATATATTTTTGCAATGCAAACAATTTTTATATTTTAAAATATTCATTTCTACTGCAGGCTGAGTTTCAAAATGTTAAGAAGAAGCAAAGATCTCTTCCACAAACAACATTCTGATGACATAGATATCACACATAGCAAAACAAAGTTGGCAAAAATTGTTGTTGAATGTAGAAAAGAAGGAATAGTTAATTATTCAACGCCAGAAAGCCTCGACCAACCAGGAGGACCACCCAAATGGGAAAAATGTAGGTTACAACTGGTCAAAGCTACAGGAGGCTACATGCTAGAATTTTATTCTCCACCCAAAAATCAAAAAGTAAGAAATTTAAAATGTTAAAATTACTCATTTGGAGTAATAAGAAACTACTAAAAACAATGTACATGACTGAAGCAATTTTTTATTGTAAAATCAGTAAAATTTTTATCTTAGGTCCTTCATCATAATAGATTAGTTAAACTAGTTTAATTCCAAGGTTTCATAGATATTACCTTCCTCTAAGGATTGATTTTTTAAAAATATTTCATAATTTTGTTTCTGTCAAGACTATGCCACTCTACTGCTACTGCTTTGTGAAGTGTATCAAACAACTTATGATGATGATGCTTTTAATATTAATTATATTAAGTTGTCGATATAAAAAAATCTCCGTGTGTTATAACGTTTTTATTATTGTTCTAAAGGGATCCGCATCTTCAGATTTATTCAACTCCGTGCTGATTTTTGTATCTGTTTTGAAAATTGTGTCATTATTGTTGCTACATAGAATTCTCGCAGGACTGTCCATAGTGCCGTAGATCTTTGGTAAATAAGCCTAGCTTACTAGTTAGTGATAGAGAAAAAATAATATTTCGCTACAAACTACTCGTTACTTGCCGAGGTTCGAAATGATATTTCAGGAAATCGTTACTTCGAAACAATCGCTATTTTTTTATGGGTACTAATCGGTAGTTGCGCTATTCGGTACAACGTACGATTACATGTGACCCGAAATCCTTCCTCGAATGGTTAATAAATATCATTATCAGTCTGAGGTAGATGAGAAGGCACATGGCAAATTCAGCTGCATTGCTCGTTATTGCAAGGTTTTTTATATTATTTCATGAATTTGATTTGCATAAACAAAATCTATCCATAGAAATGTGTAAGTCATAATTACAAAATAATTTATATGCATTATTGATTCTATTTTTATTTTGCTTAGACTGTAGATCTAGGTATATGCTATTTGATCAAGGGCAGGAAGAATGTGTGTTCCCAAATTTGGAATTATTAATGGAGCTTCGCCGGTCGCGAAGTTCTTTGTCGTTAGACTTAATGCTATTAGTAGGTACAATTTAATATAATCTAAGTAACATTTTCTATCATATTTTTATTACACATTACATTACACACGTTCTTTCTTTATGTTTTTGAAAATAAAATTATGCAGACATAATTCGACTTTGTTGATACCACAAGTAGATTAAAATTTAGTAAACATATTCATTTATTATTTCTAATAATTTTGGTTACGTTTTTTTTGTAATTTTTTTAAGGGAATACAGATTTTGATATTAATATTGATTTAAATATTACTTAAGGGTTCTGTTTTCGTTTCATTTTTCGAAGTGGAATGTATCAAAACTTATTGGTTTATCTTTATTTTCCATTAATTAAAATGAATTTTTGATGGTTTTCCAAATAGTAATCCAAAAACTAAATTTAATAGTAGTTGCTGTGAATTGAGTGTTAAAAATGTGTCAAGTTGATATAAACAAATAGAAAAAAGAAACGGTCATGTCACAGGACTTACTTGCTCTGTTGATCGTTTTGTAGGGTGTGGACTGTATTTGAGTGATTTGACACGCGCTACCCTTTTGTATATTAGCTGTATCCTTTTCACGACCGGTCGAATTTTTCACTTTAACTAAACAACTAATGGAGAACGTGAGCACTTGCGAGAGAGTACCGTCCAGTTCGATAGCTAGTCAATCTCTGGGGACAGTGTATGCGCGTAAAATAATACAAAAAAATACCCAAAACTCAAGAGAGTCGGAGTTACACTGCTTATCCAAAATCTTGCCCAAAATAACCGTACAACACTTCACAAACTAAAATACTAACGAATCCTTAACAGTAGTAAATACTTATAGACTATGGACGTATACGTAATAACGTTAAATATACGATATACATAAAGTAACGATGTACCGAAGTAACGGATATAAGTAACCAATGGTAACGATTGCTTCAAAGTAACTATAATTTCCATCTCTGTTACTGGTCTCTCGTGTTTATCGTATTCTGGTCTTGGTTTTGATTATAGGGCTCATTATAGAAAAAATTTAGTAAGTAGGTCGCTCTACTGTCACGAATCTTTACCTATGTACTAACTTTATCTTTAACCCCATGAATGAAAACGTGGACATGCATCCAATATGCAAGAACTTTCAAAATGTGGATCGTGACATTCGGCGACAATGGTCATATATCTAACGCCTAGGCCTACAAGTTCATCTGGTAAGTTGTTGAATTCGGACCAACGACTAAAGTCTTGAGTATTCGTGTTAAGTACTAAACGGAAGAAATATTGTGTTTTTCTTTAAGAAATGTGAGTAATTATTACTGTGACAAAATGCTGATGTGCTGAATTTGTTTGTTAGGTAATTAGGTGATCTTATTAATATGACAGAATATCTGAAAAAGTCTCTTTCATCGTCCTAAGGACACCATGAACGCTTTTTATGTGTGATAGTTTTCGGCTGTTACATTCACGCATCGTACCACCCGCACCGCATATATCGCGTTTACGTTGGACATAGATTTAAATCTTGTATTCTTGAGCATATAATTTTAATCATGAAAATGCGAAAATATTCATTACATTTAAGTTTAAAAATTACGTGCTTATTCTTCAGTAAAAACTTCTAGAAGAGTCAGTTAAAAGTTGTCGTAAAATCAAAGCTGATGCTGTTCCCACCAAAAATTTTGCAATAAATCATGTGTGAGTTTAGATGTAAATTGTATTTTTGAATACGAAATTTAAACAAAGGTTTAACTGACAGTTTATTCTGTAAAACACGCAATTTTTAAGAAACCACATGTAAATTATTTTTGCACGTTTGTTGGTGCATTAATTAAAATAATTGTGGCATTTTTGTTGCATATTAATTTAACGCTATAATTTTAGTGTAATTTTCAATTGAAAACAATAAGAAAGCATTTAAAACTATATAAAATTATATTAATTGTATCATGTATTTAAACCTCCGACCAGTATTCACTGATGGTAAAATAGCTATAATTAATACAAATATATAGCGACGTCTTCCAGCAAATTTGGATGATTTCTTGTATTCCATAAGAATTATCTGGATGAGTATTTCTCAATATGATACCATGTAATTCTATGAAAATTTTAAATCATTGTGGGAATTTGTTCAAAAACTAATCTGATATTATGAATATCATAATGTATCTGTATACAGTGTAAACACTATGAGTGCTGATGTTTGGAGGAATTACACTTTAGGTGTAAACAAATCAAAAAGCTTTATAACACTTAAAATGCTATCAACTTCGTACCCATTTTTTACAGTCACCAAAACATAATTTTGCTTTTCAAATGATGGTGTGTTTTTGAATATCTGCTCTGATAATAATTAACCGACTTCCAAAAAGGAGGAGGTTACCAATTCGTCGCGTATTTTTCCGCTTTTTTTTGTATGTATGTTACCAGATTTTTTCTACTGTGTGCACCACCTTTTGAATGAATATAGTCTTGTTTAATAGAGTATATATCCGGATTGGTGAAACTTCTAATTTTGGAAAAGAATTCTATTGATAAAGTGATAAAATTTGTGAATGAACACATGCGTGCATGGAAATCGACCAATATCCCTAATATTTTAGTCGATTTTTCGATAACTCCTTATGGATGTGTATAGTTTTTTAACGTTTAATCTATTAAGGAAGATCCTTAGGTGATCTCATATACTATTCTGCGACGTGCAACTTGCAGTTTTGCAGAAAATCGCCGAAAATTCCAAAATTCTTATCAAAAATTTCATCCAAATGACATAACGGACATTTCCTCATAAATATTTTAATTCCAACGTAATAGTGCGGTAATTTTAGGCACTGGAAGTTTTAATTGTGAATTTGAAAATTTTCTATGTACATCTCAAGCATATAGGTAGTAAAGCATAGTATTTTCGGCTCCTTAAATCAATGAGTACCAAGCTCGTTTTGTTTGTATACCAGGCAAATACCTATTTAAATGCAAATTTTTCCATTTTGCGAAGAAGGTGCATTTGGTTGTCACATTCTCCCGGCCTAATAGAAAATTCAGTGACAACACATGTCAAACTTTAAACTGCTATTTGGTGGGTTTATAGACAGGGTGTTTAGTTATAGCAAACAAAATCACAAAGTAAAGTGGTAGAAGGAGTTGCAATTATATGAAGATTGAAATATAGGACGGACTAGAATGATAGTGGTCCGTAGGCAGCCGTATATACAGGATGGTTGGAATATAGGGTGGACTGGACGTTTAGTAATACAAAAATGTGGAAAAAATGTGAAATTAAAACTATATAGGGTGATTAAAAAACTGTTATATGATGTGGACATAAGCAAATCATATACAGGATGGCTGAAATATATGCTGGAGTTGAATTATATTTATACAGTGTGATTAAAAAATTATTTCTTTTATAGTCCATAAGAAGTTGCATAAAGTGTGGAGAGGAATTTATGTTACATAGGGTGATAATATAAAATGTTAAAAATGAAATAATTTATGGGGTAGCCCACAAGCAGTTATATACTATGGTTGAAATATAGGACGGATTTGACTCCGTGGGCAGTTGTATGTACAGGATGGTTGGTACATAGGTTGGAGTGGCATTATCTATAGTTATACAGGGTTGTCAAAAAAGTTGAAAAAATTACATGGCGTAATCCATAAGGCATACATACATTTTGGGCTTATTAAATCAACGCGTACTAGTACATTTTGTTCGTAAAGATTTACCTGTCAATTTAAATGAGAAAGTATCATTGTGTAATGTTGAGGCTTTCAATGTTACCTGGTTCTGTCTATTAAGGTTATACATACAAAATAAAAAATTAAGAATAAAAACTACCTGAGTTCAAAAAAACTAAAAAGTTGAAAATAAAACATTAAAAAAATATATAACCGACTTCTACCTATAACTAAAAAGCTAAAAATAATTATAACAAAATACAACTCTAGCAAATAAATAACACATTCAATGTTGTTAGGTACCTACCCAGGAAGTAAAAAATGTAAACATTAAAAGGTGCTCAATCTGTACAAATTACTTACCTACCAATCTAGTATATTTTTGAAGTCGGTGCCAAGCAACAATCAAGTTTGATGAATTAGTAGATAAATACGCAATGAAGGATTTTAGATTTGCTTGGCACCGGCTTCAAAATATACTAGATTGGTAGGTAATTAATTTGTACAGATTGAGCACCTTTTAATGTTTACATTTTTTACTTCCTGGGTAGGTACCTAACAACATTGAATGTGTTATTTATTTGCTAGAATTGTATTTTGTTATAATTATTTTTAGCTTTTTAGTTATAGGTAGAAGTCGGTTATATATATTTTTTTAATGTTTTATTTAAACTATATTTATCATATATATTTTTTCTATATTATATGTAAAATGATTTTATTCTTCTGTTCTTTTAGTTTATGTACATAAGATTTTCGCTATTTTTAAAGGTTACTTCCGAATAGTTAATTTTTAAGGACAAAAATGATTTGAAAACGTTCAATTTAATAAATGCTTTATTTATGTATCTAAACAAAGCAAAACTATTCATTATAAAACTCAGCTATTGATAATTTTTTGTCTCCTGTATATTTTAGTCAATTGAAATGAGTTTTTACCATTTCATTAGATAAATAAAAAATAACATTGGTAGCATGTGGCTATCGATTAAATTATTGATTTGTCAATAAAAAATATGTTTAAATACTTTTAACTCTTTTTATTTAGCCACGATGCGGTGTTTTCTGCGCACTGATAACCGAAGCCCGAGAAACGACTGCTTTGGAAATGCCAGATCATGAAAACACATTCGTTTTGAAAGCCAGCAACAACATGGAATTCGTAATAGAAGCTTACGATACAGATGACATGCGTTCGTGGCTTGCGACTATTAGATATTGTATGCGATCAGGTCCTGGGGGCGACCACAGTCACGATTACACCAAAGATTACCACAGTGACGTACCCGATTTACCACCGAGACATGCTGTCCGAGGAGGGGATAGGCTCTCTTCGAATAGTAATTTCGATATATGTCCAGTGTCGGGAGAACCTCTTAGTGGTGAGTATTCATTCACTCTATTTTAGTTCTTGTGATAATTTATTAAAGCAATAAGTAGTGTAACGCGACAAATTTGTCACTCAAAAAATAAAGCTGTTGACCCTGAAAGTCAAAAGTGAAATTATTTTATTAAGTGTTTTTTTTTTAATAATGAATTTTATAGTACACGGGGTATCCGGGAAAATGTGGGAAATCTCTCGGCTTCAGATCAGACATGAATACTTAAGATAACAAGATCCTGCGTGTCTGGGAAAATAAGGGATTCAAATAGGATCTTGTAATGTTTGTATTTTCACACTCGGGTTCAGTTCAGTTCTTTTATTTAAAAAGACAGTCCAACTCACTCTAATTTATTTTCACTACTTTAACACAATTTATATTCACAGAACTATTTACAATCTATCTCTACTAAACTATACGGCAGTCGAATACTGAATGAATCCCATCCCCAGCTGTCCGTATTTATATATTTCTCTCGGAATTCTCTAGTAGGTCAACGAGCCCACGGGAAATTTTTTTTGTGTTCTAGAGGATGCGAGAAAATTCCATGAATTTCTGTTAGAGCCAGCCGCCGGCCTCGGGCCACGATATATCGGATCAAGGCCGAATGCACCAGCTATCGGATGAATTCTCGTAACAATATGAATACTTAAGTTTTTTTTCTACAGGCGTTCCCTACAGACATATATGCGTCCCTAAAATGTAATGTAATGGATACGTCTGAGTGTCCTTGAAACATAATTAGCTTTTGTAGTTTACCAGGGATGTTCTAAAGTTTACAACTTAATGCCTCAATTTTTAACACCCTATATGATCAAGAGTTTAAAAAATAAATCACTTGAAAAAGAATACTAAACGAATTTATGTTTTATGCTTAATAAAAAGAACCATAATTCTTCTTTTACAACAAAATGCATACATTTAAATAAATAAATTTAAAATAATATAAAATAATATATAAATATAATAATAAAATAAATAAATTTAAAACACCCAGTGTGTCAGGAGACAAATTAACAAAATTATTGAAAGACATAAGACTGTTCAATCTGGGCCCCGTGAAATCTGATACACTTGTGGGCCTGACGAACTACTGACTGCTCTCCCTACAGAAATCCTCCCTAGTGTCGACCAGTGTGGAATACAAGTTTTTCAGATGTCCTCACAGTTAAAAATATAACGGCGTTAGGTCGACAGATCTAGGAAGCTATGCAATAAGGCCGCATCTACCTATCCTATGGTTTGGATTGAAGTTATTCAGGTGCTCCCGCATACCAACATTGAAATAAGGTGGTGCCCATCATGCAAGAAGTACGTTTCGGCGAGTGCTCTATTAAATTATCATGTAAAGCATTCTAAATAAAGTTGTCCATTTAATTGTTCCGTTAATACGAATAGTCCAGTCAAACAAGTGCTAATCAGTCCTCTCTAGTTAATAATTGATTAGATCTGATATTGATCATACGAAACAATGGTTGTATGTGGAATTACTCAGCCCATACATGTATGTGTGTTTGTAAATTGGTGATCATTTTTGGCAAACCTTCCTTCATCCATAAAAAACTATTAAAGTTTACATTATTTACAGCAATCGGCCATTTCCTTCCCTTACCTCTGAAACTAGAAACTACTCAGCCTAAATTTTGAAAAAAAAAAAGAAAATATAGGGCATTACCCAAAGTTTACAGGAAAAATGCAGAGACAATCCTAAGATGAAAAATACAAATATATTTTACTTATACATTTAAAATATTTTAAATTTGATCTATTGACCCTCTATCTCCGGAACTACTGAGCCTAAAATTTAGAAAAAGAAAGATCTTATAGGCCCCATATTACAAGGCCTTGCTAAAAATATACTGCAGGAGCGGATCCAATGGGGGAGCATCAAAGTAATTGTTTTGGAACTAAAACGCGAAAATTTTAAATTCAACAGCCTGAAATAAAATGGTTTGTAGAGATTTAAACAGCGTATCAACTATTTTAAATGAAACCACAGAAAATATAATCTGTCCTAAAGTCTAATAGACGACCTTTATCTACTCTTGTCTAGATCTGCAAAAAAGTGTAAAATTCTGATCTTAATTTTTGGGGCCAAATTAGTAAATTAAATAAATATTATAAAAAAATTTAATGCATTTTGTTACAGATCAAATGAAAAGGCTTAATGTAAGAATTGAAAGTATGTTTTAATATTTTTAAAATAATAGTTTAAAAGATATTAATTTTATTATAAATGAATCCTCTTATTCCCTAACTATGTACAGATTATAATAAATTTCAAAGGAACCCTTAGTATGCGAGTTCAACTCGCACTTGATCAATTTATTTTTAATATTAGTTTTAGCTTATTTTAATTCATAATGATAATTTAGATAAAATTCGCGTTGAAATTATTGGATAGTACTCCCATATACAAATGAAGTTCATTGAATAAATTTTTAATTTATTATTATTTGTAATAATTATACAAAAATAAACTAAGTTTATATTGTTTAGAAACTTATTTGTTTAGAAGAAAACATACCATTTATGGTAACTTTATCATATCGAATCGTGTTTTTGAATTCTTATAAATCAAATAGAATCATTAAACTACAATAATTTTTTGCTACATTTATATTTCAGCAGAGTCTGACATCGGCCAATCACTAAAAAAGGAACTATGGTTTCACGGCACTTTAGGTAGATCGGAAGCAGCTCAACAGGTTTTGCACGAAGGTGCATTAGGTCATGGAAGGTTTTTAGTTAGGCAAAGTGAAACTAGAACAGGAGAATTTGTCCTAACCTTCAATTTCCAGGTGAGTTTCAAATATTATTATTAACAAGTAAGAGGTTTTAAAATTTCAGAAGTTTTATTAGTTTTATGTTTGTTATTTTTAATATTGAAGCATTTTCAACTAAATATAAACTTTACAATTTGGTTACAGAGATCGAAAGTACAAATCACAATCTTCGGAAAAGTTATAACCTTTAATAAAACAGGCAGATTGAGACCCGGAGTGCGATCTAGACCCTGAAACTGTGGGTGTTCTTTATTGGCTAGTACTTTCATATTCTTGAAGTCTATTCGATGTGACGTCGTGGTGGCGTATTCTGTAATCGATGCTGTTTTTTTCTTCTTTCTTATGGCGTTCTGGTGTTCATCACACCTGGCTTGAATTCTTCTGTTAGTTTACACTACATATGTTTTTTGGCAGTCGGCACATGTTGTTTAAAGAGTTCATCGTCTTCGGATTGCTCAACACCGTGCAGATTTTCTGTCTAGAGTGAAAATAATTTCAATGTTGTACCTACATAGAATTCTATCCGTGGTTTCCTCGTCTGTTTCTCTCGGTTTTGACTTTAGGGCTTTTTTATATTTCGGTCTGTAAATCCGTTTTGTGTCAGATCTGATTTTAAACTGCCCCTTTCCCATTTGATGTAACCCTGGTCAGTCAATCTTTGTGATCTAGTTATTAAAGTCTTGACGACGGCTTGTAGTTGGGCTGGGTGGTGATAATAATTTGTCGGTGTAAGTTGCTTTTCTGTATACTGTATGGCCAAATGTTCCATTTTCTTTCCTCTTTATCAGAACATCAAGGAATGACAATCGATTATTGATTTCAACTTCCTTGGTACTTTTTTTGTGATGAATACCATTAAGGTGATCATCTGCAAGTGGTTGAAGTTATTGGGCTAGGTATTTGGCTACCTGTTGTGTTAGGGATCAAATTGAGCTTACTATTGGCCTCAAGGGTGTACTTTCTTTATGTACTTTTGATAGCCCGTAGAATTTGGGACGTCAAACAACAACTCATTCCACATCAAAAGTCACCTAAATTATGGAGTGATTATTTAAACTGCGTTGTATTAAGGAATCTGAGGGAAGGTACCATATAATTTTCTATAACATGAGAGTTATCATTTTTCACAAAATCGGAATCTTTACTGATTCCTCTAAAACGGCTCAATCAACTATTTTTTTTAATTGTATTCTACAAAGAAATATTCGGACTGATATTTGTCTGTAAAGTAAAACATACATTTTTCGAAAATTAAATGTCAAGATATGTCAAACAATATTGAGTGTGTTTGTACCAGATTTCATTTTGATTCATTTGAAATCAGTTTTTTATATAAATTATAAACTGCAAATCGGCAAAAGTCGTAACTTCAAAATAAATATCACATAAATATATTTCCAAATTTATATGTGAAAATATGCCCTGAAAATAATTATTGATTGCACAGGGTATTTGAATTGTTTTTATTTTGATTCATTTTAAGTCGGTTCTTTTTTACATACAAATTATACACACACTTACAAATGCCCAAAAACATGATAATCATTTTTCAAGTGGGAAAAAATTTTTATCTATAAAAATATAAGTTTTGCAGTATTTATTTGCGTTTGTTACAGACGTCCATTTACAACTTATTCTTAAACGTTGCCTCAGCCAGTGAATGTGTTATCAGAAGAATGCATAAAGTAATTATTATTCTAAATAAAGAAACAGATTAGTGTGGTACGGATTTATTGAATAAAAAAATTCAATATTAATATCAAGAAGGTCTGATATGAATACTTTAGGTGTACTCTTGAGAATAGTAACACAAGGTTGGTTAACTATTGCTGATGAGAGTAGTACATTGCAGATATCAGACGTATATACAGAAAGTTTTGTACCCTAACGCCAAACCTTTACTTTACGTTTCAACAACGAAGCTGTCATCATCATGGAGTAAACCAAAGCTGAAGATATTTACAACTATCCCTTAATATATAATACCTAAAAATTATCGGTAAATTAGTGGGAAAAACCATTATGCTAATACAATGATCTCTAAGTACCTAACCGTCCAACATTATACAGTAATTGAGTTATTAAATACTGCTTAAGATACAAATTTCTAGGGAGTTTTATGCTATAAATTATACAATGGGCAATTTGGGATTGAACCATTGTCCTAATTCATAAGGTTATTATTTTTATATAACATGCTTTCATAGGAGTCCAATTCCTTGACTTGTCTAATTAATCGTAACGAATTTAAATCTATAGAGTGACTATTTTCCAAAACATGATGTGCTACACTAAATTTATCAGATCTCCCGTATTTTGTAGGTTCAAAATGTTCTTTAAATCTAATAGCTCTACCTGTTTGACCATAATATCTCAGAACACAGTCATTACATGTGATCTCATATATTCCCGACTTTCCGAAATCGTTTAAGTTAATCGTTAATCCTAAAGATAAGCTTTGCCAGTGATTCCTAAGTCAAAATCACACAAAAGAATTCGTAGGTTCTCTTTTTGAGATTTTTCAATCCATTAACTGCAAGACAATATATTGTTTCTAGACCAGAACCTTCATCAGTTGCTCTTCCCTGAACTGATTTTTTTTTGTGCGACTTCCATTCCAGAAATCGCAGGGAAACGGTACGACTCCCGATTTGGAGTCTCTGTGAGCTAGGTTTTAATGAAACTCTTTGATGGGTCTTTATTAACCTACGAATTCATTCCTGTCATTTCTATCCTCTGAATCACAGGAAGACAGCGTTACACACACTTCGACTCCCGATTTTGAGCCTCTGTGAGACAGTTTTTCCTGAAACTCCTAGATGTCGAAATTCATCTCTTGGTAAAATACCAATTTTTGATTTAATTTTTGTAAATTTAATAGATTTGTGAATTTGCTTGTAACTATTAAAGGGAGGTGATGATGACACCCTCCGCCCTGCGCGACAGCCACTGAATACATCCATATACGTGACTAATACGTAATAAAAAATTTGGCATTTCTTTAAATTAAAATTGCATATTTATTCTTTATTGTAGGGACGTGCCAAACATCTTCGGATGACAATAAATGAACAAGGACAGTGCCGCGTTCAGCATTTCTGGTTCCAGTCCATCTACGAGATGCTCGAGCATTTCCGGTCGCAGCCGATCCCGTTAGAAAGTGGCGGCAACTCGGACGTAACTCTAACGGATTACATTTTGAATCCGAATGCAAGGCAGCAAACTCAAAATTCTACGGGCCGTAGCGGTCAGTTGCCAACCAGTGCTTCCCAACAGACTGTCGTGAATGGACATGATAGTAATAGACGAGCAGCCGTACCCGTACCGGAAGTCAGACAAGTGAGATGAATAAAAGTGTTCAATGTGTGTTTTAGGATATTTATTTTGTTTTCTGTTTTATTAATTTTTTTTCTGTTGGCATTTTGACCCAGTGGATCGCTTTAATTTATTTATTTAATGATTGGTCAAGGGTTAGTCTACAACACTTTTTTTTTACTGTAGATAAAGAATCAAGTTAGAAATAGTTCTGACATTTTTTGTGTTCTTAATGGGAAGTTTTCATTTACTCATCTATTTGGTAAATGTTAAGAATAAAGTTGAAAGATAAATTTTAATTATTTCTCAATACACCGAGATTTCCGTGACCTTGCTAAAAAATTAAAACTACCAAGGTAACTAAGCTAAGTAATTTCGAAAAGATTGTTGAGGAGGTCTTGAATTATTTTGTCTATTCATGGGTTTTCTCTCCTCCAAATTTTTTCCTGTAACAGATAAGTATTTAAAAATTGTATATGTAGAACAAAGTGTAGTAAGGCAATTTCGTAAAATTGCCCGGATTACTGGCTGTCTGTACAGAGATTCTTCCTCACAGTTTTTCTGAGAGAAAGAGATGTCTATAAAATGATCAACCAGTATTCCTGTATATAAGTAATGTATTGTATATTGTGTAATACTTATCTGTGTATGGAGACGTTTCAACTCCGAGTCTGGAGTCGTTGTCAACCGTTTAGTGTTGTTTTCGAGGTTTTTTTCCAAAAAATTTTCGCTTTGATTTTGAATTTATTGTTTGTCAAAAAATTTGACACTGACAATTTGTCGTTTGGCGATCACTTGACTCTGAGGTTACCGTTTTTTTGTTCTGTTAGCAGTAAATTCTTCCAGTCCAAATGAAGGTCGGCTGAAGGTGCTCCGATTTCAGTGTTGTTTATCATCATACAGCTGGCTTCTTTAAGTTTTCTCTTTTTTTTTGACAAACAAGAAATTCAAGATCAAAGCGAAAATTTTGTAGAAAAAACCTCGAAAACAACACTAAACGATTGACAACGACTCCAGGCTCGGAGTTGAAACGTCTCCATACACAGATAAGTATTACACAATATACAATACATTACTTATATACAGGAATACTGGTTGATCATTTTATAGACATCTCTTTCTCTCAGAAAAACTGTGAGGAAGAATCTCTGTACAGACATCCAGTAATCCGGGCAATTTTACGAAATTGCCTTACTACACTTTGTTCTACATATACAATTTTTAAATACTTATCTGTTACAGGAAAAAATTTGGAGGAGAGAAAACCCATGAATAGACAAAAGTAACTAAGCTAAATAATAAGTTAGATTTTATATTATGAATAATCCCAAATAAATACAACTAGCAAGTAATATTTTCAATTTAGGAGAACCTTCTCTTCACTGTATACATTATAAGCTGCTTTTCTACAAATACTACTGGGTGATTTTTTTATTTATTATCTGTAAGTTTTACACCAAGTTGCATCATCTTTGGCGAAGTTAGGACTTTCCTAGAGGTGCAAATTTTTGTTCCAAATATTGTAAAAAAACTTGGGCTTGTTACGTCCCAAAAATCAAGTTTAACGCCTTATCATATTCTAGATGTTGCCATATATTGCCTAACAGTCTGGAAGTTGCTTCCAGACAAGTTTATTTGTTTCTCTTATGATATATTTTTATCATTCTTAGTTGGGAAAAAATCTGAGATTTATGTATAATTCCCTTTTTATAGTAGTATTTTATTCATGTGTTCAGTAGAAGATAACTCCTCTAATTCCTTAGTTATACCATGAGGATTAATTTGATTCCTCTATTGATTGCACACATGCGTCTATGTATTTTTGTTGAATAGACTGACATGCATTTGATTATAGTCCATGGCACACAACAGCTGTTCGGCCCAAATGATTTTTGCGGTCTAGTCGTGGAGGCCCGGAAATATATAAAGTTACCTGTTATAAAATGTCTATTCTTCACACTCAAATTTGACGTGAGATTTTTATTTACCCCCTTTAAATGAGATTTTAAAAGATTTTTCTAGTATACCTCCACCCCTATTTTATTTATTTGTTTTTCTGCTTGAGCAGTGTGTTAATTATTTCAATAAGTATATCTAATTGCTTTGTTAATCTCAACATTTCTAAGGCTTTTTTTGTGAAATGAAATATTTTTTTGGTTAAACAGAACCAGTAAACTAAAGTGTGTCGTATTTGGCGCTTCAACTGATATATCATCAGCTAATTAACCGTCACAAAGCATTCACCTATAGAGGACAAACTCCAACGTTATACATTGGACGAAAGTTTTGCGCGCCATCTCTTGGTTGGGTACATCACTAAACGCTTAATTTACAGGAAACTGCAATACCTAATGAATTTCGTAATTTCTTTTGTAAATACATTGTTCACATAAATGTCATATGAGATTTCTATTTAGTATTTCTAATATGAGATTGAGTAAAATATCCTATTTTCATTATCAGAAATCCCACATAGCACATATACATACCAAGGCCGTCTTCCAAAGATACGTTGTCGGCTATTTGGGAGTCCGTTTCCAGTGTCAGGACTTCGTTGGGACGTTCCTAGGACGTCGAATATTATTAATTCGTGTGTCCCCAGGAATCTGGTGGTTACTAATAAATGTATCAGATGATTTTGGTTTTCATCTGCAGTTGATAAAAGATTCCTCCTTATGCGTCGGTAAAATGACGTGTCGGTCGCATATGCCCTCTTCAGGTTGGGTTACATTATCCTCATATCTATCTGCTTATACTTTTTGCCAAGTAACTAGAAATGGTACAGGCAGAAAGAGGAACCATGTAAACCATTCCAAAAGAGAGCAAAACTGGTACTCAGCAAATACGTCGTTATTTTACAAACAACCCAGAATGATGATGATCAGTTATCAACTATAATTAAATAAAAAATTAACACAAATTTTGAAAGTCTATAAAATTGTGAATCAGTTTAATTTCAGTTTTATGTTTTATATTAGCATCATATCATGTTATATTGTTTTCTGTTGCTATCAATCTTTCACCACCTCTTTTAATTGCTTCCTCCATTTTGTGTTGGTTACCCAATAAACATTTTTCTCCAGCACCTATAAAAAAATTTGCATGTTAACAATACAGCTAAAATTCAATTACCTATAAAAACTGTTGAATGTTTAATCAAATTATAATATAATGATCACTGTTTTAAGATCTAGCTATAGTTTATACATTGATTGCTACAATTTGATCTTTTAATTAAAATTGTGTTAGCAAAGGTTAGGGGGATCTCATTCTTTTTGCCCTCATATAATATTTTTTGATAAACGACATACTGAAGGGAATAAAGGGGACACGTCAATTGACGTAATCTATAAATAATATAAATTGTAAATAATTCAACACAACTTTTTTTTTTCAGAATAAACAGAGTCCTAATATTATTAAAGATTTTCGTTCAATAACTTTAGCAATAACTTGATTTTCAAAATAATAGTTGTTTTTGTTCATTATATACCTTAAACCTCATTAATCTTAAAAAATTGTATACACTCGACAAGATAAAATATTCTTACCTTTATTCGGAAAGTTCCACAAATGATCCAATTCTAATCTGAATTAGTAAAAAAGGTTTGGGTTATTATACTCTGCTCAAAATTAAATGACACATTTATTTCCACAAAATTCAGTTCTCTAAACGTTCGTAACAACTTCAAAATAACAAGCAGCAAAATTGAGTGAGTGACGATTTTATTCGTACGCCATTATTTAATCAAGTGTTGTCGCATTGTCCCTCTAACAAGCTCCTGACATTTTTTACATACACATCAGTTGTATTCATTTAAATTTAAATGATGCTAAAATAATATTCTGTAAAGATATACTAACCTAACAGTTAGTTAACTGTCACTTAAGATTAACCCACTTTTTAGTGAATTGTTCGAAATTTTGTTACAATCTGGCAATGGGTGTAAAGGCGTTTGCAAAGTGTCGTAGAGAAAAATGAGGTTTGGAGGTTTGTTTAAAATCATTCATGTTTGATATATGTACTGTGGAAATTAGGGTAACAATTATTATTTAAATTGAAAATATGTTCCTAGTTCAATAGAATATGAGTCACTCACATAATTTTTATTTACCTTCCGTAGAAATATAGAGATTAAATAGTTGATTTGTGCACCAAAGTGTAGGTAACAATTATTGAACAGGTACTTCATTGTCTAAAATTTGTCTTTCCTAAAATTTCCGAAAAAGAAACTTTATGGACATTCCTGGTACATACTGAAGGAAGTCCATGTTTAAAATTTCATACTGAGAGGGTAGAGGACATCCTCAGGATGGGGCACCTCATATGCTTTGTGTCTGTCTTAATATCATTTCTTACCTGAGACAAATAATCTCTACTAAATATTCAGATTTTTTGTTTGATAATCAATATACAACGTCTGATTCATATCACTCAGACATCTGCAGTTATATAGCTTTATTTTATTAGGATGTCTTTATTATTTTGCCAGTGTAATTTTTTTACAGCACCCTGTAAAACATTCGTAAAGAATTAAGTTTCTTTGACATATATCTCGTTTTATACTAATTGATTTGGTGTTTTCAGGTAGTTTTATAGTAGATATTATACATGTTTTTAAGGAGTATGTCGGAATCTTTTTGAAGTCGACGAACGCTTAGATTTGCTTCCAAATTGTACCCCACTAATTTTTCGACTCCATTAGCATTCTCCTCGTCAGTTAGTGTGCTATAATTATAGCATTATAGACTTGACTATAAATATATGGCCTGCCACTCCGTCTAAGGCAGGCATAGCGTGACCTTAGTGGAAAATTCACTAAACCCCAGATATACTATTTATCAAAAGGATTGAGCTCTGTGGGAGCCCTTACCAGGTTGTCAGGCCCATGGTTGGAGTCTTGACTGCAATTTCCCATGAATTTTCTGACCGTCTGGGCCGTTCCTAACAAGACTGCTTTTTGCATTAGTTGGTAAACATGTTCGTCCACACCGAGGTATTTTAAATTATTTAGTACATGTTTTGGGACTACTCCTATGTTGACATAACAATTGGTACAGTTTGTGTTTTATTCATGTCCCACTGTGTCTTTATTTGAAATTCCAGATACCTGTATTTTGCTATTTTTCACCCTGCTTAATATTTATGTTATTGTTGTTAGGGATTGCTATGTCAATTAAGGTTGTTTTTCCAGGGACTTGATCTTCTAAAACTGTATCTGGTCTGTTGTGAGCAACAGTCCGATCGGTCAGTATCGTGTGGTACCAGGGTACCAGTACAGCTTGTAGTTGTTATTTTCTAAAACAGGTTGTGGTTTCTATAGATAGTATGACACTGTTATCAATTGCTATAGTTCAATAGCATTATTATTATAAATATAGAATTAATTATAATCAATTATAAAGTCCTTTGTTCGATAGGTCCCAATTTTTAGCGATTTATAATAACTTCGGTGAATACTTTAGACCGTTGGGATAGAATATATAATTTTGAAGGTTCTTTTGCTCCATATCCTTGTGTTACATCATATTTGCGTTATCCAAGTTTGGTATTTCTTCCTGGTGTATAAAAAATATAACATATTTTTGTTAAAATGTGTTCTTGTCCTCGCTTTATCATTGCTATCACTATTTCATCTCCTGATGCTCTTCAATTATTCATTAATCTCAATACATACTTTAGTTCTTTGGTTGTTATATCTAAGATATTTACTCATTAGTCTCTTTTTATTGTTGATTTTTTCTGTCCTATAGAGCCTTTTCCGCTTCTCTTATAATTTCCTTCAAGTCTTTATCTCTCTCCCATTCTCGTCTATTAATGTAGAAATATGTCCTTTTCGGTCCGTTTAAGAGGCTTGTTTTCCTCGATTATGCTTTTTACTTTAATTTTGTAGTTTTGTTAGTTCCCATTCATATTACAATAGATTCTGTGGGTTCAATTGTTGAATTGAATTTTTACACCCACAATAAATATATTTATTCTACGTAAATAACTCACTATTTACTTCGCTCTGTAAACTCCATACCTCATAACATATTCGGCCTTAAAGAGGATCGTCCAAGATATAAGAGTTCCATAGTCACTTCTGGCATGCCCGAATGTATGAGTGTTCAATTCGGGAAGCACTTTGAACTCCGTTTTTTTACATTAATCGAGTTTTCGGGAATGCCGTTGTTTTGTTCTTTTTTTTTTCTTCAGCCAGTTTTTGTTTCGTATCCACCTTTTTTTTATCAGAATGATTAACTTCTAGAAGCTTCCTTTATTTCTTTTGGCGGCGTAAAATGAATTTTATAACAATATTTATAGTTTCTTATATTTTAATCTGTTTTCCTCTATTTTCTTTTTTTTTAGTATGTTGACTCAGTTTTTATATCTTAGAGTAATTCAAATTTAGTAAATTTTTCCATCTTGGTTCCTTGCATTTGTAATTTTTTTCTGTCATTACAATTTGAATCCAGGTTTTTATTTAGATCTTTTATCTTGTTTCAGTCTCTCTGTGTCAATTATTGATATTTGTTTTATTTACGCCCTTCTTTCGCTGTTTTTATTGCTTTTTTGTTCTTAGTATCCTGTTGTCACTATATTAAATAGATTGATATTATTACAATGTGTACTATATGTTTTGCTTCAGTCCATTTTAATTTGATGAGGATTGATTTAGCCCATATTCTTATTGTTTTTGTAGCATGTCTGCCCGTTCTAGCATGTGGGTAGTGTCCGTTTTCATTTCCTCATCTGTATGGGTGCAAAACACTTTCATTTTTATCTTGTTCTATCTCTTTGTAATTCCTTGTCAAATATGGTGTTATTTTTTCTTGAATCCTACTCCAAGTTGGCTTTCGTTGTCGGCGTCTTTGTAAGGTATTATGTGCCCAAGTTTCCAGTTCATAGAGACAGTCTGCACATATTAAGGTTCGTAAGTTTACTGTTCCAATTGTCAATATTGCTTTTCTCTGAGAACTTGCTATTGCTTTTCTCTGGGAACTTGCTCCAACGCGGTAATTCTTAGCATTCCAAGTTTGCATCCTTTTCAGACCACATTTGGTCAGGAAAGTGCAGACCTAGATTCATTATGTGAGGAACTATTGGTAAAACTAGAGTCAAGTTGGCTTTCGTTGTCGGCGTCTTTGTAAGGTATTATGTGCCCAAGTTTCCAGTTCATAGAGACAGTCTGCACATATTAAGGTTCGTAAGTTTACTGTTCCAATTGTCAATATTGCTTTTCTCTGAGAACTTGCTATTGCTTTTCTCTGGGAACTTGCTCCAACGCGGTAATTCTTAGCATTCCAAGTTTGCATCCTTTTCAGACCACATTTGGTCAGGAAAGCGCAGACCTAGATTCATTATGTGAGGAACTATTGGTAAAACTAGAGTCAGCTACCCAACAAACGACGCTTCCAAACAAAATGACAGATAAATTTGTAGCAATTTGTGCTATTACACCTCATTTGATCTTTTAAAGAATAAGAAAAGGTCAAAAGTGACGATTGTGATGGTAAAATTTTCACCAATTGTATTATATTTTAATCAACTGCATGTTGATCAATCGAATGGCGCATTATTTTCTAAATGGTGTCAATTTTAATTAATTGATTAATTAATTTAAGAACGAAATTATTGTGGAACAATACACCCTTTATAATTTTGTATTAAATGGGATAAAATGCTAAAATGGCAATCTGAAAGATTAAATAAAATGTTTCTCGTTATAGCAGCTTTAAATATAATTTAATTATAGTAGAAAAAACTTGACCAGTTAAGCTTACATGTTGCAATAATTTTTTTGTCTTATATTTAAGTCAGAATGCCCCTCATACCTCATTTCCTATTTTTATTTGTCTTTTGTAAATATTCTCTTTTTATTTATATTTTTTTCTTTGAGCTTTTTCCCAAAACGAATTCACACATGCATTGTATTAACTGATTTCCCTTATTGTGGAATATTCAATATGCTAATTATGCTCAATGTTTGTGTGATATTTAATTATGTGTCTAATATATCTTTAAGTACATAATCATATTAGAAATTTTTAATCAGTGCAATCTTTGATAAAATTCATATATTTTAGTTTGCAGCTTTATTTACAGATCCTAGTTTTCAAATATTTGTATAATACTCAACAAATGATAATTCCATGAGGATGAAGAATTCTGCTTTTATATTTCGTTTTATTTAAAATTTATTTACAAAAAAAATCAGTTTTATTAACTATTATTGTATGATATTACAAAGAAAATGTATTTGTTGCTTTATTATAGAGCAATGCAGAATTTTTCAAATTCCTTTTCCGATATTGAATAGTATCAGAAAAATATATTGTTTTTAATTTATTTTATATTTTTAAGTACAAAACTGTAAATATACATTTGTAGTTTTCAAAGATTCGTTTTATTTTAAACCTTTTATTTATTTTTTAGCCTTACCAATGTTCAGTAGAAAGTTCAGCAGTTAGTTACAATTCTATCTAAAAAAATATCAATTTTGATTCAGTTCGAGTCTCATTCATATCTTCTGTCATAATTTGGTTCAAAAAATTAGATAAATTTGAGAACCTGGAAAATTTTTTCAGGTTCAAGCACATAATGGTAGCGTTAGAACCCAGGAAACAACCTTAGAACAAATACAGAATGAAGCTTCAAACCGTGCAATAGAAAATCAGTATAGTTTTGTATGAGAGAAATGCATAAGGTAAATTAGTGTTTCTATAATTGTGACTGTTCTTTATTCTTTACACATCATATACACATCAACAAACAATAACAAATTCCATACCAACTTAACAACCAGAGTTAATTATTCGGATTTCCATTAAAATTAAAATTGTGAAGTATACTAAGTGACAGAAGTCAGAACACCCAGCATCAATTAGTTTATTACAATAAATTTTTGTATGCATGTGTATTAGACTAGTCGTTAAAAATTAAAGTTCTCGGGGCACCCACTAAAAAGGTTCTTTTTGATAAGAAAACAGTAGGAATTTTTGTTAATTCAAAATAATACCAAGACGACTAAGTTGATTTTTGAGTAAAATCGTAGCTTTTAAAAATACATCTTACATTATTTGGCTTTGAGAAAAATGATTAGCACAGTTTTGTAGGAAATTAAATTCTCTACAAAACAGATCTCATTCATTTTTTTTGTAAAGTTCATATTTATCAAAATATTTCAATAAAAAACTCATCAATTCTATCAGCTTAAATCGTCTTGAGGCACTTGTTTGAATATTAAAACAAATACTCCTGTTTTCTCATCAAAAGGAAGCTTTTTCGAGGGTGCTTCATTTAATATAGTTTTTAACTACCAGTCAAATGGGTATTAAGTTGTGCCAATTTCAGGATTTTTTGTAGGAAGGTAAAACAAAATATAAGCATTTAATATTAATATTTATATGTGCCCCATAGAAAATCTTTTATTTTTCGAAATTTATGTTGGTAATCACATTCTGTACAGGCAACACCATGACATATTTTCATAGAGCTCTACAAAAAAGATCTTATTTTTTTTATAAACTTATAGATTCAAAAGATAAATGAGTCCAGTCAAATATATGGAAATTAATATATTTTTTTTACTTACATCGAAACTTTTGAGTATTGAATAAATACCATTGACCTTCATGTAGGACATTAAAGTATTTACTATAAAAATTCTTTGATTTGTAATTAATAGATTTTTGTTATAAAAGTGCTCCTGATAATTTAGAACTTGGTACAGTATCTGTAAAAAAGATTGGCTAAACATTATGAGTAAAATATTTCTAGAAGACCACTTTCTTTATTAGATGATAGTGTTTCAGTCAAATTTAATCCTGATGATGATAAATGATTAAAATGGTGAAATAAGAGAGTTATTTAATTATTAAATGGTACCTATTTGATAAAAATAAACTGGAGGTTATACTAAATAAGATAGTGCATTTGACTAAAATTTTCTTTAAATTGTTTGAGGAAATTGACTTTTATGATTTTCTTGAAGAAGAACTGCTAAGGTGAAATAATTATCTATCCAGAAAATTCGGCATTCTTCCAAAAATTTAAAAACCTACTTCCTGTAAAAAGGGAAATTTTATTAACAGAAAAACGGAGTAACTATGGGCGGCCCTGCAAATTTCTTTCTGGAAAAGTTGGTACAAATGGCACTGAAAACTGCAGACAATAAACCTACCTGTCGGACCGCTATGTATGTGGACGACACTTTTGTTATATGGAGCCCTGGAAGAACTAAACAACTTCAAAAACAGACTCCCTCCCAAAATCAAGTTCACGATGGAGGTGGAAAACAATTGTCCTTTTTATATGTGCTGATTGAAAGGAAGACATCAAGTGTATATAAACCGGACCGATATCTCCACAAACTGTCAAACCATCATCCTAAACAGACAAGAGGCATTAAACAAACTTTAACGGATAGAGCAAAATGCAATTGTGATCCCAAATACCTACCGGAAAAAATCACCCATCTGAATAACGTGTTAAGGAACAACAGCTATACTCGAGGAAATAAAGAGAACTCAAAGACCAGCGGTGGCCAGGCCAAACGACGTGGATCACAACATACCCAATAAGGCCACGTAAAAGGAGTCACAGACAGAATAGGGAAGATTCTGAAAAAAAAACATATCAACAGTATACAAACTGGCGAAAACCATACAACAATCCCTAAGTTCGGTCAAGGATGCTCGAGATCCCCTATCAACTTCGGGAATAAAGCAAACACCCTGCAGTTGTGGTGAAGTATACATCAATACCACAAAAAAGAAGTATCAACACACGTCTATCTTAACACAAACGACGTTACAGAATTTGACAGACCAATAAGTCGCGGAAAAACACACTATGCAAAAAGCAAAGACTCATCAGCCAATCGGAACGCACTATCCAGGCCACGCCACCTATCGAAGGTATAAATATACGTGCTATTACATATAACCATATAACATCATAAGCATACAAAAAAGTTTTCCTATGTTATTTAGATGGAAAGTACAAATCGTGATGCACCTCTAAAATGTCATCTTTTAGAGACTTATATTACCTTCTTGCAAGTGTACAACAATTAATAATAGTGAATTGAGCCTCCACCCAGCGCTATTCATCACATGCTGGTAATAAAGTACTGCTACATAGAGGAAGCAGTAAACTTTAAAATTACCTACCCTTAATATATACCAAACATATTCAATGGGCGATAGATTGGGTAATATGGGCAATAAAGCAAATTGATTATTCCCAGAGAGTCCTATGAGAATCATCAATTTAACAACGCAACTCTCTCTACATGCTGCCGGGTATTTTCTTGTTGAAACAATAGATTGCAAAGCGCCCTAATATAGGCCAAAAACAAGTGTTTCAACCCCGTTTTGGATGTAGGATAGGAATAAGCTACAATTTGTTAAATGTTGACTTTTCATACAACAAATTTACTTAAAGTAAAGCTCTAGCTTTTGTAGCAAGATCGTAACAAGGCTCAAGTATTGAACATGGTGGATGTAAACAAGTCGGCATTAAAACAAACAAAATTTAGGCGGTGAAGATGAGGTCATTGAAATATTTGTATAAAAAAATTCTGAAAGTACTTAACATAAAATTACTAATAATACTGACAACCAGGAAAACCACATTATAACAACAACAATACCATATATACAGGGCCTGTCAGAGAGATTGAGAAGAGTAGGCAACAAATTTAACATCAAAACTACATTTAAAACAACAAATACGCTTAAATCGATTATAACAAAAACAAAACCAAAAAACGCTACGCAAAACTCAAAAAATTGCATTTATAAGATTCCTTGTGAATGTAATAAGTTTTATATTGAAGAAACCTCTAGACCTCTTAATGTTCGAATAAATGAACATCAAAATTACATAAAGAAACGTCAGTTCGAAAAATCAAAAATTTGTGAACATGCTTGGGACCAAGGCCATAAAATACAATTTCAAAACACAACAATATTACACAAAGAAGAACACTGCACAAAACGAAAATTAAAAGAATCTGCCTTAATTCTGTTAAATGAAAACGACTGCATCGCTTCTACTTCCGTAGATTTCAGTCATGTCTGGTTGCCGATAATTAAAGATGAAATTAACAATGGGCATATCCTTTTGAACAACCCTATATCGGGATAGTTCATGAGGTTTTTTCCTAGGTTTTCCCTTATGACTTTAATGGGATCACTGAATTATCAGAATTCTTTGATCGCATTTTTTGGCAAATGCACTATCTTAAAAAGAAAGTCGTCCCTAGGAACGCCACAAATAAATTCTGAAGACAATTTTTTTTTCAAGTTCTTCCAACTTGAAAAATTTTTTTTTTGATTTTAATGATAATTTCTTGTGCACCCTGTATATTTAAAATCAAATATAAAATAAAAATATTTCAATTTTACTTTATAAATTTATATCCATTGAAAACGAAATCCGACAGGATTTTGAAACGTTTGTTTTTAAAATATACACAAGTTTGAACTCTGATGTGGTATTATTCCCAAGAAAATCTAAAATAAAATTACTAGTTATGTTTTCATTATATCCTAACAATAGCTATTTCCTTTACAAACCAGCCCCATTTTTAAAATAACTTTTTTTATCGTTAACGGAATTCTTGTCATTTTATTATAGAAACAAACATGCGATCATGGCGAAAATATTAACTAGTCTATTTATGAAAATCTTATTTCAGGATGTAGGTTTTTCGCAAATGTACCTCGCCACGATGGCCCTTTCTGAGGCGGCAAAATGTCAAAAAATAATAAGAATGAACTAAGAATTTGAACCATTTCATATTTTTGTTGTACCTTTACTACAATTCGAACATACTAAAATGAGATAAACTTTTATTGGCTAATCGGTAGATTGATCTTCTTTCATTAAGCGACAGTAATCTACTCGCTCTTTCTTGGGTTCTAGCGACTGGCAACCAGGATTGCTACTATCTTTTCGAGATTTCACAATGCATTCAACGCAAGGCAATACATTGTTTCTAGTCTTTCACAGTGAGCATTTGTTTGACCTAAAACAAGATAATCAAGTGGAAATTTACAGATTTCTAGTTTTGCATAGCTTTCACATCTCGACCTCTTCAAATGCAATATGTTACCAGTAGTAGGGTGCGTAAAGCGTAAATAATTTGAAGTAAGTTTGTATATACTATCTCACATAGCGATATAAACTTTACTTTGACTTGCAACAAGTTTCATGCATCAACAGTGAAAGTTTGTATCAAACTTGCCAAGTTTCACAAAAGTTGGAAGCAAAGTTAAATCAATCTTTTTAGGTTCACAGCAACAAGCTTATGAATGAAATAGCAACTTGAAAACAAATTAGATGCGTCATGTTTGAAACATGAAATTAAATGCAAGATTGGAACAACATTACTACATACTTGAAACATCATCCTTGAATTAACAAGGTTATAGCAATATTGTCACAAAACTACCCTGTCATATTTGATGCACCAGTTTAAAATCAAAGTAAAACCAAGTTCGCTACAAGCTTACTTTCTACTTAAGTTGTCAATTATTCTAGGAAATTTGTGGATTGGCAGATTTATTGGATTTTGTTATGGCCCAGCTTGACACAAAGTCTTTTTAAGGCTTATATAGAAGTTTTGATTAGCATTTTGTTGCTAAACTTCCAACTTGTATTACTTCTCAAAATGCATTCAACAAAAATATTCTGTACAACTGTTGAAATATTCTATTGTATTCATGTCAATATGTATTTCAGGAGTGTTCATTTCGTTGAATACTTGTGCTGCAATATTAACACAGCTACCTCAGAATACATCCATCAGCGATACTCTTTCCAAAGTATAGTCAACCATATTTCATGAAATTAAAGCTTACTAACAGACAAAATCCTGTGGCATACTAAATTTAAATAAATTCAATGTAAATACTCGACCTTTAGTTACAAGGAAGAGAAACTATACAATATTTATAAATTCGTTACACAAAAGAATTCCACAGAAGAAGAAAAAAATACTAATTTGACTGATTGAAATTTTTTTGAGTGGTAAATGTAATGACATTTCCTAATTTTTATCTGTTGAAAAGACAATTTAAATGACATTAAAATGAGGTATTACATTTAATTTAATCCCATTTTAATTTAATGTTTGAAGCTCAGCCCCGCTTAAAATGACAAGGCTGATGATATGCACAAAATTTTTTTCGTGGGATATACAAATCGACTGGTCAGCGATTTTTTTTTAAATAAACAGTATATGAAATAGTTTTAAAATAATTAAATATTACTTAAAGAAGTTTGTGGCACAAACATTTCTAAAGGTCACCATATAATAGTGACAAACTTGAACGCACATTTTGCCTTAAATGAAGTAAATTGAATATTAACGTTTCAGTGACCCCATTATTAGAAAAAATCTTAACCATGATTTAATTATCTGTACGTTTGATGTTGACTATGAATGTTGTAACATGGTCGGTAGTACTTGCGTGCCAATTGTTATTGAAGGAATTATTTGTGTTCAAGTCTTTATTAATGAATATTGAATGGTAACTGAAATGATAAAGTACATTTTTTTTTAATTTTTTTCTTTATCAGATCTGACAGTTGATTTTTCTAGTTAAAACTGAGATTCTTGTTTGTGATTAGGTTTTCTCTAAACCTCTCTTTCACATGAAGATTGTGATTTAATTAAATATCAGAAAACAATGTTAATTGGTTCCATTTCTAAAGGAATTTGTATAGTTTGTTTAACACTGTGTTTAATAATTTATGTTGTTTAATAGTTTATAATAATTTATGTAAGTCTTCAAGACTAGTTTCCCAACATAAATTTCGTTAATATATATTTGCATCCATAAAAATAAACGTAGTTTATTTTTGAGTGTTTAAAAAATCACTTAACACCCTCATATATATTCTGGAGTGTACTGTATATCATCAAGACTGTATTTTTTACAGGGATTAATTTCCACAACAAAAGATCTCATTTTAAGTTTCTTTAAATGGTACGCTTAATATCATCGTGTTGATAATGTTGTTAATGTGCTCGAACAATAAGTTTTATATATGGTTCTACTTTACCAAATAATCTTTATAATGTTAATACATATTTTGTTTAACAGATCTACTTATTTGAAAAAAGTTTGCAGTACTATCTATGTACGAGTCGTTAGGAGCAACTATATGTAACTTATTCCAAAAGTCTCTTGATTAACCCAGTTCTTTAACTGTAATTCGATTTTAAATAAAAAACTTAATATATATTCAAAATTGTAATCTTTACTTCATATTTGGTGTCATTTTTGGTCTGTATTGAATATCTTATAACAGTTTATATTTACAACGTTGTAATTACATTGTATATTCCTTCATTAATCATATTTATACCGCTAATTATTTAATTCAGGGATATGTGTAATATTAACTTATATGTGAATTTATGCAATAATGTAAATTACTGTTTTATTTCACTTTTTTCCTCTGGCACTTTTTTCTTACATAGTTTCCTTAACTTAACATTAAAATATAACCCACACATCATGAAATACTCGAAGAAATATTTCAATGAAATATTTCGGCAATATTCCTATGTCCGTAATAAAACATCAACTAAAATATTTCATGAAATATTTCAACAGAATTTTAGTCGTGGACATAGGAATATTTCTAGAAGATATTTCAGACTATTTTAAATTATTTCACTATAATATTTCTGTAATATTCGTATGTCTACGACAAAAAATCTTTTGAGATATATGAAATATTTCAGAAGGTGTTAAAATTTCTTCATTTACAATATGTACTCCTGATCGGGTCACAAAACTATACACTGATACCAAATTTCAACCTTTTCCGTCCAGTAGTTTAGGAGAAAATTGCTGTGATGTGAAAGAGGTACAAATCCGGAGTGATATTGTAAGAGTATTCGTACATTGCATATACGGGGCCCTAAAAAAGCAAATACATTTTTTTTCAATTGTTTTAGATGTATTAGAGTTCAGATATATTTGTTTTATTTAAGAATATCATTTAGTTTTGCATTTTATTTTATATAAAATATGACACCACAGTACCATTAGTGTATAAAAAAATTTACCATACCTACCATTCTAGTATTAATATTGAAGCCTAAACTGTCATCTACCTTGTCATCATTAATTCCTTCGTCACTCTAAACATTTCCATACTTAACGAGTAGCTATCAATTGTGGTCATTAAAAAATATAACAAGTTTGTAGATATTTGAACTTATAAAAAAATCCAATTTCTTCAAATGAAGTTTTTAATCACTAAACGTACAATGTTGCATAAATTCACCAACTTTTTAAATTATTGTCTAGTCATTAACTTAAGCTCGGAAACATATAGTGTAAGAAAAATACTTTTCATCAGTGAATTAGCTGTTCAGAATATAATACATAATTAAAAACATGCTTATCTCATTGTAAAGTTGAAAATGTTAAAGGATTTCACATAAAGCTTTAAAAAAAATTTAACCTAGCAAATTTTCATACAAGAAAATGGTGCAAGAATTTTTCTTACATTAATTTTATTTTTGTAACGTTATTGTTCATATGTTTTTATTTATTGTTAAATAAATATTGTTTTTACGTAGTCGGCATTTTTCTCAAAGTACGTTCCTTTAGAGTTGTTCATTATAAAAACAAACGATGTTGTCACATATTGTAGGAATACTTAATATATGGAGTATTTATTAAACCAATTTTCAGATTCATTCTAGAATTATTGGGCTTTCTGAACATTGTAATATGTATCCACTACGACTGATTTTCACACCATCTATTGAAGGAATGGAAAAGAAAAATCTCAAATATAAACTAACTTTTCTCTTGCTTAAAAAACTGAGTACAAGAGTTACCAAGACTGGGACACCTCTTTCCGATTTAATCCTGATGATCACAATTTAATACACAAATGTAAATTTTAAGTATCAGACAACGTATCATAGCCTAAAACTCATTTTATAACACCATAAATATACAGGGTGTTCGGGAAAATGTGCGAAATCTCTCGAATTCAGATAGAACATACGTCCCTAAAGGACGCCTCTGGAATCGGTTTTTCTTGAATGATTTCTAAAGTACTTTATACAATTTAAGGTGATAGATACTAATAAATAATTAGGTTTTTAGTTTACCAGAGGCGGGCTAACTCTTTAAATTAATGCCTAAATTTTTAACATCCTTTAAGATAAATGGTGTGAAAATAGATCTGGATAGTGTGAATCTTAGACTAAAAAAGGTACTCCCGTTTATCCAAAAAAATTTGACTTATGTTAAATATCAAAAAAGCAAAAAAATATTTCATGCTTTTTACTTAAGTTATTTTTGTGTTTTTTAAATGTCTTTTTAACTCTAACAACAACCTCTGAGGTTTACCTTATTGAGACACACATTTATCTTCATTTCCCTCTATGCTTTCTATTCAATGATTTCTCACATACCACAATTGTGAACGAACTACAAACAAAAAGTACCTTACAAACAAAAAATTATTCACTGAACATGATATAGCAGAACCAATATACGTTCGGCAGTTCTTCACCTGGTGAACATTAGGTATGAGTTCTTTACAATTTGAAGAATCTAATAGGAAGTCATACTAATAACTGTTTAGTAACTATAGTTAATTACAAATTTACATTAAAGGTTTACAGATTGGAGGTTTAACAATAGTGAATAAAATATGAAATTTACAAATTTATGAAATCTTAGATTTCATCAAATCAGTCCAAATATATATCTCCATATCTACATACTTGAAAATACAATAATAATTTAGTTTATTCGACAACGTACACATATTAAATTATTTTAAATCATGACACAAACAAATACAAAACATAGAAAGTAATAACTCAAACTTTTAAAATGACCAAGAACTGTATCTAATTGATGCCATCAAGTCACAGTCAATTGTAATATCAATTCTTCTAAAAAATCATTGGCCTCATGACAATGCAAAATGATGTTAACTCCAAATTCCAAAACTTCCTTCTTGATACAGCCTGCCAAAACCAATAGATTTAAAGATCTGACGATTTTTGATTGATTGTTGTTGCAAACCTTACTTTGCTGACAGGTTGATTCTTTAAATTGATATTAACTTACTGAATTTTGAATTTCGTCGTAAATTAAATACATTTGTTGTGATTGTTTGTTTCTATGACTGAATAAAAATATTTATTGCAAAATTCTTGTAATAGATTTTATTTCTAAAATGAGAATTTCATGAAAATTCTTAGAGGCAGTTTATACCCACTTAAAAAGCTGAGATAACATATGTAGCTGTCGCAAAAGTAATAAAGACACTATTTTTTTAAATATTTAAAAATCGAGTAACCAGAAGCGTCAGCATATAGTGTTCATAAAATATGATCGCAGCATTTTTCATAAAGAAAAGCTGGAAAAAGCAATATTCAATGAGTGATTTTAAAAAGTTCATAACTTGTCACAACGGCTGAAACGCTAATCTGCCTCCTAATGATAGATTATAACGTTGAGATTAATAACGGTGAAGATTGACATGGTATGTTTAGCAGATCTTGCAGAATTGCAATTTAAATAGTTTGTACAAATATTTTGCAGAACGTATCGTATTAATCACGAAAGTTCGATAGCGTTTGTTATGCCAAATATCTTTGGAAAGCTCATGAAATTCACTTCACTTCGTATATCTTGAATTTTTGCTAGTGCCGTAAAATATATTTAACACTACTTTTGAAATTTGACTTAAACGACGTACCATTACTTCTCCTCCGATGTCTTGACAGTGGCGGATCCAGTTAGTGGAAAAAAGAAAGTTAATTAATATCAATAAACTGTATACAGGTAACCATTAACTTAATAAACCAATGGAAAAATAGACCAATATGGACAGGCAATAGTTATGTAATTAAAAACGTAATAAACTTCTGAGAAAAAACATATAATAATACAATTTAACATAATTTTCAACTCAGCTGATGCATATTCGTACGTTGAATGCAATATTTAGTATTGTTTTGAACTAATTTCTCGGCATTTTAGCGAAAATCCAAGATAGACAAATTGAAGTTGGGTTGGACTAGACTCGTTAATACGAAGGGATGTTCAAATTATCTCTCTAAATTATTTAAATTCCATTTCTTCAAAAACTACTTATTCTGTAGTGTATCCATCGTGAGCTCATATAAAAACTTAACATCATAATCTACCGTTTTAACGATTAATATTCCAGCATTAGTTACCAGAAAGTTATAATTTTGTGAAAAAAAATCCACATTTGACCAGTTTTTCTGAGTATACTTGGTAAAAAATGATCTAATCAGGATGTAGAAACGCTTGTTTAGAAGGATTTCTAATTCTCTACAACTTTTCTGTAGACGGCATTACGATTCCTTCACTACTTTTCATTATATAAGCAAAAAACAAACGAACTTCGTATTTTTGCGCGTTTTTATTATTTAAATAGTTTACTTCTACAAGTTTGCTGTTAAAATCTTAGCAATAATCTATAAACTGTTACTGACGTGATGATATAAGCGAATTGCTCTTGAATTGAAGGAGAAGTAAAAAATTATAGTTGTTCTTATCATGGAAAACTAATTAATAGCAGTATTTAGGCTATCAGCAAGATAACCATAATATTTTTTTTTAATCTGATAATTTTGTTTCTCCTTAATCGTTGTATCAAACTTTTAAGGAGAATCTCGACGTTACCGAACCTGAGACAATAGACTGGTGAGACGTCAAAGAGCTTATTTAAATCAGCGTGTAATAAAATTATTTGGGCCAGAATGATCACCAAGGTCACTTGAAGATATGCCATTCAAAGAAGATTGGTTTTTAATGCTTTATCCACATTTTGACCGAAAGTACAGGTTTGTATTTACAAAACTATAATTGATGGTGGCCCAGGAGATAAACATAGTAGTGTAGAATTGATGAGGCCTTGTTACGTAAAAGGTCAAAAACTAATCCCTTTTCTTTATTTGACAAGTTTTTAAAATAAAAGTGGTAGAGGCTAAAAACAAAAAAATATATTTTTTGTATACGCTAGTAAAGTATCTTTGACAATAGGCATTTGCGCTATCTCGTATTTTATTTGTGGAACGCTGGTTCTGTCAAGGCCGTAATTTATGTTTGCTGTGTTATAGATTAAAATTTAGTTATCCCATAAAATGGAAAGAAAAACATCAAACCGAAAGTGCGGTGTAGTTGATTTTGAAAATACATCAAGGGAAAATCAAAAATTACAATTCTACCGTTTTCTATAGCAATCAGA
Source organism: Octodonta nipae (assembly GCA_034190945.1). Lineage (NCBI taxonomy): Eukaryota > Metazoa > Arthropoda > Insecta > Coleoptera > Chrysomelidae > Octodonta > Octodonta nipae. Next base: position 93,033,976 of record CM067221.1, read on the forward strand.
GATGAAGGAAAAAATGGATTACAGCAGTTCGTCGTGAAGGGCAATTAAATTAAATTTCCACGTTTTTAGTCATTACTAGATACATAAAATTAATCACAATTGACAAAACAAAAATAAAATTCAATAACTATTGTAATCAGAAAAGTTAATCATGTAAATACTTTTCTTTCCAAAATAAATTGAAATTTAAGGTTAACATAATTTTTAATTTTTTAAATAATATTTTCTTTTACGAATATAGAAAAAAAAGTAACTTTTTAGTTACAGGAGGAATGAAAAGCCATGGCAACTAGGAATATATTCAAGGATTTGCTGTGCTCATTTCGATGGAGCAGAAAAATCAAACAATATAGATACAAGTACATAACAAAGTTTACAACTCAACCATCTTTCCTGTAATATATCAATATTTATACTCTTTTGAATAAATAACACTTTTTATTCTCATTATTTTTATTTTTTATGAGCGCTTATTTATTATTAGTTATTACAAAAGCTATAAATAATATATAATTATTATACATTTCTTTGTGAATTAACATGTATATTTGCATCTGTTGTTGCTTTATTATCCTTGTTCCAACTTCAAAATTGTCATCTTGATCCATTAAAACTTCATCGTCAGTGAAATCTACCAATTTTTTCTTGTCGTAGGTACTCGTAATCTTTCAGCTAACAAACCAGCATGAAGATTTTGCTTTTTGATATACATATTGCAGGAAATATAGGTGGATTGTAACTTTTGTTATGTGCATTGTTTACTTTTTTTCCCAAACAATTTGACCACTGCAAATCATTGAATTTTCTAGTTTCTAGTTTAGATGGATTGCCCCACTGCTGTAATTCAAAAATCTCAGTTTTGTTAATAGAACAATAATTATGATTAATTTTATACATACAATAATGACTAACAACGTGGAAATCAAATTTATTTATCCCTGATGTCCAACTGTGCAGCAGTTTTTTCTTCATCTCTAATTGATACGGAAATCCATGAAAGTGGTATAATTGTAATTTTGGGTTTTTTCTTGGTGTATTTTCACAATCAGCTACATCGCACTTTCGGTTTGATGTTTTTCTTTCCATTTTATGGGATAACTAAATTTTAATCTATAACACAGCAAACGGCCTTGACAGAACCACGTTCCACAAATAAAACACGAGATGGCGCAAATATCTATTGTCAAAGATACTTTACTAGCGTATAACTTGAGAACTGTGATAGCATAATTTTCCTTTAAGTGGTCGAATTGGCTGTTAAATATGCAACTTTTTCTTCATTTAATCGTATTTGTATCTCTTACTGTTCCAAAGATAGCAAATTCATAGGTGATATATGCGTTTTCATTTTTATCCAAAAAAATTGCCAGACAAATCAGAAATTGTCGGGAATTTTTCCGCAGTTTATCTTAAAAATTGGATTAAACATTGTGTCGATAGCCAATTGCTTAGTTATATTATGATTCGGTAACAACAGTACGGTTAATTTAATAAGAAATGATTACTTATATATCTAAATATTTTTTTCAATTAAAAAAGCTATATTAAGATCATTTAATGTTGAAGATAACTTATTCGTCAATTATTCCTAAATTATGTAAATTGCTTTTTATCTTTCTGTACTTTTAATTTGGTACACAAAAGAATTTGGTGAATATTCAAAGATCCTTTCGAAAATTAAATTAAAAACGAACAGATTTCGTAAATATTTATCTCATATTTTAATTATTGAAACAATCAATGCGTATGCAATACAAAAAATTACATTTATACAATATTAAACTACAAAATAGGTGGCCATTTTTTGTGACCGAAGTATAAATCGTACATACCACTATATATATATATATATATGTTATATAAGTTTATAACATGAACTTTGGGTGAACTTATGTAGCAACTGTATTTCATCGTTCCCAGCTGACTCAGCGAACACGTGCAGTGTCAGATTACAGCCCCGCCGAGCATCCGTGGGAATCGCCGTGTCGGCAGTGCCGATTCAGCATTCATTAGGTTATATATTGTAAAATCTCTCTTGTTTGTCATTCATTATTACTCAGTCTGTTGTTAGTTATTATTGTCATTATTTCAATTTTGTATTTTGTATTTTAAAAAGTTATAATTTTGTTAAAGTTAATAAAAATCTTTTTTAAAAAGTTTAATTTGAGAAGTGTGATATAACAAATTGGCGCAGTCAGTAGGATCCGTCAACGTTACTAGAACACGAGCTTACTTCTAACTGGTAGCGGCGGATTCCTATCCCTCAACGGAGCAAAGAACCTGGAAGAAGTCCCAACTGCGATAAAAAGGAGAACACGGATCTTCCAATGTTCCTGTTGATGTGAGTAGTAGTGAATCGTCTAACGTTTAAGGTTTTAAAGAATTTATTTGATTGATTTATTTGATTATTTGATATTTGATTTTATTTGATTATTTAATTGATAATTTGATTTATTTGATTTTCTTGATTTGAATTGAGATATTACTTGAATTATTTGAATTGAAATATTTATTTGATTCATTTTGATTTACCTTTATATATTTTATTATTTCATTTTTATCTACCGTTCTATTATCCAAAATATCGTTTATACCCCATTTACATACATTTGCTTAATAATTTTTACACTATATTTTAATTGAAACCCGTTTTACAATCCCTCGTTTATTTTATTATATTTTTATTATTTTTCAACTTGTGTATACTTTTAATTCTAACACATCGAAATGGCACAAGCAACAAATAATGTAGTTTCTGATGAAATCGAAAAGTACCGGTTATCGGAAATATTTTCCATTATCCCGGAATTTGAAGGCGACCAGATCTCCTTGGCCACCTTCATACACGCATATAATTGTGCGTACAATATGTCGACTGCAGAGCAAAAATATCTGCTAGTCATTCATATTAAAAATAAACTTAGAGGCAAAGCGGCTCAGTTAGTCAACTCGAGAAACCCCGCTTCATATTTAGAAATTAAGCAGCTTCTAACACTCCATTTCGGAGACTCGCGGGATCTGTCTTCGTTGATCCACGATCTCCAACGTCTCAAACAATTGTCCAACGAGTCCCCTCTAACGTTCTATAATAGACTCCAAGTTTTGAGTGCGAAAATGCACTCATGCATTCAAAAAGCGTCTGGACTAAGTAACGAGCAAAAAGAAGCTCAGACTACCCTTGTAGATACGATGGTTCTGAATACATTACTTACCGGACTAGAACCACGTCTAGGCCAAATAATTCGTGCCAGCAATCCTAAGGACCTTCTGGAGGCACACTCTCGAATCAGAAGAGAACTTCAGTTGTCATATTTTGAAGAGCAAAAAATTCACAAATCTGCTCCTCCTAAACCCACATTTCAGGTCCGAAAACCCATTCAACCACCGAAATGTTTAAATTGTGGTAGATTAGGCCACATTGCAGTAGATTGTCGGTTACGACAGCAAAACAACCCTCAATCTTACAACCAAAATTTTAGACCTAATTTTATAGGGCCAAATCAAACTTCGAGGCCAAATCCACCCCCAAATAATCCCAACCATCAAGGTCCACCATTTCGACCGACAAATTTCCAAAGACCCCCGTTTAAACCAAATCAATTCCGACCGTCTGTAATACAGACCAATCCACACTATCGTCCAGAAAGGACACATCACTTCAACCATGAACAAAATATTGACCATTCATAATATTATGAAAATGATTACGGTTATTATACAGATAATAACCAACATTATTGTGAGAACATCAGCCAGAACCATGTAAGCCCCGACTTTGAACAAATATTAGACGATACCCCCATTGAACCTTTCAATACCGACGAATACCAGGATTTTCTAGCTCTCCCGAGCCTAGATCAGCCCCCGGATTCAACAACTATTTCCGAAGTCCAAACCCAAATCCAGAATTTGAATCTGGAAGATTTCAACCCAAATGCGAATTTCCCGGAACAAGCATTTCTCTAAGTCCTCTTTTAACGGTAAACTCTAAAAATCTTTATTACATTCACGATGCTTCCGAAAAATTTAAACTTCTCATCGATACCGGAGCTGGTATCTCCATTTTTAAAGAAAACACCGTTAAGAATTTCCGTCAACGATTTCCCGAAAAAGTGACAATCCAAGGTATTACGCACGAGAAAATCCCGATTTCAGAATCCACCCTTATTCCATTCGCCTTAGGTAACCCCCATAAGGTTTTTATCTACAATCTAGATATTGAGTTTGATGGAATATTAGGTCTTGATTTTCTTGAGCATTACGAATGTATTGTTGACTTAAAATCAAAACAGTTAATAACGAACTTCAAAACTATTCCTCTACATAAAGTCCCCGATCACAATCAATCTAACATACAACCGACAGACATTCCCAATACTAAAATACCAACTTGTACTTATAACAATCAAATAACTATTCCAGCAAGAACCGAACAAATTTTCAAACTCAAGTGCGACCTTTTTAATACTGACGCAATTTTACCGACACAAGTAATTGACAAAGTACGACTTCCCAACGCAGTTGTACGCGTTGATTCAAAGGGAGAATTTCTGACTTCAATAATAAACGCGAACGCGATGCCTAAAACTGTTAATTTTTCCGATCTTCACTTAGAACCCCTTGACTAAACACACCCCCTTTTAAACATGAATACACACGATTACTCTGAACCTATAAACTTGGACAGAAACTTAACTATCAGGGAACAAATTCGTACAGAACACCTTAATGACGAAGAGCGAGAACTTATCACGAACCTCTGTTTAGAATTCGAAGATATTTTCTATCTTGAAGGCGATGTTTTGTCTTTTACCAACGCAGTAAAACGTTCAGTTGACACCAATAATGCCAAGCCCGTTTACACAAAATCTTACAGATATCCTCAAGTCCATAAGGAGGAAGTCAAAACCCAAATTTCCAAAATGCTTGATCAAGGCATTATCAGGCACTCTTCTTCTCCTTGGTCCTCCCCTGTATGGGTCGTCCCCAAGAAACTCGATGCTTCTGGTAAGCAAAAGTGGCGAGTTGTTATCGACTATAGGAAGTTAAACGAACTAACTGTAGACGATAAATATCCTCTGCCCAACATTTCTGATCTCCTCGATCAACTTGGTAAGTGTCAATACTTTTCGACACTGGATCTCGCTTCCGGGTTTCACCAGTTAGAAATCCTTGAGGAAGACATTCCCAAGACCGGTTTCTCTGTTGACAATGGCCATTACGAATTCGTTCGTATGCCATTTGGTCTGAAAAATGCACCTTCTACTTTTCAGAGGGTCATGGACAACATTCTTTTGGGCATCCAAAATGAACGTTGCCTTGTTTACATGGATGACATCATAGTCTATTCACCAACCATCCATGAGCATATGTCCCGTTTGACAGAAGTCTTTAAGCGTCTTAGACAGTCAAACTTGAAAATTCAACCTGACAAGTGTGAGTTTCTCCGCAAGGAAGTCGCTTACCTAGGTCATCTGATCACCCAAGAAGGAGTAAAACCAAACCCTTCAAAGGTTGAATGCATCCAGAATTTTCCTCAACCCCAAACTCCTAAAGATGTTAAATCTTTTCTTGGTCTCGCCGGTTATTACCGACGTTTTATCCCCAATTTCGCCAAGATCTCAAAGCCCCTAACGAAACTCCTGCAGAAAGACGTCAAATTCATCTTCGACGCAGATTGCAAGTCTTCCTTCAAAGAACTGAAGCAAGCCCTTGTATCTGACCCTATCTTGATCTACCAAATTTCGAAGAACCATTCCTGCTCACTACTGATGCTAGTGCTTTTGCAATTGGAGCGGTTCTCTCACAAGGCCCGTAGGAAAAGATCTTCCTATAGCATATGCTTCCCGTACACTCTGCGGTGCAGAAACTCGATATTCCACTATCGAACGGGAACTGTTAGCCATTGTTTGGGCGGTCAAGCACTACAGACCGTATCTTTTTGGGAGAAAGTTTACACTCCTGTGTGACCACCGTCCGCTTACTTGGCTCTTTTCGATCAAAGACCCTGGCAGTCGTCTTGCCAGATGGCGCCTCAAACTAGAGGAGTATAACTATAAAATCGAATACAAGCCCGGCAAGGTAAACTTGAACGCAGACGCTCTTTCCCGTATCAAAATAATCACTTCAAACAATGCACCGACTTTCTTTCAAAGATAAAAATTTTCGCAAATAACGAAACCGACCCAAAACAACCCGATCCAGGTACTAGTCACGATAACTCCGACAATGATCAAGAACGCGATGATCATGACGAACGCATGACAACAGAATTTAATAGATTTGTTCAATTGTATAAAACCGAGTCGATAATCGACTATTCAAAAATAGAAATTTCTAACGCCCAACTTCTAGACAAATCTCACAAACGAATAGTCACTTTCTTCTGGCAAAATAAACTCAATGACTTGCATGACAAAATCATCGAAGATATTTTCGAAGAAGACCCAAACTTCACTACTGACACTCTAAACGTTCTAGCCAGCAAAACTGTAAGGCATAGAAAATATTTAATTGTCCTTTACCCTTTGATCCTGGAACAGTTGTTGCACATCTTTTCAACATTCTCTATAACAACCAAGACCAGTTCGACGAATCCGAAACTTTTTGCATTGAAAACAACGTAGAACTACCGATTCTTGAAACACTATCCTTTATACTTGCAGACAAAGACGTAAAACTTAAAATTTGTCAAAATATTGTGACAACCCCTTCTCAAGACGAGATTCCCGTTATACTGCAGCAGTACCACTGCGGCAAAAATAACCTTCATCGTGGAATTAACGAGACCATCCGACGCATAAAAGAAAAGTATAATTGGACTGGACTAATCAAAAGTGTAGAGCAATTTATTAAGTCCTGCGAAACTTGCCAAAAGGTAAAGTTCTGTAGAAAAAACTTAAGTGCTCCTTTTGTCATAACTGAAACACCAAAAACGCCCTTCGAACGTATCAACATTGATATTTTCGAATATCCAACCAGAAACTACGCACTGACTATTAGGGATGAACTCACCAAATTTACTCAGGCTTACCCAATTGGTGACAAAACAGCTAAAACTGTAGTAAACACCCTCCTAATATTCTTTCAACATTACGGTACACCTCTTCGCATCCATTGTGATTATGGACGTGAATTTGATAACACTCTCATAAGGGACCTGTGCGAACTATATGACATAAAACTATCCTTTTCAAGGGTCCACCATCCCGAATCAAATGGTTCTATCGAAAGGTTTCACGCGACTTTAGCGGAAATGATAAGGGCAAATACAGCTGAACATCCGGATGAACATCCATTCAACGTCCTCCCCTACGCAGTTATCTGCTACAACAATACTAAAAACAAGACTACCGGTTTCACGCCCTATGAACTTATCTTTGGGCATACTTCTAGTAGACCCCCCGAAACAATATACGATCAGGAAAAACTCATTTCCAAATATGTTAGGGACCTTAACAACAGAATGAACTACTATTATAGACTTGCCCGCGCAAAAAACGACCAACAAAAACAAAAATCTAAAGTTAGATTTGACAAACATGTTTCGACTAACCAACCAGAATACAAAGTAGGCGACAAAGTATACGTGAAAGAATCTCAGATTAAAAGCAAATCTGAAAACAAATTCAATGGACCTTTTGAAATTACCGCGATTAGAAAAACTCTGCCACAGTTATAAACTTACAGACTAACCAAATCAGTAAAATTAACTTTGACAGACTAAAACCATATTTTGAATGAATCCCTTCTTTTCAGATTCTGTGGACTGTTTTCAGTCGTGAACCTCCAACAATACTCTCTTACACCCGTTAACAATACAATAGGAGTTTTCTTCCATGAAGAAGGCCCACTTAAAATTTCAAACGACAAATGGTCACTTCTTGTCTTCAAAGACCTCAGCCCTTTCAGAGGTGCTATTTCAAATAACGACGCCATACTAAACCGAATTTTAGAGACAATCAACGAAAACACAACTAATACGAAATCATTTAAACCAAAAATACAAACACATGTTAGCCTCTTGAAACAAATTTCTAAATCCGTTAACTCTAAATATACAGACATTTTCGCTGACACTCAAACTTACCCTACTAACAGAAGAAAACGCGGACTTATTAACGGACTGGGATCAGTTTGGAAAGCTATTTCAGGAAACTTAGACGCAACAGATGGTGAATACATAAATGACTGTATAACTAAAAATTACTAAAGACCAACACCAAATTCAGGACTTAGTAAAAACAAATATCTGTAACAACCTCAGTCATTACGAGCCTCAACAAAACTTTACAAAAATTTCAATCCGAGGAGAAATTATTCTCGAATAACATTGAAAAAATAAGGCAGTCAATTTTATACATTTCAAATGATCTTGATTTTCATGAATTTCAAATCAATATCTTGGATCTGTGTGAAAGCCTAATGGAGAGTTACATATTTATCGAAAACACTCTCGATGATGTTTTAACTGCAGTCTCTTTCGCCCGCTTAAAAATTTTACATAGTTCGATCATAACCCAGTAGATTTGGTCGATTCCCTTCAAAAGATTTCTCAGTCACTACATGAAAATAATTTACCACTCCCTATTTACAGTTCAAATGTTGCTCAGTACATAGATTTGATAGAATTGGAAGCTTTTCAAATCAACACCAAAATCATTTTTGTACTCAAAATTCCTTTAGTTGATCCTGAGATTTACACCCTTTACCACCTTTATCCGATCCCAATTTTGGATGATCGAACAGGGTTTCATCATATACTTTCAATAAAGACAAAATTTATCGCGAGAGATGACGATTCGTTATTATACACATCCTTCGAAGACCTGGGTGACTGCAAGCCTTTAACTAAACATCATAAGATTTGTTCCAAAGCTATATCACATCCAATAGACAAAGATGCCATCTGCGAAAGTCAGCTTCTCAGACAGTCAGCCACATTCCCAGCAACCTGCAAAACTTCTATATTCTATGCGGAAGAATATAATATACAAGAGATCGACATAAACCTCTGGTTGATCTCAATTTCCAGACCACTACCTATAGCCATCAAATGTAAGGGACAAGATGTCGTAACGCAGACCATCACGACAAATTCGCTGTTGCAAATCAAGTCCGATTGCAATGCCTTTATTGACAACATCAGGGTACATGCTACGAGAACGTCAAAGAACATCCAGAACATCACCTTCAGAAATCATCCAGTGAACATCCCGTATAGCTGCTGTGACGGCATGCCAGTCGCAAATCAACTTCCCAAATTAAAACCCCTACAATTGCAGGATTTAGATGTAACAGATCTAAATGTTGCCAACCATAAGCTTGCCCAATATTCAATGGAATTGGAAAAGCTCATGAATCAACCACCATTGGAGAAGCATACATCATGGCTCACAATTACCACAATCACATTAACAGTAATTGTGATTATGTTCCTTTGTATCAAACCAATCAAGAGAAGGTTCAGAAAAACCACTAAGTCCAGCCTCGATGCCGAGTCAGCTCCACTTCCAGGCCCATCAAAGCCTAAGTCCACGGAAAGCTGCACAGCCTCCTAGATCCAGCCCAATGTATGGAACTTCAGAACTTCCCCTAAAAGTTGATGATATACCATCAACTTTTTATATGGATGGGAGTTGTTATATAAGTTTATAACATGAACTTTGGGTGAACTTATGTAGCAACTGTATTTCATCGTTCCCAGCTGACTCAGCGAACACGTGCAGTGTCAGATTACAGCCCCGCCGAGCATCCGTGGGAATCGCCGTGTCGGCAGTGCCGATTCAGCATTCATTAGGTTATATATTGTAAAATCTCTCTTGTTTGTCATTCATTATTACTCAGTCTGTTGTTAGTTATTATTGTCATTATTTCAATTTTGTATTTTGTATTTTAAAAAGTTATAATTTGTTAAAGTTAATAAAAATCTTTTTTAAAAAGTTTAATTTGAGAAGTGTGATATAACATATATATATATATATATATATAATTATATATATATACGTGTGTGCGACAACGCGATGTTACGGCATAAATAAAAATTTAGTAGACCAAGTAGTGTAAAGCTAACCTATCGAATTTATGGGTTAAAATGGACTTACTATCGAGCTCAATTCTAAAAGGTGTCGGTGGACATTTCAAATATCCTATTTAAATAACACGTACAAAATTGTTTTGCATTAAAAATGCTATAACTTTTGAACCGTTTGAGAAAAAAAAACAATCCAGGCATATTCTTGTGGGGCATCAAATTTCCTACAAAATCAGTCAATAATTCAAAAATTTGTAGATTAGTCAATGAAAATTTAAGAGAAAATAAGCAGATTTAAGGATTTGTGATTAGGAATGTACATATTTAAGGAAATAAATTACACTGAAATAAAATAAAACATGTAAAAATTATGTTCATCAACCTTGCGAAAAGAAAAAGAATTTTAAATATTCAATTCAGTTTGTAGAACTGACAAAAGGTGTCATGTTAAAAAACTTTATGATTGCCTAATTATTTACAGATTTTTTTTTTCATTATTACCATTAATTATTTTAAGAAATTGTCAAAAAAATTGAGCAATCATAGTTATATTTCTCAGTTTTGCAAAAAAAATATTAAAAAATATATTTTATAAACAATATTTTCTACGTTTTATTTCATTTCCGTGAAATTTTTTGTGAAATTGTTTAACTATCATGGACTGTAAATATATGATTTATATATATATATATATATATATTTGTTTTCAAGTTTTCGCGGGCACTAAATGTTTTAGGTGGTTTCCGGGAATTCATCTGTGTAGTTGATAACTGATCCCTGCCGGGATCGATGGTAAAATGACGTTTCGGCAGAGTCACATCTGCTTTCGCTTCTAGTTACGCGAATACTGATTAGTATTCGAGTAACTAGAAGCGAAAGCAGAAGGCTACGAGAATTATGCGAACCGACCTGAAGAGGGCAGATGTGACTCTGCCGAAACGTCGTCATTTTACCATCGATCCCAGCAGGGATCAGTTATCAACTACGCGGATGAATTCCGGAAACCACCTAAAACATATATATATATATATATATATATATATATATATATATATATATATATATATTTAATGCCCTACAAGAATCTGCCTGGATTTTTTTTATCTCACAATTTTTTACATGTTATTTAAATGAGAAATTTCAAATGAGATTGACATGTCTTAAAATTTTGCTAAAATTTTCCAAATGACGGATTTTTTCTTAATATATAGGTCCATTATTTTTAAGTTTTCTTGGGAATAACACCACAATTGAATTAAAAAAGCTGTATATTGAAAGAAAATACCAAACGTTTCAAAGTCTATTCTGACTTTGTTGTCAATGGCTTTAAAATATGTAATGAAAATATAAATTGCAAAATTGAAAGTTTGATTTATGACATTTAAGTTGACCAAAGACTTATGTTCTTTTTAAATATACAGGTAGCACGAAAAAATCTTATGTCAACTTAAATGTCATAAATCAAACTTTTACATATTTTAAAGCCATTGACAACGAAGTCAGAACCGACTTTGAAACGTTTGTACTTTCGTTCATATACAGCTTTTTAAATTCAATTGTGTGTGTTATTCCCAAGAAAACTTAAATAAATCAAGAACATGCCACAAATAACATTTAGAAGACAATATAGGTCCATTGTAACCCCTAAACTCTAATCCATAGGTTCGTTTTTAGGCTCACCCTAATGCACACATACTATTTACATCCTGTATATGCACCGTTGCGATAACCATTTGAAATGTGTCGTTTCAGACGTTGGGTATTTATGCAAGAAAATTGATAGAATTATAATATATTCATATATTGATAAAATACAGGAAATTTACAAATTAAATGTAAAAAGAACACAACTTTGTTGATAAATTTCTTTTCCTCAATGCCTCCATATAAATTAATCTACAATCTAACAATTACAACTTATATAACGACTTTTTTAATTACAAAAACAGGAAACCGTAGTATTTCATTCTAATTTAGTCGATAATTCTAGTAGCGTATCGTAAATAATTTCTTTTTTGGAATTTTCCAAATCTTCAGGTGTGGCGTGTTCCAACAGGTAATGATTATCGAACAGATATTTTCGATGGAACTGCTCATCGCAAATATGGCACTGATATTTTGGGTTCCCGTGTGATGCCATGTGCAGTTTTAATTCCTCTTCACTTTTTAAGCGTTTCCAACAAACATTACATCTGCAACAGTTAATACAAAATCTAGTAGGTATACAATACTGAATAAAGGTTTTCATTCATATTTCATTAAGATGCAAAATCGAAAATTCCAAAATTCATAACTACCCCTTCTTTTGTTTAAAAGGCCAGTAGTGTCAGTTCAAATTTAAAACCAAATGAGAAATCAAATGGCACCCACTCATAAATGTATGATATGATCAAACTTTGAAAATATTTTAATACATATTGAAAACAAAATTTATTTTTCACAATAAACGTCTTTCTCAGATTGAATGGATAGGGTATACATAATTTTATTATGCCAGTAATGTAAAACTCATGAACTATTAATAATACAAATAGCAAACACTTTTATTTCATAAATCATCTCATAGAGGCATTATCATTTCTGATTTGTCTTTACACTTTGATACACAAACTTGTAGAAGATTGTGGGGAAGATCATATAATTTTTTTAAAATTGATTAAAATATTAAAAAAAAAATTAATAATGTAGTACACCCAAGTACTATTTATCCAGAGTAGTCTGGCAACACTGTCGAAGTTAGGGGATTCCTTGTTTGAGATTTGAAGAATCCCAAAGTTATTTATTATCCAGCTTTAATAATTCAATTCACTAGACTCTATGTTTACATAACAATCAGATTCATGCTCACAGTAGCGTTGGGTTTTATGACTCTTTTTAGTGAGCCGGCTCATTTCGTTCAGCTCACCAAAACGAGTCGTTTACAATGAGTAGTTCATTTGAACAATCTCTTAAAACACAGCCGTTTAGCCTTAGGCGGGTTTATATAATGTCTCTACTTGTGTAGTTTACTGCTCAAATTAATATTAAAATTTTGCAGATCATTAAGTTACGTAAATACAAAAATTTTATATTTTGGTAACAAAAATAAGAAAAAACTCTAAACGTGAAAATGTAAACGTTCTAAACTCTCAAAACCAATAAAATTATTATGCTTACTTATAACCTGCCTGTGATAATACAAATTTTAAATACCTATTCATGGATTCGTTGAAAATAAAACCTTCCGACTAAATTTAAAATAATACCCTTCATCTCATAAACCAGACAACTGACGGCTCTTTTCTCTCCACTGCTCCGAGCCGAGGTGACTGTGCCGGTCGAAAGATTGAACGTTGAATGTTCAGCACATCCTATGACTCTCGACTCGCTCGAGCTGAATGACTCTTTTAATGGCGAACTGAACGAGCTATTTGACTAAACTGTGCCGCTCATTCGTGGCACATGTAGAGGAGTCGTTCGTTTTGAACGACTCATTCACCAACGACCCAAGCCTACTGCTCCGAGCCGAGGTGACTGTGCCGGTCGAAAGATTGAACGTTGAATGTTCAGCACATCCTATGACTCTCGACTCGCTCGAGCTGAATGACTCTTTTAATGGCGAACTGAACGAGCTGTTTGACTAAACTGTGCCGCTCATTCGTGGCACATGCAGAGGAGTCGTTCGTTTTGAACGACTCATTCACGAACGACCCAAGCCTAGCTCACAGTTCCTGTCATTACAGTTTCCGCTTCTCGTTCTCAATTCTATCAATTGGAAATTAAATCACGATTGATGACATAATCATGATAAAAAAAATCAGTGAGGCTAAAACCCGAAAAATGTGTTTAAGTAATTTCTTCACAATTTACATAATTCAAAACATTTAAATTAACCTTTTCTTTTTGACTGGGGAATGGAAGGGGCCTCAAAAAATTTACGTCGCCATCCAACATGCTTGTGCTAGTGCCGTCAAGGTGCCCAAGTGGAGTAGAGATGGGTAGGTCCGCTCATAATTCGGAGTTGGATCCGGATATGCATCCAGCTCCAAAGATGTACATCCAAGACCCGTGTCGGTCGGACCCATATGGGTCCGGTTGTCTAACTGTGATTACCGGAGTCAGACTGCAGGCGCAGTGTTGGATTGTAATACTGCTAGCAGGACATTATGGCGCTGAATTGTTGTTTTTTACGCTTTATATAATGAAATTACGAGAAAACGATAATGATTTAAAAATATATATATATTTACAAATAAAAATAGCCATATTTGACAACTAAAACGATAAAAATACATAATCATGAACCAACAATACTTCTATGTGATCAATCTATAGGTAATAAATACCCTTCCCCTCACTCCGATCCGCAGTTTCAGTCCGTTATCATTGATTCAATACCGCTCATGGCATGTGTCGATGCCGCTCCCGCGTATATAAACAAGTGTTTCCGCCGGTCGGTAACGATGTACATCCTTCATTCATACATGTCCGAGGATTCTGGTTCTTCCGAACCTACACATCTCTAAACTATATTCAGTACCGCTCATTGCATGCGTTTTTTGCCACTCCGACACGTCCGCGGATCTGAGTCCGAATTGCTGTCAGATGTACAGCCATCATTACTACTAGGGATGCAGGTCCGGACATGCGTGTCCATCCGGACCTGCCCATCTCTAATTTGGAGCTCATAAGAACTTTTGATCAGTATACTGAAATTATGTTTCAGCAAATTTCAGTGTAAGAACTTTTTCCACATAATACTTGAGGGATTTTTTAATTTTAAATGTGTCAAACTGTCATCCCTGTTTGAATTTCTTAATAAAAATGTGCATATATATACTGTACATTAGTTCAAGAATAAGTGTTTAATTTTAATATATATCTATACAAAACATTTCTTATTTGTATGTTTTAGTACATGAAAAAGTCAAATATTTTCTGCTACAAACGGTTTTGAATATTTAATATTTGTAAGAGGTTCAAACTAGAATAAGCACTGGCGGGAAAGAACAAGGATTCAATAGATACCAAAAAATTCCAACTATGGTTCATCAATTCAAACATTGAGAAGCCGTAACTAGTCGTGGTCAAAAACTGTATCTTTACCGAGATTGGAACATTACTATTGGATCAGTGTGCTGATATAGATGATTTAAATGAGTTTTTAAAGTCACATAGTTTGACTGGATATAATCATTTGAATACTAAGAATGGGTTATTTATTAGAATTTTTCTAATATCCTCTCCGCTGATGGTAAATAGGTTGATTTGTTGTGCTCACGGCATTTTAAAATGTGTTTTCCCTTTCATATTGTGCAGGGTATATTATTAAACACTCATGCTCTTACTTCATATTGTAATCTAAAAATAACCAATTCCAAGAGTCTTTTATAATTCTTGAATGAATTTTTGTATCTGTCGCCAACCCCATTCAAATTTATTTCAATGTCTTAAAAAGTTAACTTATGAAATTTAATTGTGTGATTATGTAATCCATTTCGCTTATTTTCCGTAAACGCTATTCAAATGAACGAACGGACAAAATAATTATACAATATTACATGATATCTAATAACTGTTCAAATATATTTTTACTAAATAGCACTTCATTGTCGTAACATACAAACTGACAGATTTCGGTATACCTACTTCGGATCATTTCGTTCTGGAACTATATCAACGCTTAATTTTTACCTTTTCCCTCGCACTCTGACGTGAAGATCGAAATGATCCAATTAGTAACAGAGATGTTCCAATTGAAAATTATACATTATATACTGGCGTTGTGTTTTGAATAATTGGAACAGTTCAATGATATGGAACTGTGAATCATATAACTGATTATCTACACATGTCTAGATGCAAGATAAATTTTCGGGATATAATTTCAAATAAGAAAATTATTCAAAACTGAATAACTGAAAATTACATGAAAATAAAGAGAGCACAACTGCAATTAATAATAATTATGCCAGTCATTAAAGCGGGAAGTGAAATTTAACCGATACCATTAAAATATTTAAAGCACTTACCCTAAGCGTGATTTTTTCAAAAATTACAAATGTTAGCGATTTTTTCGAGGATTTCTCTGTGAAAAATACTCTGAAGTTTATTTGTGACATCTTCTGGTTCCCTTATGGTTTGAGATTTTAATGCCACTGACAACAAAGTCAGATTAATCTGAACAAATAAAAAATGCTCATTTTTACTGTTTTACTGTTAAAAAAAGCATCACCATTATTGAAAACATGGCATTTGTGGTTTGCAGTTAAATGTCTCTTATGCCTGGTGTTACAGGAAACTTTATGAAAAAAGAAAACTTAAATTTATCTAACTTACCTATGAAAGTTCTCATCCGCCTCTGTGTGAGTTTTTTCGTGTCGCTTGAGACTAGGCCACCTCTTGTAAGTCAAATTACAATACTCGCACTGGTACCTTTTTACGACAACGTGCGTTTGTAAATGTACTTTTAACTTGTTGATGCCATTATAGAATTTACCGCATATTTTGCATGGTAATGGATCATCTAAAACACATGGGGCTATGTGAATGAGATTAAAACAAAATAAAATACACATCAAATACCTGTACCTGTGTTCTTGAAGCGCAAAAATTTACCAGGAATGGTGGATTTGTGTTTTTTAGGATTGTCGCCTGTATGCAGCTGAAGATGTTTCTTCAATAAATCAGCTCTCGAAAAATCTTCATTGCAGATCTGGCACATGTAAGTAGTTCGGTCGTCGTGCTTTAACCTATAAAGATTTTCAATCACCTAATATTAAGCTATGCTTCATAATGCATAACAATATCAATTAGGTTATACAAAATTGGCTTTTTATTTATTAAGATGCCAATACTACATTTTTAATAGTTTGTGGCATAGCAAAAAGTAGTTCTTCTCCATGTTTTGTGATAAACCACGACTACCTATGTGTCAATTAATACAGAAGATATTCTAATACATGCCACAACAAACACTGGGAAGAAACACAAAAATAATTTAGTGAATTCAGAACCTTTTGACGGCAGTTGAAAGGGGTGAACATTATAAACGACAAATAAGCACGTCAATAGAATACGAACACATTTTTCTGAAATGTCATTTCACATCTTTCAAAATCTCCCACAAATCTATTCTATAAGACACTGTATCTAACCAATATCAAAAACAAACTATATGCATATAAAAAATACAGGCCTCAGTTTTCAGAGATTTAAACTACATAGAAACTAGGTATATATAGCCTCATATGAATGCAAGTGTATTAAAACTAAATAATCCAAAGACCCAATCAACACACACGAACTCATTAAAAGCGGTCCAGGCATTTACCAGTTGAAAAAGTTTAGAACCTGATTGCTGCCATCTAAGGACCCACTCAGACACACACAAAAAATCATCAAACTCGGTCCAGTAGTTTAGGAATAATTTTAAAAAATCTTAGTGAAACCCTTTTATGAAGTAGAAAATGAGCTGATGATCTTCAAATGACTGAACAAATCTTGAGAATTATAGCTAAGATCCATCTTGATCACGTCAGCTATCAAACAAAAAAAAAACGCATGAAAATCGGTCCAATCGTCCATAAACTTATAGCACCCCTCTTTTTACATCGGGGGTTAAAAATGAGTCTGATTTTAGTATAGTATGGGAAACAAGTTATAATAAAGATGCTAAAAATATAATACCTACTTATAAGCAAAATGAGCAGGATTAAGAAATGAGTAAAATAAAAAGAAGACAAAATTTCAAAAACAAATCAACATCATAAGTTCAGAAAAATGCCAGATACACCAACCTGAAAACTAACTAAGTATGCATTGAAATAATAAAGAATGGTAGAACACCAGGATATGATGGAATAGAATCGATAAAGGAAGAAGTTGTCTCATGGAATTAATAAAAGATTAACTATAATTACAACTAATTTAATGCAATCCTTTTAGCACATGCCTATTAAAATAGAGAAAATCCAAAGACCTTGAATTGTTATGATATTACACAAAAATGCTGATTGAACAAACCTTGAAAGTATAAACTGATAAGCTTCTACCTTGCTTCTAGAAAATAATATGAATTACAGGACTAAAAAATTGGAAAAAAAAAACAATCAAAATCTAGCAACTATTAACTAGCAAAAAGTTTTTGACATAGAAAATATATTCAAAAAAATTGCAAGACAATAAGGGCATCTTAATCAATAGAAGAATGCTCAAAAGCACAGATATGCTGGTTCTAAAAATAAAAATCATGTGCAGTAGATCTTTTAGTAAAATTTATTTAGGATGTTTGATAAAGATTGACCAAGTTAGTCAACTTGGTCCAACTTTGAGAACTTATCTCAGAAAGATTGTAAAAGACTGTTTTAACCCCTTCAATATGATCTTCTCAATCATCAGATTTTTTCAAGCAACAGATAAGTATTTGAAATTGTAAATGTGGAACAAAGATAGAAAGGCAATTTTGAAAACTTGCCCAGACTATTACTTGTCTGTACAAAAATTTTGACTCAAAGCAGTTAAGTTGGATATTAAAAGAGATCATTCTCATATACGGAGCTGAAACCTGGAACCTTACCCAATAATTGATGACCAAACAAAGATGACAAAAAGAGCAATGTGGCGCTACAGTTTGAGCAAAACATTTAAAATTAGTTTGTTCTGTAATAAAAAACATAACAAAAATAAAAGACGTCACTTTTACAGTTATAATGGAATTAAAATCTAAGTATGTAGATGAAGTGACAAGAAATAAGAATGAAAGATGGAATGAAATGATAGGATGAAATGCAGGATAGGTGGATAGGCACATGATTCTGACATATGACAAAGATTGGAAGACACTATTTCCAAATGAAGAAGAAGGTTGAAATTAGATTGACTAATTTAATATTTCCCTAATAAGTTTATACATTTACTACCTTATGTCATGTAGGTGTTGAAATGAGTCTTTAAATTTTTGTGTCACTTGTTTGAAGTAGGTACTTCTCACAAGTATAACCAACTATATAAAGCTTTAACTCAGATGAACAAGGTATACCAGACGACACATAAGCATCAAGTTTTATATATAAATCTGGAAACCATTGGTTCTTTGTCCAAAGAGAACCACATATGACAGAACTCTGGATGAGGAAAGCTTCCATGCCTTCAAATGGCAGTTTCATACCTATTATTCAGCTTTTTATACATATTGAGTTGATAGTAGTTTACATTTGATGTAGCTTGTTTTTGGATATATTATGGAGGAAATTCCAGCAAAAAGACAATTACATTAAATATATTAGAAAATTACCTCGAATTTCCAAAAATTAGGAAATAAAATGACCAAAGGAGATTAAGTGAGTTCAGTACAATGACCTTCATTGATTTTAAGATCAGCATAGCCAGAAACTAAAATGAAGAATGGATAAATTATAATAAATATACTGATCTACAAATGCAGTTGCCATTCGGAAATATTCAGGACAGTGTAATATCAGATATTCCTGATACACAGGGAGAGGGATCTCGCAGCAGATCATTTGATTAACATACTAAAACGATTAAGATAATACTTACCTGTAATGTGCCGCTAATAGCGTTTTGCTTTTGAACAATTTCGGACATTTCGAGCACTGCAATCTAATTCCAATTGTCTCAGGATCATGAACAGAATTGATGTGATTTTTAAGCAGGTGTCGAGCTCGGAACGCTTTTGGACATTCGGGGCATTTATATATTGTGTTGTTATGTGTTTGTAGATGTCTCTTTAGTGATTCTTGATCCCTAATGAATTTACCACATACCTCACAAATTACGCAATTGGGATCCATATAAACTTCATACCTAAAATTTTGAAGTATAATCACTACTGTATACTTCATAATTATTTTCTTAGAAGCATTCCTTCAAATTACTATTTCTTTATAATTTATGCAAGTAAGAATTATTTTAGTTTTTACTTTTAAATAATAACCTATATATAATAAACACCAAAACTCTTTGGGTGAAATAAGAACAATTTTCCTGTTCTTAATATCAAGAAGAAACAGTATTATTCTTATAGAGTGAATTTATATAGTAGCACAGATCTCTCAACTGTTAATTTGCAAACTTCTATTTATATGTGCAATATTGCCATAAATCTTTTTTTTAATCATTACTATTTAAAATGACAAGCAAAAACTGGAATCCTCCGCGTTTCTCAGATCAATACTCTATTCAATTACAATAAATGTGGAAATGCTATGGAACCTTTGGTGTGTCACATATGTAAAAACACCGTTATTTTAAATATATATATATTATATATATATATATATATATATATATATATATTAAAATTATGATTTATAAAAAAAATTCAATGAAAAACTAAAAAATAATTTTTCATAATTATTCAATAAAACTAGTATTTCCTATAAAAAATAGATTATGAATTCTATCTATTACAATTGTAATATACAAAATGTTTATTAACAATTCACTTTCTGACAGGGTCTGTGATGATCTAATTAATTTAACATAAAAGATCCTTTGCAATTGAGAAATGTATCGTTAATGAAAATGTCTATGCAATAAACACTGACAGAAAAGCTTCCAAATTTTTATTTTATTCCAACATTAAGCACTGGCTTTTCAGTCAACTTTGGACTGATTTGCAAAACATTTTTTTCAATTGATAGGATGGAACCTTAACAAAATATTATTCTTAACAACATACAACACTCAACACAGCAATTGGAATATTATTACACTTACATATTTGTCTCCTCTTCATCATTTAATTCCTGTTTGATCTGAACACCTTTCAAATCTCCTTGCAAATATTCCACACCTTGTATGATCTCACCATCTTCAGCTTCAACCAGTTCACCATCTTCAGTAATCATTTCTTGATTGGAAAAAGCATCTTCATATTCATCATAAACACCATCAGCTGATAATTCGCCCGTTCCGTCTATGGAGACGCCATCTTCAGTAATTTCCAAAGGCAAAATTTCTTCTCCTTCATCTAACAGATCTTCCTGTTCTGTTTTGATGTATACATGATCACTGGTTGTACGCTGTTTTTTATCACTAATAACTTTTGTTGGTTTAAAGTGGCTTTGTAAATCTGCAAATGAATCATTACATGAAATCCTATATAATCAAATACAAAATAAATGAACAAAAAAGTAATGAACTCAATTCAACATAGATCAGATGAAAGCCAAAAGACAGTTCTTTCAAATTACCTAACCTATGATGTGAGAAAGATATTTTTGGTGGTAAGGACCTGACCTATATATATTCATATACACTTAGTTTTATGCTATTTGAAATCATACATGATTTTATAGACTATATACAAGTATAAAATTTGATATACTTAACTTGTTTCTTTTACATATCAATTAAAAATTACCTGAAGAGTACAACCCATGTAGAATTCAAAGACTGGAACATTCTGACATGGTAGACAAATTGACAAATCAATAATCTTACAGGACAATTCAACAAATACAAAAGCAAAGTTTAGATATCAGAGAATATAATAAATACTTGAATATATTTGAAAATAAAAATGTGTTCAAATGTGTGTCAGATACTGAGGGTTACTTATAATCAAGGTATACTATAATATATATTTTTTATTTTCCACTTTTCCCTCCAGAATTAGTAATGGGATTTACGAGTTGCACTTAGGTTTTCATGTAAACTATAAGTGGGCTCCTGTTCAATTTTTTGAAATTTTGGACTTAATAGTAAAATACTGGGATGTGTTTCATTAGCCACTTCTGTTTATCCTCCTCATTTAACCAACATTGTTTGTTTACATTACATTTTTATTCAAGACAAGACTGACTGTTGCTAAATTTATTTGTTGAACAGGTAGTGAATTTTATTATTTTTAGTATTTTATCACCTACCAAAAAGTTAATGATATTTTTACTGAATTTAAGTTTGCATCAAATTACAGAAATCAACACTGGTTAATAAATAGTAATTTGGCAACTAAAAAGTCTGTGTACAATTTTATCTATTGATTCTACAAATATACTTGCAGACAAGGAGAGATTTTATCAGCAGCAAATTTATAGTTCAATTTGCTAAATGGGAATAAATTTGTAATATTTTCCATTTAACTGAATTAAATTTGCCACAAAACTAGTATTTAACTCTGCATCAATCTGAAAAATAATAAACTGGGCAATTTAATTCATTGCAAGGACACTGTAAACAATTTTACAATTTGAGCCTTTTGTCTATTATCTGTCAAAATAATAATTTAAATGCCCTTAAGGCATACATTATATCTTTTGGGTTTTCAAAATAAGATATGTGAGATTTTTGGTGAAATAGATGGAAGTGGGTAAGCAAACTCAAGACATTAACATAACTACTTTGGAAGATGTTATCAAACTGCAAAGGAGAGTGTTCAACCCCCCCCCCCACCCTTCTTAATGTTTAAATGTAAAATACTTTTTATAAGAAGACAATGACAATCACATCCTTTTAAAACTTCAAATCTACTATTCATGAGAAAGTGACTGAATTCAAAGACCTGGCTGGGTATGTACTTTTACAGATCATTCAGTTTCTGCAAACTACATCTTTTTCTCTAATTAATGCTATAGTTATAACACTATTATGCATATGGCATATGCACACTAGCAGATTACACATTTGAGTTGTATGTTTTTGTAGTGTTTATTTTACTTAAACCTACCTTCAGCATTAAAATTTAGAATATTTGATTCAGAATTAGTTGTTTAAGACAAAGTTAAAAAATAAAATTCAACTTAATTTTCAGTAACCAGCCACTAATAGTAGACGTCACAAAATCTAGTGAGAGTTACAGAAAGATTATTTATGAAAGTAATTAAAGGAAAGCTGAGTGATAACTAAAAAAATATATCAGCCATGTTTTCAGCTGAATTAAAAGATCACAGAACACAAACAGGAAAACTTTAATGATTAAGCTTGAAATAGATGGACAATGAAAATATTTGAAAAAATAAGAAATATTTAACACATTCAGATCACGGGAGGGAACACAAAATTATATCCAAGAACAAATTGGTTAAGAAGGTATAGGAATAATTCCTAGATTTTTTATTAATTTGTTCCAAAATTGTCTTGTTAATTTGAGACTTTATTTTAGACTTCAAAATATATTTTGATTGTGAATTTGAATAACATCAGACTTTAAAAATATTCTTTAGTGAAAAAAATTCCATGACTGATAACTTTCCTATAAAAACTATTTTTTTTTTATCATTAACACTAAATTACATATATAACACTAAAAATACATTATTTCTGCTCAAACTAGTTAATTACAGAAGATGAAAAGAGATTCTCTTGTGGGAAGTGCAACTGATGAAGGTTCCCTGACCAGAAACAATATATATTATACATATTGTCTAGCATACAAAAAGAATTACTACTTGAACAGATATAGTTAATTACAATTAATGTTTGTCTAGATTGTAAGTACAAATCTATTATTGTATGTCAAAATAAAAGATAAAACTCTTACCATTTTCACCACTATTTCTATATTTTCTACTACTTGAGCATTGTCGAGGTCTGCCTGATCAGCCCACTGAATAGACTCAATAGTATCTTCACCTTCAAGTTCCTTCACCAAATCTTCATTTTCCTGACCAAGTTGAGCCTCAATATCAAGACATTTGTCAACAAATCTTAAATATGCCAATAGTTTTTAAGGCAACTCCTGCAAACTCGATCTTCTTCAGAAATTGTAGCTTCCTATGAACAAACAAAGTATTTATTTTCAATATAGCCCCCAACATTTTGTTTACCATTTGCGGGACATCTGTATCAAAATATCCTTCACAGTTTTATCTGGAGAACATAGCTGATTTATTTGTGTAAAACACATAGTTTTCTCTGAACTAAACAGCATCCTACATTTGTACTCTTCTATTTCCACAAGATTTGTGTCCAACTCTTCCAGTTCCATGGCAAAAAGATTAGGACCGAAATTTCAAAAATTTTTGAATGCTAAAGTTTCTTTGAATTCAAACGAAACACAGGATGGATTAAAGAATACTCACAAATTCACAGTACATCAAATATGTCTGCCAACGCAGTCTAAAAAGTTCTATCCGCAATGCCCGCGTCACAAGCCCGTTTCGGTTTGCTTTCTCAACCGAAGAGATGAAAACTTAGGTCTTCACAATTATTGGATGAAACATTTATTATTGGACCATTTGAATATTTTAGTGCATGCGCCTTAAGATCGCAAAATACTTATTTGGCTCACTATACGATAATCGCCGAAGGTGGACCGGATGGGCAACCGACGCATGACACCACAACACTAATATAAAATTAACTTGCCTAGAAAATGTTTAAAATCATTTATATTTGATTGAAAATATATTAACTTGTT